>JAXLNO010002270.1:0-43557 GCA_038087875.1 Malacoraja senta | reverse complement strand
TGAGTCCAATCGGCGCCGCCGCCTCGCGGCTGGTCGCTCGCAGTCCCGCAGCCCGGACGTGTTGAGCTCGGCGGTCCAGCTCACCGGAGCTCCAGCGCGTCGATCCATCTATCTATCTATCTATCTATCTATCCCTATACAAAACTAAAACTCTGATCTTGTTATCTTCCTGTCATTCCTGGCGGTCATTCTATTTGCGCAAAAACGCTACGCGATAGCGTTATGATTTTTCTCCAGCTTACTCACCGTTCTCCTATGCTGCGATTGCACCAAGGTTCGTTCCGATCGGTGGAAGCTGGTATGTTATCGAGGTTTAAAAACTTTAAAAACGAGCGTGCGCAGATCGATTGCCTCTCCTGCCATTCAGCGCAGCGCGGATTGTGTCCCTTCTACTGTCACTCCGTGGGACGATCCTCCCCTTCCTGTGCCATTGCGTCTTTACTGCAGCTTCGGGAGGATCTGGATGGCCGGCGGAGGTCTCCAACCGGACACAATTTACGGAGGGAGGGATCGGAAGCGACCCGACCCGGCCGACCCAAACCAGCCCAGCCCAGCCAGCGCAGCGTTGGAGATGGCACCGATGTCACCAAACGGAAAGCGGAGACACTGATCCCGGCGGAGGACAAAGCAGCCAGCGACCAGCGAAGCGACCAGCGACCAGCACCTGCTGTGAGTCCCATCGCACCCCAACCCCTTCCCCTCTGGTCCCCCTCACTGGCTCCTGCACCCTCCCCCATGATACCGCACTCTCCCCCATGGCTCTGAGCTTTTTCCCCCACTGCCCCCACACCCCTCCACCCTCCCCCCCGACACCCCTCCCCCACAACCACCCCACATACCCCTCCCTCCCAAATCACCCCTCCCTTCCACACACCCCTCAAACTCTCCCCCTGCCCACACACACCCCTCCAACACACACCCGGCCACACACCCCTCTCCCCGCACACACCCCCCCCCACAACCACCGCTCCCCCCCACAACCCCCCTCATCCCCACAGCCCTCGCTCCCCCCACAACCCCCCTCCCCCAACAACCCCCCTCATCCCCCACAAATCCCCCGCACCCCCCCTCACACAACCCCCCTCCCCCCCACAACCCCCCCCCCACAACTCCCTCCCAGTGGGTCCCACTTAGTCTAGTGATCATCTAAAATCAGTACCCCGTGCCTGATTTTCCCCATATCCATTGATTCCTTTAGCCCAAAGAGCTAAATCTAACTCTCTCATGAAAACATCCAGTGACTTGGTGTAGAGGTGACAGCTGGGACCCCCTCATAATTCAGTGCTTGTGCATCAGATATTCATAATATATAATGAAGGAACAGAACGTAATATTTCAAAACTTAGCAGAGATAGAAAATTGGTTGGGAATGTGCGGAGGGTGCAGAGAGACGTCAAGGCAACTTTGAAGGGCAGAGTGAGTAAAGAAGCGAATTGATAGATTCAGCAGTGTGCAGGCAAATGTGATATTATTGACTCTGGAAAGCATAAACATAAAGGCGGTATATATTTTAATGGTGTTTGTTTGCCAAGCATTGACGTATAAGGAGGCATGTGTGTTCTTGTACAGCAGTTACCGAATACAAACTTTAGAGATACAGCGCGGAACCAGGCCCTTTGGCCCACTGAGTCTGCGCCGACAACGATAACCCCGTACACAAGCACTGACCCACACACTAGGGACAATTTACAATTATCCAGAAGCTAATGTTAAATTGACCTGCCAATGTTAATTAAATCTGCATGTCTTCGGAGTGTGGGAAGAAACCGGAGCTCCTGGAGAAAACCCACGTGGTCACAGGGTGAACGTACAAACTCCATACAAACAGCACCCATAGTCAAGATCGAACCAGGGTCTCTGGTGCTGTAAGGCAGCAACTCCACCGCTGTGCCACCCATAACATGTAGCCCTAGCAAGCAGTTAAAAAGGAAAATGGTGTGCTGTCCTCCATATCAAAAGGATTAGATTTGCGGGCAGGACCAATGATGTCTTGCTACAATTAACCACAGCCTTGATGAAACCGTGCTTGGAGCTTTGCATGCAGTTTTGATTCCTCACCTAAGGAAGGATATAGATGGCGTGCAAGGAAATTTCACACAGGACTGCCAGATGAGGAGAGAATGGATTGTTAGGCTTATATTATGTAGAATATAGAACAATGAGGGGGATTTAATTGAAAGTACATTATTCTGACGGTGCTAGAGGTATTGGATGTGGGGAGCAGAGTGGGAGGTTTAGAATGAAGGAGCACCGTGTCAGGTAACAGCATTATAAAGTTAGGATGAAGATGAGGAGGAATTTCTTTTTTCAGAGCATGGCGAACCTAATAATTTATCACCAGCAGGGGCTTGGGACGCAGAATCATTGATTAAATTAAAAGCACTGGATAAAGTTCCAGACGCAAAAGACATCAAAGGATTTGGGAAAAGAGCAGGTAAATGACATTTTGTTGGAGGATCAGCCACGATCACGTTGAGTTGTGGAGCAAGTTCGAAAGAGGTACGGCCTTATCTTGCTCCTATTTTCCATGTCTCTAAAGTGAGACATGGCATTGATAAAATAGCAAATGATTATATGGCATGGAGATAGTGGATCATCTATGGTCATCTTGGAAGTATAAGGATGGAGTTTACAGGGGAAGAGAGTACAGGAAAAGTTACGAAAGACACCCAAATTAATGGGACGGAAGGTTCAAGAAGGGATAAGAGAGTAAAGGCTCTGTCTTACGTGTTTGCGGTCATCGCCGGTGAAGCGCAGCTTCGCCTGTAGAGTGGACCGCACGTCAACGGCGAGAGCGGCGAGCCTATCCACGGGAGCGCCGCACGGATGCACGGCGGGTCCCACGTGCTTGCGGTAAGTAAAAAAAAGGGCGGGCCGACTGCGATGACGTCGGCCCGCCGCACGTGACACACTAGCGGCGGCTGTGGCGGCGGCCGTCCTGATCGCGGCGCTGTAGCGGTGGCTGTGCCTGCGGCCGTGCCGCACACGTGCCTCACTGGCGGAGGCTGTGGCAGTGGAAGTTTGACGCACGGCGCTCGAGCCACACTGGCGGCGGCCCGTGCGGGCGGCCGTGCCACACTCGTGCATCACTGGTGGAGGTTGTGCGGTAAGAATATAGTTTTCAACAGTGTAGGTTTTATTTTAGCACCGTGCGGTGTTGGGAACAACGCCGCACGGCCCCGGAATTGTGCGTTCTCACGAGTGCGCGGTCTATGGCGGCAGATTCTTCCCGTTTCGCCGCCAATGACCGCAGACTCGTGAGACAGGCCTTTAAGGTGAAATAGGAACCGGTGTGAGAGGGGAGGTGAATACCGAATTAAAAGTGTTATACATTAATGCGCGAAGTATAAGAAATAAAGTGGATGAGCTTGAGGCTCAGTTAGAAATTGGTAAGTATGATGTTGTGGGAATTACAGAGACATGGCTGCAAGAGGATCGGAGCTGGGAACTTAATATTCAGGAGTATACGTCCTATCGATAAGACAGACAGATGGGCAGAGGGGGTGGAGTGGCTCTGTTGGTAAGGAATGAAATTCAGTCCCTTGCGAGGGGTGACATAGAATCAGAAGATATAGAGTCAAATTGTAAGGGTAAAAAGAACCCTAATGGGAGTTATTCACAGGCCCCCAAACAGTAGCCTGGAGATAGATACATAGATACATAGAAAATAGGTGCAGGAGTAGGCCATTCAGCCCTTCGAGCCTGCACCGCCATTCAATACGATCATGGCTGATCATCCAACTCAGTATCCCGTACCTGCCTTCTCTCCATACCCCCTGATCCCTTTAGCCACAAGGGCCACATCTAATTCCCTCTTATAGAGATAGGGTGCAAGTTGCATCAGGAGTTCAAATTAGCATGTAACAAAGGTAATGCTACAGTGGTAATGGGAGATTTCAACATGCAGGTAAACTGGGAAAATTAGGTTGGTACTGGACCCCAAGAAAGGGAGTTTACAGAGTGCCTCCGTGATGGATTCTTAGAGCAGCTTGTACTGGAGCCTACCAGGGAGAAGGCAATTCTGGATTTAGTGATGTGTAATGAACCGGATTTGATAAGGGAACTCAAGGTAAAGGAACCATTAGGAGGTAGTGACCATAATATGATAAGTTTTAATCTGCAATTTGAGAGGGAGAAGGTAAAATCGGAAGTGTTAGTATTACGGTTGAACAAAGGGGACTTTGTTGGCATGAGGGAGGAGCTGGCCAAAGTTGACTGGAAAGGGACCCTAGTAGGGATGACGGTGGAACAGCAATGGCAGGTGTTTCTGGGAATAATCCAGAAGATGCAGTATCATTTCATAGAAACATAGAAACATAGAAACATAGAAAATAGGTGCAGGAGTAGGCCATTCGGCCCTTCGAGCCTGCACCGCCATTCAATATGATCATGGCTGATCATCCAACTCAGTATCCTGTACCTGCCTTCTCTCCATACCCCCTGATCCCTTTAGCCACTAGGGCCACATCTAACTCCCTCTTAAATATAGCCAGTGAACTGGCCTCAACTACCTTCTGTGGCAGAGAATTCCACAGATGCACCACTCTCTGTGTGAAAAAAATAAATCTCATCTCAGTCCTAAAAGACTTCCCCTTATCCTTAAACTGTGACCTCTTGTTCTGGACTTCCCCAACATCGGGAACAATCTTCTTGCATCTAGCCTGTCCAACCCCTTAAGAATTTTGTAAGTTTCTATAAGATCCCCCCTCAGTCTTCTAAATTCCAGCGAGTACAAGCCGAGTGTATCCAGTCTTTCTTCATATGAAAGTCCTGCCATCCCAGGAATCAGTCTGGTGAACCTTCTCTGTACTCCCTCTGTGGCAAGAATGTATTTCCTCAGATTAGGACACCAAAACTGTACGCAATACTCCAAGTGTGGTCTCACCAAGACCCTGTACAACTGCAGTAGAACCTCCGTGCTCCTATACTCAAATCCTTTTGCTATGAATGCTAACATACCATTCGCTTTCTTCACTGCCTGCTGCACCTGCATGCCTACTTTCAATGACTGGTGTACCATGGCACCCAGGTCTCGTTGCATCTCCCCTTTTCCTAATCGGCCACCATTCAGATAATAGTCTACTTTCCTGTTCTTGCCACCAAAGTGGTTAACCTCACATTTATCCACATTATACTGCATCTGCCATGCATTTGCCCACTCACCCAACCTATCCAAATCACCTTGCAGCCTCCTAACATCCTCCTCACAGCTAACACTGCCCCCCAGCTTCGTGTCACCTGCAAACTTGGAGATGTTGCATTCAATTCCCTCGTCCAAATCATTAATATATATTGTAAATAGCTGGGGTCCCAGCACTGAGCCTTGCAGTACCCCACTAGTCACTGCCTGCCATTCTGAAAAGGACCCGTTTACTCCTACTCTTTGCTTCCTGTCTGCCAGCCAGTTCTCTATCCACATCAATACTGAATCCCCAATACCGTGTGCTTTAAGTTTGCATACTAATCTCTTATGTGGGACCTTGTCGAAAGCTTTCTGAAAGTCCAGATATAACACATCCACTGGTCCTCCCTTATCCACTCTACTAGTTACATCCTCGAAAAATTCTATAAGATTCGTCAGACATGATTTACCTTTCATAAATCCATGCTGACTTTGTCCAATGATTTCACCACTTTCCAAATGTGCTGCTATCCCATCTTTAATAACTGACTCTAGCATTTCCCCCACTACCGATGTTAGACTAAGAACATTCCAAAGAGGAAGAAAGATTCCAAGGGGAGTAAGAGGCGACTGTAGCTGACATGAGAAGTCAAGGACAGTATAAAACTAAAAGAGAAGACGTATAACATAGCAAAGATGAGCGGTAAGCCAGAGAATTGGGAAACCTTTAAAGATCAACAGAAGGTAACTAAAAAGGCAATACGGGAGAAAAGATGAAGGTAAGCTAGCCAAGAATATGAAGGAGGATAGTAAAAGTTTCTTTAGGTATGTGAGGAGGAAAAATTAGTTAAGACAAATGTGGGTCCCTTGAAGACAGAAACAGATGAATTTATTATGGGGAACAAGGAAATGGCAGACGGGTTGAACAAGTATTTTGGTTTTATCTTCTCTAAGGAAGACCAAACAATCTCCCAGATGTACTAGGGGTCAGAGGACCTAGGGTGACGGATGAACTGAAGGAAATTCACATTAGTCAGGAAATGGTGTTGGGTAGACCGATGGGACTGAAGGCTGATAAATCCCCAGGGACTGATGGTCTGCATCCCAGGGTACTCAAGGAGGTGGCTCTAGAAATCGTGGACGCATTAGTGATCATTTTCCAATGTTCTATAGATTCTGGATCAGTTCCTGTGGTTTGGAGAGTAGCTAATGTTATCCCACTTTTCAAGAAAGGAGGGAGAGAGAAAGCAGAGAATTATAGAGCAGTTAGCCTGACATCGGTGGTGGGGAAGATGCTGGTGTCGATTATCAATGATGTAATAGCGGAGCATTTGGATAGCAGTTGGATTGTTAGCATGGATTTAGCATCCAAGTTAGCATGGATTTACAAAGGGGAAATCATGCTTGACTAATCTTCTGGAATTTTTTAAGGATGTAACAAGTAAAATGGACAAGGGAAAGCCAGTGGATGTAGTGTACCTGGACTTTCAGAAAGCCTTTGATAAGGTCCCACACAGGAGATTAGTGGGCAAAATTAGAGCACACGGTATTGGGGGTAGGGTATTGACATGGATAGAAAATTGGTTGGCAGACAGGAAACAAAGAGTAGGGATTAACAGGTCCCTTCCAGAATGACAGGCAGTGACTAGTGGGGTACCGCAAGGCTCGGTGCTGGTACCGCAGCTATTTACAATATACATTAATGATTTAGATGAAGGAATTAAAAGTAACATTAGCAAATTTGCAGATGACACAAAGCTGGGTGGCAGTGTGAACTGTGAAGAGGATGCTGTGAGGATGCAGAGTGACTTGGACAAGTTGGGTGAGTGGGCAGATGCATGGCAGATGCCGTATAATGTGGATAAACGTGCAGTTATCCACTTTGGAGGCAAGAACGGGAAGGACGATTATTATCTGAATGGTTTCAGGTTAGGAAAAGGGGAAGTGCAAAGAGACCTGGGTGTCCTAGTACATCAGTCACTGAAAGTAAAGGGCCTGTCTCACTGTACGGGGTAATTCAAGAGTTCTCCCGAGTTTCCCCTGATTCAAACTCGGAGAATTACGGTAATAGCCGCTCGTAGGTACTCGGGGCTCTCGTGGAAATTTTTCAACATGTTGAAAAAACTTCACGAGCTTACCGCGTTTCCCGAGTACCTGCCGTTAGCGTTACGAGCCGCTAAAGACGTCCCGAGCTCCGACGTACCCGCTACGTACATTCTACGTACTTACCACGAGTTCGTTTTTTTTTAAGCTCGGGAGAGCTCTTGGGTAAACTCGTATAGTGGGACAGCCCCTTAAGCATACTGGTACAACAGGCAGTGAAGAAAGCTCATGGCATGTTGGCCTTCATAACGAGAGGAGTTGAGTATAGGAGTAAAGAGGTCCTTCTGCAGTTTGTACAGGGCCAGGGTGAGACCACACCTGGATTATTGTGTGCAGTTTTGGTCTCCTAATTTGAGGAAGGACATTCTTGCTATTGAGGGAGTGCAGCGTGGGTTCACAAGGTTAATTCCCGGAATGAAAGAATGGAACGACTGGGCTTGTATTCATTGGAATTTAGAAGGATGAGAGGGATTCTTATAGAAACATATAAAATTATTAAGGGATTGGACATGCTGGATGCAGGAAGCATGTTCCCGATGTTGGGGGAGTCCAGAATCAGGGGCCACAGTTTAAAAATAAAGGGTAAACTATTTAGAACTGAGATGAGGAAAACTTTTTCACACTTTGTGAATTTGTTGAATCCTCTGCCTCAGAAGGCAGTGGAGGCCAATTCACTGGATGATCAGCCATGATCACATTGAATGGTGGTGCTGGCTCGAAGGGCCAAATGGCCTACTCTTGCACCTATTATCTATGTATCTATGTATCTTGAATGGTGGGCCACACTCAAGTGAGGAACAGCCTGTTCTTGCTCCTATTTTCTGTCTCTAAATATGATTAGAGTGATACATGGTCAGCTTTAATGGCACCATTACTGGCTATGTTAAACTAACATAAAATAACACCTGCCTGCACACATTCCATATCCCTCCATTGTCTAAATATCCCTGTGCCTCTGGAAAAGCCTCTTAAACACCACTAAGGTACCTGCCTCTGGCAGCCATTTCTGGCAGTGCATTCCAGGCACCCACTACTTTCTGTGTTAAAAAGAGTTTGTCCTGCACATCTCCTTCAAACTTTGCCCCTCTCATCTTAAAGCTGTGTCCTCTAATTTTAGAGGAAAGGGTTCTGAGGAGATGTTTTTTTTTCCCGAAATCTCTCAATTCATCAGCCAAAAATCTGTAGCCTCTCTTTGATCTGCTATTTTGTTGGTTTACATGCTTGATCAATGGTGTTTTATCATTAATGTTTTATTATTATTAATGTTTAGTGTTTTCTGAGTTATTCGTAACTGTCACTGTATGTCATGTTGTTACTTGTGGGCGGAGCACCAAGGCAAATTCCTTGTATGTGAATACTTGGCTAATAAACTTACTTACTTACTTACTTACTTACATTCAGGCAGTTTGTGTTAAAGGTTTGTGTTAGCATGAGGTCAACAGAGAGGTCAGGAGTAGGGCTTGAGTTAGTCCTCACCAAAGATCCTATAGCTCTAGGATATTTGGTCCTCACTAATAATGCCATGCTGCACTCCACAGGCGTCCAGCATGCAGGGTTCCCGAAGCCACAACAGGGAAGTCCAACTGTGAGGAGTTGTGTTTTAGTTTTGAATATATTTTTTTATTTTATTTTTAATAGTTTATTTTTTTGGAAATCAAAAAGAATTAAGAGGCTTTTTAGATGGGCACATGGATATGCATGCAATAGAGTGGAATAGAATGGATCACATGCAGGATTAGTTTAACATGGCTCATGTTTGGTGTGCACACAGCGTGGGCCAAAGGGCCTGTTCCTGTGCCCTGCTGAAGATATCTGAGATGATTTAGTATTTTGGCCTTGAGCCTAGATCAGAGGGGTTCATGGTATGTCATCAGGCATGCCCATGGATCCATTAGTTTACAGTTGCACACTTTGTGGGCACACTTCTCTCAAGTCAATTAAATCAGTCGAATGAAGTCCAGCGACTGGAGTCTCACCAAAGTTCGCAGGGCATCAGCCCCCCGATGAAGGAAACTCAACAACAGTTACGCAGGCAGAGGAAGATATGGAGCCCATCCAGCCAAGAAAACCAGCAATGGAGAAAAAGATCAGCGGAAGAAAACCTCGCGTGAAATGGCCTGGAACCTCGGAGAAGAAAGAATGGGAGACCATAAATGCAGCTCTGCTGAAGAGGAATGACCCCATTTGGTCTCCCAAATAACCGACTACACAGATGCAGATGGGGGTGGTTCTGGGACGCCAGAATGCACCGCTGAGCCTACTGGAGACGTCGTGGGTCCAATCAGGGAAACGTCAATGAAAGTAGGTGCCCACTTGATAACCCCAATGATGTGTCTGCCTAGCCTTTCTCCACATAGGAGGAGCATGGGTGAGTGCATAAGGCTCCCATCACCACCGGAAGCAAGTTGACATTTGGCACTTTGGATTTTTAACATCTTGTCCTGTGTATTTGGAAACAAACTCATCACAAGAGGATTTCAGTATAGGAGTAAAGAGGTTCTTCTGCAGTTGTATAGGGCTCTGGTAAGACCACATCTGGAGTATTGTTTTGGTCTCCTAATTTGAGGAAGGACATCCTTGTGATTGAGGCAGTGCAGCGTAGGTTCTCGAGATTGATCCCTGGGATGGTGGGACTGTCATATGAGGAAAGATTGAAAAGACTAGGCTTGTATTCACTGGAGTTTAGAAGGATGAGGGGATTTCTTATAGAAACATATAAAATTATAAAAGGACTGGACAAGCTAGATGCAGGAAAAATGTTCCCAATGTTGGGCGAGTCCAGAACCAGGGGCCACAGTCTTAGAATAAAGGGGAGGTCATTTAAGACTGAGGTGAGAAAAAACTTTGAAGAGGAATGACCCCATTTGGTCTCCCAGAGAATTGTGAATTTATGGAATTCCCTGCCACAGAGGGCAGTGGAGGCCAAATCACTGGATGGATTTAAGAGAGAGTTAGTTAGAGCTCTAGGGGCTTGTGGAGTCAAGGGATATGGGGAGAAGGCAGGCACGGGTTATTGATAGGGGACGATCAGCCATGATCACAATGAATGGCGGTGCTGGCTCGAAGGGCCTAATGGCCTCCTCCTGCGCCTATTTTCTATGTTTCTATGTTTCTAAACTGATTTTCAGCTGTTTAACATGAATGAACAATATAATTTAAAATATTCCTAACTTCCTTTATTATGTCCGTTGAGATATGATGTCCATTTTATTCTGAGAGATATCCAACAAATTGTCATTTATTGCAAAATCAGCCATGTACTTACCATCCACATGTGAAACATTGATTTTACTCCGGAGTCACGTGAGTGATTCCGTGAAGAAGTCCCGCCAGTGCGCATGCGCGTCATTACGTCAGCCGCATTGGCACACGGAGGCTGTGAGGAACAGAGCTCCACCAGTGGTAAGTATTTTCAACTCCAAGGTAAGTGAAAAAACTTTGTTGGAGTTTCCGGTCCGTTTGCTGTGGTGCTCTGTTGGACAGATTTTCGCAGGCGCCATGGACAAGACGGGCAAGGGTAAGAGGCGAGCCGCGAAACCGGTAGACAGCCGCGGGAGTGCGGTAGGTGAAGGGCTGCCTCATACCCCCGTACAGTTGCCGGCTGGGAGCGTGGCAACTGTGGACTTGGGTTTAGAAACAACGGAGCCAGCACCAGTCGGGCGCAAGGCAACGCACAAGTCCGTCAGGCCCATGGAGGAGGAGTCGGGTCGGGAGGATTCGCCTCCGGGGCTGGATACCGCTTTTGAGCGGATATCCCAAATGGAGAGCCTGTTACACAGGTTGCTCGAACAAGGCACACTCAAGGAGGAGTGGAGTCAGAGCCTGGCTGGAGAAGCCAGGCCAGCAGCACCTAGTAAAGGGCTGCTTGAGAGCACCCTCATTGATGAGGCGCGTGCACTGGGTCAGCAGAGTTCTGACCCCGACTCTGACGGTCAGGCCGATTCAAGCGAAGAACGGCAGCTGCCAGATGTTCCACCTCTGGCAGTATGATTCGCTGCCCCGTCAGAGTCCGGAGAGCCACTGGGAGAAGAGCTGGTCTCCACAATCAACTATTTGGTCTCCCATCAGCTCCAGCAGCTTACGATGGACGAAACTGCCAAAAAGCACGAGACCCCGAGTAACTGTGTGCTACTAAAAGCACCGGCAGTGATCCAGGTCATATGGGGTCAGATGGGCGAGCCCAAGAAATAAAATTGCAGAGAATTTTGAAGCTGCTGGGTTCAGGAATAACGGCGTTTGCAAGAACGATGGATGGAGGGCAGGTGACAGAGTTGCATCAAGAGGCACTAGGGTTGCTATGTAGCGCCCACTTCGAGATCAATTGTCTCAGGAAGGGTGCCATTCGGCCCACCATCAACCCCAAGTTTGCAGCACTCTGTAAGCCCAGCAACGTGCAGCCACCCAACTTATTCTTCAGAGAAGACCTCGCGAAACGGGTAAAAGAGTTGGATGACAAGGCAAAAACGGCAGGGTTGATCAAAACACCGATGGTCGGCAAGTCTGTGAAGAGGAGGTATCCCTACAGACGACATACAGATCCTGGGCCTACACCAGGACCAAGTCGGCTGTCGACGCAGGTGCGCAGTTGGCGCCCTGCAGCGGGAACACGGACAAGCGTGGGGTTTCCCGCCAGGAACCAGGGACCACAGGTCACTCAGGTTACCAAGGAGGTAGGTGGGCCTGGTTCTCATGGGAACATATTAAAGGCAAAACAGCCAAAGGTTGGGGGCAGATTACATTTGTTCTATACGAATTGGAAACAAATTACTTCAGCTCCAGTTATTCTGAGTATTATTCAAGGGTTTTGAATTGATTTCGATCCAAATGGTGATTTGCCCTCCAGCATGTTCCTAGTAGAACACTCCATTTTTCACAAAAAGAAGTCATGGAGGTTCAGGTTGAACTTGACAATTTGTGTAATAAAGGAATAATTGAAAGGTCGGTTTATCAAGCCCACCAATTTGTGTCTAATATTTTTCCCCGACCTAAAAAGGACGGAGGATGTAGAATTATTTTGGATCTGACAAGTCTTAATCCTTTTGTACAGTATAGACACTTCAAAATGGAAACATTTGTGACTGCCAAACAACTTTTTTCCAGAGCATGTTATATGGCAACTATAGATCTGAAGATGCATATATTCAGTGTCTGTTCATTTGAAAGATAGAAAATATTTGAAATTTACCTGGATAAAACAGTTATGGCAATTCAAAGCACTGGCTAATGGGTTAACTTCGGCTTCTAGAATATTCACTAAATTGTTAAAGCCAATACTGGGGCTACTTAGAGTCCAGGGTCATGTGGTGATGGCTTAACTGGATGATATTCTAATTATAGGACGAACAACAGAATTAGCTGAGTCATCTGTGGAAGTTGTTAAATCCACTTTTCAAAGTTTGGGTTTTTTAATTCATCCAGAGAAATCAAGATTAACACCACTTACAACAATTGATTATTTGGGTTTCACAATTGATTCAATTCATATGGTAGTAACTTTGCCCAAGGAAAAAAGGGTGGAGCTAATTGACGGTTGCATTAACCTGTTGAATGAGCAACGACCTTCAATTAGACAGGTGGCCAGCTTGCTGGGAAAATTTGTGGCAGCTTTTCCGGCAGTGCAATATAGGCCATTGCACTACCAGCAGCTAGAAATGGCCAAAGGAACAGGCACTGAGGATGCATTGCAGCCATTTTGATAGGCCCATGCAGTTAACAACAAACACTGCTTCTGACTTGCAGTGGTGGATTCAACATGTCTCCAGTAGTTCCAGCAAAGTATTGATTGAACAGCCTTCCATGATCTTACAGACTGATGTCAGTGCACTAGGAGGGTGCCACTGATATGACATCCAGCTGCAGAGGCAGATGGAATATGGAAGAGGCATTGTTTCTGCAGACATGGGGAATCAACTATTTAGAGCTGTTGGGAGGTTTTTATGGGCTTAAAGCTTATTGTTCTAACACAACTAACCTGCATGTTCAGCTTCAAATTGACAATACTACAGCAGTAGCATATATTAATCACATGGGTGGAATCAAGTCGGTGTCTTGTGACAGATTGGCTAATCGAATCTGGACATGGTGTATTTCCAAAAATATTTGGATTTCAGCTATATATCTACCAGGTAATAATAATAATAATAATAGATAGATTCAATATAGTAGCAGACACCAGGTCGCGAAAATTCCATGACAACATAGAATGGATGTTGAATTGGGATATGTTCAATGATATAGTAGTCAGATTTGGAAGGCCAGATATCGACTTGTTCGCATCCAGACTCAACCACCAGCTACCGAGATATGTGTCATGGGAACCAGATCCTGGGGCAGTAGCGATTGATGCTTTCTCGCTATATTGGAGTGGTATGTTTCCACCATTCTGTCTCATAAGTCGGTGTCTGCTCAAAATCAAGCAGGATGCCGCCTCCAGGGTGCTGGTGGTACCGGACTGGCCTACTCAGCCATGGTTTCCTTTGATATTGGAATTAATGATACAACCTCTGATGGAGGTCCCCAAAAGAAGGGATTTACTGGTTCATCCGGTAATTGGAGAGCAACACCCGTTATATAACCGTATGGATCTGTTAATTTGCAGGTTTTAAGAAGGCCATATCTCGGGCGAGGACTGTCTGGGCGTACTGTGGACATGCTCACTGCAGCCTGGAGGAAGAGTACTCAAAAGCAGTACATTTCCTATGGAAAGAAATGAGAAAATTTCTGTGTACAAAAGAATATTGAATATTGTACGGCAGATATCTCGCATGTCCTAGAATTTTTGTCAACACTCTATTACGATGAGGGGTTGAGTTATAGTGCGATTAATTCAGCCAGAAGTGCATTGTCCTCGTATTTATTAATGGGATCAGAAAGACATCCTGTTGGGTCTCATCCTCTCATTTCCAGATTGATGAAAGGAATTTTTAATTCCAGACCTCCTAAACCTAGGTACATGGCAATCTGGGATGTAAGTGTGGTTCTCAGCTACTTCGTCAATGGACTCCTGGTACGTCTCTGACTTTGGCCAAACTCGTCATGAAGGTGGTCATGCTTATGGCACTAGTATCAGCACTGCGAGTGCAAACATTGCAAAAGTTACAGATAGACAGGATGGAAGTAGCTCCAGATAATGTTATGTTTTACATTTATGACCTACTCAAACAAAGCAGGCCAGGTGTGACAGGATTCAAGATTGTTTTCTCAGCATATCCCACGGATCCATGTCTATGTGTTAGGACATATTTGCTGCAATACATTGAGGCCACAAGGGCTTTACGAGATATGGAAACAGGGTTGTTTATCACTCACAAAAAAACACACAAGAGAGTGTCAGTGCAGACGATTTCAAGATGGTTAAAACAAGTCTTGATTGCTGCAGGTATTAACACTGATGTTTTTACATCCCATTCCACTAGGGCAGCAGCAACGTCGGCGGCCAGGGCGATGGACGTCCCCGTCGACCATATTCTCGCAGCCGCCGGGAATATGTTGGTGAGTTGGTGTTTCAACAATTTTACCATCGGCCAATTGCCGATACGGGGCTGTTTGCGAATACTATATTAAGTTCTGTTTAAGTTTCCCCTGGGTTTGAGGGGATACTGTTAATTCTGTTATTCAAATAAATTAGTTACTGCATTTTCATGCAATGTAATTATTAATGCATTATTGATTATTTCTTGTTTTCCGAGTCAATCAATGCAGTGAGAAGCCGGAATTTGAATCTGCGGCATGAAATCACAAAGCTTTGAATCCTTCATGGAATAGTAAGATTAAACGAGAACTTACCAGTTTGAAGTTTGATCTTTATTTTATGAGGAGTTACGTTGGTGATTACGTGCCCTCCACGCCCAACCCTCTCTCATAAGTTCAGCTGGTAGTTCTCAAGTTACTCATTTTACTATGTTACTTCGTTAATTGTTGTTTGTGATTTCATTCCGCTGCTTTGAAGATTGACGTGCATGCGCACTGGCGGGACTTCTTCACGTAATCACCAACGTAACTCCTCATAATATAAAGATCAAGCTTCAAACTGGTAAGTTCTCGTTTAATCTTACTATTCTTTATGTAATAAAGGAGCATTGTCTAGGGTTTATTTATATTTTTGGAGCACAGATTTTGAGTCAATTGAAATGATATATTGTGAATTGTTCACCTAACCAACACAAATGTAAAACCAGTATTTGTTCTTCTGGGTTGGATTTGGTGAAGGAATTATTCCAAAAGATGCAGACTCACAAGAAACTGCAGATGTTGGAGTCTTGAGTAAAACAGGGCTGGATTAATTTAGCGGGTGAGGCAGCATCTGTGGAGGGAATGGACAAATGACGTTTGTGTCGGGACCCTTCCTCAGACTGTTCCCTTCTTCAAACTATTCAAACATTTGTTCTTATTATTTATTTGAATTCCTTGTTTCCTCATTCTGTGTCTGTGGAGGATACCACAGCTTCACGAGAGGTAACCTAGGTTTGAGTTCTTTATAGGAACTGCAGGAAACAGGATCCACTAACCAGGGTGCAAGATTGAGGCCCCCTTCCATCTGCTGATACTAAGGATTCAGATGCCTGTGTGTAAAATTATCTCCATTGGCTATCTGTCAACATCTCCAAGCTGTTATGAGGGTATTACCCATGCCCACCTCACAGTGGAGGAACCTAAAGCCTGTACCAGTTACAAAGCTGCACACCATCATCAAGGTCATTACCACCCTTTGGTACAAGCACTTCGCTTGGCAGGAGTAGGAAGTCCAGAGGCAGCATTGCCATCAAAAGGTATATTTGTGGCTCTGTTGTGGTTCTTAGGTTCCAGCAGAATGCCTTGCATGTTTTGTGAAATCAACTAAAAACATCCATTGAACAGGACTACAATGTAAATGCTTAGGTTTAGGTACAGTATATTACGGTCACATGTATCAAGCTACTTTGTTTTGCATGCTATCCAAATAGATCAGATATACCATGCATAGATGTAGATTAGTGGCTCATGTTATGTCATGCTTTTGTAGTTACGTCCACTAGCTTATTAGCGTCGCGGTCTACTGCACTCCGCAATCTGAAGTGAACTCTCAAGTGAGAGCTTGTAGTTGTATATTCTAAATAAACAGTGTATAACCTGACATGGTGTGAAGTATTTATTATTACAAGGACTCCAAACCAACATGGTGTCAGAAGTGGGATTCAAACCCACGCCTCCAATCAGTTCAACCATAGAGCAAATGGGAAGGTACTGAGTGCAGAATATAGTTCTCAGCATTGTGGCGCATTGTAGTGCATCAGTTCCTTAAAGTCCAATGTCCTCAATGGGGTAGAGGGGAATTGGACAGGACCCTAGCTTATAGAAGAATCGGTCAGAAGCCTGATAACGGAGGGATGACACTGTCCCTGAGTCTGAAGATAGACACAAAAAGCTGGAGTAACTCAGCAGGACAGGCAGCTTTCTCTGGAGAGAAGGAATTGGTGATGTTTCGGGTCGAGACCCTTCTACAGAACCTCAGTCCCTGAATCTGGTTGTGCGCGCTTTCAAGCTTCTCTACCTTCTGATGGACAGGAGCAGGGAGAAGATGGAATGAATCGAGTGGGACAAGTCTACGATTATGTTGGCTGCTTTTTTGAGGCAGCGTGAAATGTAGCCGGAGTCAATGGTGGGAGATCTGGTCTGTGTGATGGACTGGGCTGCATCTACAACTCTCTGCATTTCCTTGCAGTCTTGAGTAGAGCTGTTTCCAAACCAAGCTGTGATGCAACCCAACTGTATGCTTTCTATAATCCATCTGTATAGGTTTACAAGTGTCTTTGGAGACATAGTGGTTTATCAATAACTCTGCCAAGTTTTCCCTCAGTATGGCTGGAAATGTTTCAGAGAGAATGTTTGTAGTGATTTATTCTCTCAAACTTTTCCAGCCGTTATGGGTGAAAGCTGAGCACGGTGAATGATAATAATAATAATAATAATAATACATTTTATTTATGGGCGCCTTTCAAATCTCAAGGACACCTTACAGATTTTACAGTAAACGGAAATAAATAAATAGTAAAGACATCACAAGTACACAAATTAAAAACAGAATTAAAAAAAATCACAAAAATCAAAAACACATTATGGAAGAGAGAGCAGCAGCTGCTAATACGCGCTTGCGTCCACTCCCCCTTCCGGCAACCATCTTGGACACAAAGTAAAACAATCAATTAACATTTACACACAAAAATCATCCCCCCCACAATGATTACCACTGTGGGGGAAGGCACAATGTCCAGTCCCCAACCCCAGTTCTCCCAAAGACGGCATATTGAGGCCTCCACAGTTGCCTCTACGGAGTGCATTCCATGTACATGAGTGCAAGTACCACTCTGAACACACGCACTTCCAGTCAAACCAGTTGTTAGTGTGCCTGGATTTGAGTCGCCACATGAAGGCGCAGACAAAGCTACAATGAATCCCACGCCAGGTCCTCCTTTGTTCTTGGTGCGTGTCTGTCCTCCGACACCAACGTGACCCGACCTCAACCACCGGCACCCTCAACGATCGCCGGTGCCCTCATCAGCCGCCGACTTGACCTCCTCGTCGATTGTCATGCTGACCTTCTCTACGACCACCGCCGGGTCCAATCCTTACGGTTCCATGGCGCCAACCCGGAATCTGGTCGCTGGGATCTGCCGGCCGCCTTCTTCATGGATTTGGATGACCATCACTGAGCCTAGCACAAGGTGATACTAATCTATCTCCATCCTTCCTCCGATGGACATGCCTGCAGTCAGTCAGCTGACCCTCGACTTTCACCCTCCACTCAAGAACTGCCTTAGAAAGAAAAGTTTCCCAAACAAATTCCCACACTACCGGAAGCTGCAGCATGAACAATCTGCTTATTAAAACTTGGAATGAGTGAACTTCTAACCTAGCCTGCCAGTTTAGTTTAGTTTAGTTTAGAGATACAGAGTTGAAACAAGCCCTTCGGCCCACCGAGTCCGTGCTGACCAGCACACCAACCTATCCTACATACACTAGGGACAATATATAATTTTACCGAAGCCAATTAAAATACAAACCTAAAAGTCTTTGGAGTGTGGGAGGAAACCAGAGCACCCGGAGAAAACGCTCGCAGGTCACGGGGAGAACGTACTGTACGAACCATCAATATTGATGGTTTGTGATAAATAATTTTACTAGCATAGGACAAGATATTGGGCTGAACCTGTGCAGGGGAGGTTGATTTGACAGGATGCATTATTCAGTATTAGATAAAGTATTTTTAGGCATGTTTTCTTTTCCTTGCTTAATGCAATGAAATCAGCAAATCTTTTCTACGCAGTCAATGAAATAATCTGACCACATAGATCACATCTGGATAATTGGCCCTCAGGTTCTGCATTTGGGAAAATAGACCTCAAACATAGTAAGCATTTTATTAAATATTATTGATTGGAGTGGATGTGTGGGTCATGGAATTAAATACTAGTATAGCTCCTGTACTAAACCCAAGTAAAAGGACGTTCATTGAAGAGGAATAATATTTTTAGAATTGATTCCCAAACAGTCAGCAGAAAAAAAGATTAAGCCAAATAGTTTGTCAAAACTAAATGGAAAACTGTTCCGTCTGTACTGCAGCAAGAAAATAGATCTGGGATACTGAGTTAACAAGTTTGATCATGCCTTTATAAAGCCTAAGTCCATTTACATCCTCAGCCCTGGCTCTTTCATTTAATTACTTCTGAAATCTCCATTTGCAGAATAAAACTTGCAGAAGTGTTGCTCCGTGGACATTTCCAACAGTACATATTTTCTAAATGTCAAAGATAGACACAAAATGCTGGAGTAACTCAGCGGGACAGGCAGCATCTCTGGAGAGAAGGAATGAGTGACGCTTCGGGTCGCGACCCTTCTTCAAACTCAAAAGGTTAACTTGTTAGCTAGTATTAGTAAAGTCACCCTGGCATTAGCTGGGAGGGAGCTGATCTGGGCATGGGAGGGCAGAGCAATGCCAGAAATGGAAGTTAGCTGAGATGAAACTCCTCAGGGGTTTTGGGAAAACCAGGCCAGAAACTCAGTCCAGCCAGCTCCTTTTTCCTTTAAGCAACGGATCATTTATGGGACGAGTGGAACTTTGTCCTCTGTAACTTCCATCTGACATTTTCTCAGTAAACCTCCCATCCAATTTTCTCCCCTCACTGACCTTCAACTGGTATTTTGTGAGAAAACTAAGGGATGGCAGGTTCTCCAAGCTCATAATTTGATGGGCCGCATTGTCACTGGTACTGACCTCCCCACCATCGAAGAAAACTCAAGAAGATGTTGCCTCAAAATGCAGTGGAGATCATCAAGGACCCACATCACCCTGGGTACACTCTCATCTCACCCCTACCATCGGGAAAAAGATGCAGGAGCCTGAAAACCGCGACCACTCAATTCAGGAGCAGCTTCTTCCCAATAACTGTCACACTAATGAACACTAACCTTAACCATGTTCAGCGAAGGACTGTGTCTTTGGTTGCACTATGGACCTTGGTTTGTTTTTGTACTAGTATTAAGGTTATTACTTTATTGAAATTGTGGTTATTATATTTATCTGTGTGTATTGCATTCACAGGCCTGTTGATGCTGCAGCAAGTAAGAATTACACCCCAGAGATATGAACATTGACTTCTCTAACTTTAAATCGCCCTTGCTTTCCCTCTCTCTCCATCCCCTCCCCCTTCACGGTTCTTCCACCAGTCTTACTGTCTCCGACTACATTCCATCTCTGTCCCGCCCACTCCCCTGACATCAGTCTGAGGAAGGATCTCGACCCGAAACGTCACCCATTCCTTCTCTCCAGAGATGCTGCCTGTCCCGCTGAGTTACTCCAGCATTTTGTGTCTACCTTCATTATTCCATTGTCGGTATATATTTGTCAATTAACCATTCTTGACTCTTGCCTTGTCTCTCTCAAGTCCTTTTTTAGTGCCACATCTGACTGAGCTTCCAATTGTTATCGTACACTCACAGGCCCATGACAGCATGGAAGGAAGCTGTTTGTTAAAATCATTCAATTATACATCCAGTTCTTATCCATCGAACACATAGGACATAGGAAAGCACTATAGTTTAGTTCAGTTTAGTTTATTGTCACGTGTACCGAGGTACAGTGAAACGCTTTTGTTGCATGCTATCCAGTCAGCGGAACCACAATTTATGATTACAATCGAGCAATTACAGTGTATGATAAATAATAAGGGAATAACGTTTAGTGCAAGGTAAAGCCAGTAAATTCCGATCAAGGATAGTCCGAGGGTCACCAATGAGGTAGATAGTAGTTCAGCGCTGCTCTCTCTGGTTGTGGTGGGATGATTCAGTTGCCTGATAACAGCTGGGAAGAAACTGTCCCTGAATCTGGAGGTGTGCATTCTCACACTCTTACACAGGAACATGCAATTTGGCCCACAATCTCTACTTAAAATGATGCCAAGATAAAACAGTAGAATCTGCCTGCACATGATCCCTGTCCCTCCATTCCCTACATTTCCATATGCCTACCTGAAAACCTCTTAAACACCACCATCATATCTGTCTCCACTACCACCTCCGGCAGCACGTTCCAGGCACCCACCAGGCCCTGTTTATCTTCTTTAAACTTGTCCCCTCTCACCTTAAAGCTGTGCCCTATAGCTTTTGACATTTCCATCATGAGAAAAAGTCTATCTGACAGTCTACCCTATCCATGCCTCTCATCATTTTATATATTTCTGTCAGGTTCCCCCTCGGCCATGTTGTAGAGAAAATAAGATAATAAATTATAGGAGCAGAATTAGGCCATTCAGCCCATCAAGTCTACTCCGCCATTCAATCATGGCTGATCTATCTTTCCCTCTCAACCCCATTCTCCTGCCTTCTCCCCATAACCCCTAACACCCGTACTAATCAATAATCCAAGTTTGTCCACCTTCTCCACTGCATCTTGTAAACTTCTTCTACAATCCATCCAAAGCCTCCATATCCTTTCTGTAACAGGGCGATAGAACAACACTCTGCACTCCAAATGTGGTCCAACCAAAGTCTTACAGAGTTAAAACTTATAGATGTAAAATCTTCCTGTGGGCGCATTCGTGAGTAATATACCTTCCTTTCAACTGCTTTATCTCAATTAATCCTTGTTGCCATGAAGGTACACTGGTGATCTGGACCTCATCAGGGGTAATGCAGTGGGCAAGAGCTAAAGAGCTCGTGGTGATATCTCTTGTAGATCCTTTGAGGGTAATGGTTATGTTTTCCTCTGCAGTAAACAATTAAATATCCCCTCAGTGGCTGGAGATTCAGTTTGCAATACATCATTAAGCTAACCACAGCAAATCTTACTGCAGAAACAAAGAGCTGCAGATGCTGGTTTATACCAAAGATAGGCACAAAGTGCTGGTGTAACTCAGTGGGCAGGCAGCATCCCTGGAGAAGAGGGATGGGTGATGTTTCGGATCAGGACCCTTCTTCAGACCCTTCTTCTGACTCTTCCTGCGTTTGTTTACAATGTCAAAATATTGGTTACTAAAGCAATATGCAGCAATATGCATCTCATTACAAATGTAGAATACGCAGCATCAGCAATAGTTCAGTTATTTGCACACTCGACTCTGAGTCAGAACATTGCTGACAGGAACAGGTCATCTGGCCCAGCATATCTGTGCTGAGCTAAACTAATCTCTTTTGCCTGCACTTATCCATACTCCACCATCCCCTGCATGTTCATGTGCCTGTCTGAAAGCCTCTTTAACACCACTGTTGTGACTGCTTCCACCACTACCCCGAGCAGCACATTCCAGGCACCCACCATGCATTAAAACATTTGCCCCACACATCTGAGGAAATGCCCAGCAGATCAGACCATGTTAATGAAGAAAGAAAAAACAAGTCAATAATACTGATGGATGGGGATGTGGGATAGATGGGTAGGGCATAGAGAATATCTCTGTTAGGATGAGGCTAGGGTTGCCTTGGTGACAAGATGCTGTCTGGTTGACCGATTCGTGAGGACTGTTAAATGGAGCGAACATAAACAAAGGAACATGCAAAATCTGAAGTACTGGATTATAGGGAATTATATAATTACAGGAAATGCCAGCAGATTTGACCATTTTAATGGAGAGCGAGAAACTGATCCTCAGCAGAACTGGTTGGTTTTGATAAAGTGGCCAAGAAGGCACAATGCTGAGGGGGCTGAGGTAATTCAGCATGTCTCCAATGACTTACAAAATGCTGCAGATGCACTGTAGAACGCATACTGTCGGATTGCATCACAGTTTGGTTTGGGAACAGCTCTGGCCAAAACTGCAAGAAGCTGCAGAGTTGTAGATGTCCCAGTCCATCGTTCAGACCAGACTCCCCACCCTTGACTCCATCTATGCTTCACGCTGCCTTGGAAAAGCAGCCATTATAATCAAAGACTTGTCCCACTCCAGTCATTCCTTTTTCTCCCTGCTCCCATCTGGGAAAAGGTACAGAAGCTTGAATGCGCGCACCAACAGACTAATGAATGATTTTTTTCCCACTCTGTTATTAGGCTTCTAAACAGTACTTCCATAAACTAGGGTACTGTCCGATTCACCTTTAACCCCATGGGGACATTGGACTTTGTCTATGAAACTGATGCGCTACAATGCTGAGAACTGTACTCTGCACTTTGTATCTTTCCTTTGCTCTACCTACTGTACTCGAGTTTGACTGGATTTTATTTATGTACAGTGTATCTGATCTATGCGGATAGATGCAAAACAAAGCTTTGCACTGTACCTCGGTATATGTGACAATAATAAACCTGGATCTAATCCTAAATGAGATCATGCAGGGTCTGCTGTAGGTCGTTCATCTGTTACATTGACTTGGCTTATCTTTATCATTAACAAGGTCTGTTGTGTTGGGTATTCTATCCAGTGCTGCATTTCGCAGTTTTAATGTATTCCTTGATTATCTTCTTTCTATCTAACGTTCCTCGTTAACTTATTAACCAGGTGGTTTCATGGACATCTTATCACCACGGCAAACCGGACCTAACCCAATCGGTGATATTTCCTTTGTCCTATCCATCCCACATCTCTCCCTGTAAATGAAAAGACCCGAAATCTTAACTCCTTTACCCTTTCCACAGTGGCTGCATGGCTTCCTCAGTATCTCCGGTCTTTTCTGCCAATATTTCTGAATTTGAGCATCTGCAGTTTTTATTTTGCTTTTTGTCTTCTAAAATTCAAGTTGGTGGCACGATGGCAGGTTTGATCCTGACTAAGGGTGCTGTCTTTAAGGAGTTTGTACGTTCTTCCCGATTTTCTCCGAGATCTTCGGTTTTCTCCCACACTCCAAAGACGTCCAGGTTTGTAGGTTAATTGCCTTGGTATAAATGTAAAATTATCCCTAGTGTGTGCGGGGGATCGCTGGTCGGTGCAGACTCAGTGGGCCAAGAGGCCTGTTTCGTGCTGTATCTCTAAACTAAACTAAACTAAAGTCACTAGTCAATGTACACATTTCGCTACGTTGTGCATTTGGAAGACTAATACCTCTGCTATGATTTCAATTTGGAACAGTTATGACTAAGAATACTGAGGCATATTCAAAGCCGCAATTAATGTGAAATTTCGACAAGGGTTCACAAGAGCTTGATGTGTAGAAGAGAGAACTGTAACGCTAGCCATGGGCTAATATTTATACAGTCTGTTTAACAGTTTTACTTGCCCTCATTTTGCCCTCAATGTCTGGATCAAACAATATAGCAATGAAGCCTCTGCATTCATTTGGAATTCCATTACAACCAGCCTGAGGCCCACAGCTGCTTTGTGAACCCTTCTCAAGCTGAGCCCATGACTTTGAGAAAATATATATGACCTCGACAATGTACCAATTCCTAAACCGCAGTGAATATTATTATAAGCAGTGTGTTTTCACATTGACATTTGGATAAGACTAGAGGTTTCGAAAATGATTTCGCAAAGCTCTGAATTTATTACAATGCTCTAAGGAGCGATATCATTCTTATTCATGAGTTTTATGATGGTCGACTCTTATGTTACACTCAGTGCTAACTACACCCATGCATCATGTTGTGGCTATGTTGTTTCAACAGGTGCAACCGCCACTGTTGGTTTAAAAAAAACACAGAGAATAAATACTACATCAAAAGAGAAATTTTAAAATCCTGAATATTGTACATGAAAAAAAAGACTGAGAAAAATGATGTCCTTGGCTTTCAACAATATACAGGTGAGATTTACAACTGTAAATGTGAGATTTACAGTTTAACAGTTTGCAAATGACACAAACACTTACACAAACACTCACACACACTCGCACAAACACATCCATATTCCTTCCTACATAAAGACCAATGCACACACATTATCACATTACCGATTGCCCTTTGTAGTTGATCTTAACTCTTACAACTCAATAAATACCATCACTGATCTTCCAACCTACCTCTTTGAGGTCATTGCACTTTTTTGTCAGGATTGTTACGCTACAATGCTGAAAAACTATATTCTGCACTCCAGTATCTTTCTCTTCACTCAAACTGTTGCACCTGTTCGGCTTAATTGTATTCATGTATAGTATTATCAGATTTTTGGATAATGTGCAAACAAAAGCTTTACAATATGACTTAGTATATGTGACAATAATAATTAACCAAACCAAACTACTGACTACATTCATTCTTTATCATATTATGGAAGGGGTTGTTGGAGTCCAGTATAAGTCAGGTTGTATTTATCTTGCATAGCCTGGAATTTGTGAATGTCTCATTTCCATGGAGGGTCTGAGAAGCTACAACTTTGAATAAACTATTGTATTTTCTTTCCATTTGTGGACAGTGTAAATCCCATATTGCAATCAAAGGCAATCATTCCCATCAATTAGCGGATGCACTTCAGAATTGTAAGGTCAGGTTTAGCTGGCAACAATATCGCACACGCCACCTCTTCCAATACTTTATCTCAACTCTAATGCCTGTCCTGGGGCTAGACAGCACCAACACATCAGGACTTCAGACCAAGGGCAAAGGTCTCCAACATGAGCCTATCTTCAGTGGACCCAACGGGCTGCGGCTGGCAGGGCGAGAGCCGCCATGAAAGCCCCTGCTCGTCCCCCATGGCCGCATTTAAGACCCGGCAGACTGCGGCCTACAAGAGGTAGTCCATCGATCCAGCACCTGCTTGTCCCAGGAGACCGGGAGGATGGAGCTGGTGACAAACGATGGACGCGATGGCCGAGGAGCAAGGCCGGTTGGAGAGGGAACCGGGGTCTGGCCTATTGCGCCCTCAAGGTTGGCTACAAGAGGAGCCCTGGGTCGCCAAGGTGGACGGGCGAGGAGGGGGACATCGCGTCCTAGGAAGGCGATGGCTGGAGGCCTGCAGGAGCCTGGGGCATGCCTGGATCAGAACTAAGAACTATGGAGCAGACTGGACTTTGAAAATGGTGCCAAAACATGACTTCTCTTGCATGAAGGCTCAGTAGACTATTTATGTACACTTGCTAATCGAGGATGTGCTTGGGTATGGGAATACTGTACTGGACTGTATATAAGAAAATAATTTCACTGTGTGTTTGCACGTGACAATAAAAGCATGTTTGAACAGTCAGTTTCTGGATCAGAGCAGCACTGCGAGCTGTACGTTAATTCCAATTTATGCACCATTTTGATTGGGAATATATAGCTGATCCTTCAACGACTTTGGGACGCAATCCTGAAACAACTTACAAAACCAGCACTCTGGCTGTATCTTCTGAATTAATCCTTAAACTCTTCTTGGAATCTTACTGGGTATCAATAACAATACATAAAAATTCAATTTTGGTTAAATGTTTGAAACCAGCAAAAATACAATAAAGGCCAGCTTTCATCAAACTTCGGCTGGTCTGTATCAGTACATGGCTCATTATTGTGTCAAATATGACTTCAATGATTTTTATTGATTAAGTTAGCAAATTGAATTATTTCAGTGACAGAGAACTATTTACCAAATTACTTTAAAGAATTGTAGAACAAATTACAAACATGTTCATTTATTGTGTAAGTTGTTTATATACTTTAGTTATACAGCGTGGAAACAGGCCCTTTGGCCCACAGAGCCCGTGCTGATCAGCGATCATCTCATGCACTAACACCATCCTACACACTAGGGACAATATACAATTTACAGAAGCCAATTAACCTACAACCCTGCACATCTTTGGAGTGTTGGGAGGAATCCAAAGCATCCGGAGAAAACCCACACTGTCACAGAAAGAACGTACAAACTCCGTACGAATCTGTTGATAGGATCGAACCCGGGTCTCTGGTGCAGTAAGGCTCCAGCTTTGCCAGCTGTACCACTGTGCCACCATAGTTCAATATATAGTTAAATAGATTGGAAAATGTATCAATGGTTATCACCAGCATCAAAACAAATATCCTGACAATATTCTTTTTCTTTTTTAAACAGGTAAAAATAATTTCCCTTCGTATTTATTCAGACTAATACACAAGTTTCTGTCAAAGGTGTAATACTTAGACCTGAAAAGAGGATAATATTCAGTTACAAATCAGCTCTTTATTGGACAGCTCTTACAAATATCAGACACAGGCACAATGGGCCGAATGGCCTACACCAGTACATGTCTGATTCTACTCCTCAACTCATGTCTTCACAAAAGTTGCAAAAGTCTCCACAGCTTGTTACATTTCTAATACCAGGACCTAGAAATAAGATAATGAAGTGACTCATTTTTGGCAGCTACACAACCCAATTGCTATGGAAAGTAAAACGTTGACCAAAATTGGTGACTTATTCCGTGGATTGTGAAGTTTTCGAACCAACCCCCACAACTCGAATCTTGCATGTTATTTTTTTCTAATTGTGTTTTGCACTAATCTCTTGCTTTTTTAAACAGTCTTCTTTCTTTAAAAAAATGTAGGTATAATTTATGTTTCGCTCTGTTTGTGTGAGTCTACATGCCTGGGCAAGAAATGAGGAGTCTGGAGTCCGGAGTCCAGAACAAGCCTTTTACTAGAACCCTGATAAACAAGAATTTAAAAACTCAGCTTGGGGGGCAGGGAGTGGTGGGGGGGGGGGGGGGGAGTGGGGGGGAGGGGTGAATCCAAGACTAAGCAAAGACTTAGACATAATTGAACACAGAACAACAGTTTATGCCTCCCTCAGTGGTCAGCATGTAGATCAGCATGGACTGTTAAATAGCATGAGTCAGGGGTAGGTTATTTCAATAAGTTTTCCTTCAAGTGTAAATATACAATGCAATACAATACAATACAATTTATTTGTCATTTGGACCCCGTTGAGGTCCAAACGAAATGAAAACCAACTTCATTTCCATTTCAACTGCTGGAATAAGCATGCTAACTGGTAGATGTTCCGCTTTAAGACTTTGATCGCAAGGGTGGAGTGAGGGGTATCGCGAGGTTGAAAAGAGGTGCACAATGTCCCACACAGTGGCTGCAGTGGGAGTCAGAGGAGGCAATGATGAACAGGGGTATATCTGATCAAAAATCGAACTTAACAAGCTATATTGATTGGAGACACGTACTCTTTAAGGTTTGATTATTAAATCACCGGAAATTTACATTGTTCTGATAATCAGTTACTTGGCAACATGCATTTGAAGTGCAACGTGAAGGGATAATTATTGCTATCATCGAGATTTACAAATAGCTGGGATTAATTTCACATCATTTCTACATAATCTGTTTATAGAATGCATATCCCATTTCTACATTTGGATATGTAAAAATTACATAGAATAGTAAATGAATGGATAATCACGAATTGTTGAAATGCGGCCTGTTTTTCCTCTAAGATAACAGGATACTGAGAATGTGTAAATCCAATAAGGAGCTCTTAGGATAGACACAAAAAGCTGGAGTAACTCATGCACTGTCCATTCATTGTTCTTTACCTCTCCACATCACCGTCTATCTCGGTTCCCTTATCCCTAACCAGTCTGAAGGAAACGTCACCCATTCCTTCTCTCCAGAGATGCTGCCTGTCCCGCTGAGTTACTCCAGCTTTTTGTGCCTATCTTTGGTGTAAACCAGCATCTGCACTTTCTTCCTATAGAAGGAGCCTGTAGGCTTCAGTTTGCCTTCTCTATCTATTGTTTCCTTAATGGAGTGGATCCACAAATAGTCTCTGGTATAGCCCATATTAATTACATGTTGCAAGTAAGCTAGCAATCTTTCTCTTGCTGAGGGATGGCACAATAATGCAGTTGTAAAGCTGCCTCACAGCGCCAGAGACCCAGAGTTGTAGGGGAAAGGATAATGAGGGCTAATAACTAGTAAAAAGCTATGTGGATTGTGTTAATGTGGTGACAGGGAGCTGCAGACAAAGCCTAAAAGTAGAGACATGGAATGCAGCAGTGACAACACCCAAGTTTCAGGTTCCACGTTGATTATGTTATAGCGGGCACCCATCGTTGTAACAGAAAATAGGATCAACTACGTTAGACTTGTGGAGAATCATTTTATTCTGTAATCGAGACCTAGTGTTACCTAATTAAGTTTTTCTGTAGCCTCCATTCAATAATCAAGACCTAGTTTTACTGTTAATCGAGTTTCTGTGTAATCTTAGGTAGATACAAAATGCTAGAGTAACTCAGGAGAGAAGGAATGGGTGACGTTTCGGGTCAAGACGCTTCTTCGGACTGATGTCAGGGTAGTGGGCGGGACAAAGATGAAATGTAGTCGGAGACAGTAAGACTGGTGGGAGAACTGGGAAGGGGGAGCAGATAGTGAGAGAGGGAAAGCAAGGGCTTTTTGAAGTTAGGGAAGTCAATGTTCATACCGCTGGGGATGTAAGCTACTCAAGCGAAATATGAGGTACTGTTCCTCTAATTTGCGCTGGGCCTCACTCTGACAATGGAGGAGGCACAGGACAGAAAGGGCAGATTGGGAATGGGAGGGGGAGTTAAAGTGCTGAGCAACCGGGAGATCAGGTAGGTTAAGGCGGACTGAGCGGGGGTGTTCAGTGAAACGATCGCCGAACCTGCGTTTGGTCTCGCCGATGTACAGAAGTTGACACGTGGAACAGCGGATACAATAGATGAGTTTGGAGGAGGTGCAAGGGAACCTCTACCTCAGCTGAAAAGACTGTCCTTGGATGGAGTTGAGGTGGGAGGTAAAGGGACAGGTTTTGCATCTCTTGAGGTTGCAGGGGAAAGTACCTAGGGAGGGGGTGGTTTTGGTGGGAAGGGCCGAGTTTACCAGGGAGTTGCGGAGGGAACGGTCTCTGTGGAAAGCAGAAAGGGGTGGAGATGGGAAGATGTGGCCAGATGTGGAATCCCGTTGGAGATGGCGAAAATGTTGGAGGATTATATGCTGTACGAGACGGCTGATGGGGTGGAAGGTGAGGACAAGGGGGACTCTGTCATTACGAATGGGGGGAGGGGGAGCAAGAGCGGAGCTGCAGGATATTGAGGAGACCCTAGTAAAAGCCTCATCTATAATGGAAGAGGGGATCCCCCGTTTCCTAAAGGACATCTCCGATGATCTAGTATGGAAAACCTCATTCTGGGCGCAGATGTAGTGTAGACGGAGGAATTGGGAGTAGGGGTTAGAGTTTTTACAGGAGGCAGGGTGGGAAGAAGTGTAGTCTAGATAGCTATGGTAGTCAGTAGGTTTGTAGTGGATGTCGGTCAATAGTCTGTCGCCTGTGATCTTGTCAGCTGAGAATGTAAAAGCTGTACTAAAGTCATGCTCAGGAGATCAGCATTGACTGGTCTCCTGGTGCACAGTTTTAACAAATCGCCTGTTACCTTGAACACCAACTGCGTGTGGCCTTTCCATTTGTTCCAATACCTGGGTTCAATCCTGACCTCTGGTGCTGTCTGTGTGGAGTTTGCATGCTCTCCTTGTGACTGATTGGGATTCTTCAGGATACTCTAGTTTCTTCCCACATGTGGATTTATAGGTTAATTGGCCTTTGGTAATTGCCCTTCGTGTGCAGAGAGTGGATGTAAAAATGGAATGACATTGAACCAGTGTGAATAATCGATGGATGGTTGGCGTGGACTCGGTGGGCCGAGGGGCCTGTTTCTAAGCTGTATCTTTCAATCAAAATACATTCATAATTACTGTTGCATTTCTTGAAGAAAGGTGCCGACCCAAAAAGCCGTCTGTCCATTCCCTCCGCAGATGCTGCCTGAACCGTTGAGTTGCTCCAGCACTTTGTGTTGGTCTCAAGATTCCAGCATCTGCAGATTCTCGTGTTTGCATTTCCCATTGGTGAATCTTTTTAGGCTGTTGTGGTGGTTGAATCTAATCAGAATTGAAGAGATTTTATTTTGTTCCAACAAAGTTAGTGAATTATTTGTCAAAAGAACCCTTCTGCATTTTTTTCGTGGGGAAAAAAATTACCTAAAGCGCAGCATCAATGAAGGTGAAGGGCATTGTTAAAGCTACTCCATCCCATTCCGTCACCCTTGACAACTGTGCTGGAGATTGTTTAAAAGAAGACTTAATTAAACAGAGTCCCATGACAATCAACAGCTTTCAAACACATTATCTCCTTGCATTAATGGCTATCTATTTTCAGGGCGTTTCACATTAAACATTCCTATGGCAGTATTATTAAAATCAATATAAATTGAGAAAGACTTGGCATTTTGAAAGCCCTCGACAGTACTGTCCCTGAATAATTGGTGACTGTTTCTGTAATGATAGCACATTTAATTATTATCAGGAATGACACTTAGTTTTATTTCTTCTCTGAAGGAATAAAAGAAGCCATGATTTTATTATATCATTCCATCAATGGAATCCACAGTGCAATATTCCTTTTTAATTTTTAAGGTGTCGTATAGTATATTAGATTAGCATGAAATACTTTCTTTTATTTTTGCCTATCATGTATTGTACTGTGGATAATATGGAGGTGGAAAGGATTTTCTGCCGTGATATGAATGAGACAAACTATTATCCATTACAAAATGAAATGTAGGTCGGCAAAGGCACCTTGCGTTTTACATGGGGACTGCTCTCTGGAAAAGCGGCACATACCTGCAGCTCCAAAACACCTACATTGAATATATATGTAACCACGCTGCCAGGCATAATTTTTTTTTTTTTTTTAATTTTTTTTTAATTTTTATTTATTAGAAGTACATTACATTACAACCACATACATTAATACTCGTCATTTATATCTTCTTACAATTAATGTACTCCCTTTATTTTTTTTTTACACTAGAAAAGGAAAAGATTGAAAGAAAGAAGAAAGTGAAGGAAAAAGTGAAACTGTAGAAAAGTGTAGAAAATGTAACAACAAAAAAGGACGAAGACCCTATAAGAGCGAAATTAAAAACAAAAGAAAAAGAGTTAAGAAATAGGCCCTAGGAAAAAAAAGAGAAAGAGAGAGAGGAAAAAAAAAAGAAAAAAATATATTTTTTTGAGCATTACGTAAATAGGACATACCAACTCTTCAACTATCATCCCCCCTTACCTGACCTTTTTTATTTTTTTTAAAGTACTTTTGCACCCTATGTTTGTAATAATTCTATAAATGCAGACCACGTCAGGTGGAAGTGATCTGGTTTACCTGCTAGGAGGAGTCTTATCTCTTCTAGGTGTAATGTTTCAAACATATTTGAAATCCACATATTTATAGTTGGTATTGGAGCCTTCTTCCAAAATTTTAGAATTAGCTTTTTTCCAGTTATTAACCCATAGTCCATTAATTTCTTTTGAAACACATTTAGTTCTGGATCATCTTCCGTTATTCCGAAGGCATAAATTTGAGTGCATTATTTAAAAAATGCAAGCCTGTAAATTAATTAAGCAAATGAGTTTTTCAAATAACACTTAACTCAAACACACATAAAACGCGAGGTGCCTGTATTTCAGTTTTTGTCATCAATACTAGCTTCACATAATTTTCAATGAAGTTAGCATGCAAGTAGTTTATTTTTGCAGCATGAAAATCTAAAGGGTCTGTCCCACTTGGGCGACCTAATTGGCGAGCTTAGAAGAGTTTTAAAAAATGACATGTTGAAGACCTCCTTCGACCTCCTCCGACTATGTTGAAGACCAGCTTCGACTAGCTACGACTAGCTACGACTAACTTCGGGAAAATTGGACACCGAATAGTGGAGAGTGAAGACGACCTCCTTTCGACCTCCCTTCAACTATGATGAAGACTATCTACAACTACCTTCGACAACCTTCGACTACCCTCGATTACCTATGACTAACATGCCGACCTACTATGACCTACTACGACTAACCCTATGAGTAAAAATTATAAATTTTTTCCATGGCGACCTTTTTTTACTCGCGGGCATTTTGTAACATATTGAAAAAAATGCCGCGACCTAGCTGAGGCCTCGAGTACGCTGAGACCACTCTCGAGCATGAAGGAGAGTTACGAAGACCTCCTACTTAGACTTAGACTTAGACTTAGATTCCTTTATTGTCATTCAGACCTTTCGGTCTGAACGAAATCTCGTTGCCTGCAGTCATACATATAATAAATAACAAAACACACAATAAACACAAATTAACATCCACAGTGAGTTCACCAGGCACCTCCTCACTGTGATGGAGGCAAAAGTCTTAAAGTCTCTGTCTCTTCCCTCTTTGTTCTCCCTCTGCGCTGAGGCGATCCAGGTTTCTGACGTTGTGACCCCGCTGGGTGATGGTAAGTCAGTCCCGCGGCTGAATCCGTGCTCCGCTCCGCGACGGGCCGGTTCAAACTCCGCAACCTGGGGTGGCCGAAGCTGCCGCCCTCCAGTCCAGCGAACGCAGCTGTAGTTGCGGGAGCCCCAGAAAAACAGGTCACCCACCTGTGACCTGCGAGCTCCTGACGATGTTGTCCACCAGGCCCGCGGCTGAGCCTCCGGATTCAGGTCGCCACCAGTGTCTTTGGTCACCGCCACCGCCGGAACGCCACCGCAGCCCCGAAGTAGGCCAGGTAAGTCCTGGCTCTGCCTCCGGAGCCTCGAGGTCAGTCGGTCGCAGTTGGAGTTGGAGGCCGGCAGCTCTGCCATTTTGGCCTCAGCGCAGACGGAGGCAGAGAAGGGGGATACGACAAGAAAAAGTCGCATTCCCCCGAAGGAAGAGACAAAAATCATGTTTCACCCCCCCCCCACCCCATCCCACACGTACATAACCCAATAAACTAAAATTTAACTAAAACAGGACAAAAGAAAACAACAACAAAAGTAAAAACAGACGGACTGCAGGCGAGCCGCAGCTGTGCAACAGCGCCGCCACTTCCGGATCATCACGACCTCGTGACGACCATGCTGCGAGTATGAGTCGAGGGCAAACTCGCCAGAACTCGCAGATTAGGTCGCCCAGGTGGGACAGGCCCTTAAGTACTCTCCGATTCACTGAGTCCACGCCGACCAACAATTGCACATTCACACTAGATCTATATCATCTCACTTTCTCATCCACTCTCTACACACTAGGTGCAAATTACAGCAGCCATTTAACCTACAAATCTGTATGTCTTTGGAATGTGGAAGGAAATCCAAGCCCCTGGAGGAAACCTACACAGTCACAGGGAGAAGATGCAAACTCGACCCAAAGTCATGATCGAACCCGAGTCTGTGGTGCTGTGAGGCAGCAGCTCTACTAGCTGTGCTACTGTGGCATAGCAAATAGTCAAACCAATCTGTAACAACCTTCTCGAATTCACTTCGTTACTATTTACCTTCTGCAAGATCTAATGTTCAGTGCCAGATCTTAATGTAATCTTTCTTCATAAGGAATCTAATCCCTTTATTACAAAGGAAATAGTAAATGAACCTGTTGAAGGAATAGACTTACAGTCATACAGTCAATACAGCATAGAAACAGGCCCTTCAGCCCATGCCCTATCTGGCCCAAATCCCTCTAAACCTATCCTATCTATATACATTTCTAAATGTTTCTTAAACATCTTGATAGCTCTTGCGTCAACTACTTCTTCTAGCTGCTCCTTCCATATACTTACCATTTTTTCTGTAAAACAAGTTGCCCCTCAGGTTCCTATTAAATCTTTCCTACCTCACCTCAAACCTATGTCCTCTGGTTCTCGATTCCCCTACACTGGGTAAAGATTCTGCACATTTACCCTGTCTATTCTTCTTAAGATCTAAGACCTCTATAAGATCACCCCTCGTGCTCCTGCACTCCAAGAAATAAAGTCTTAAGAGCCTGTCCCACTTGGGAGACCTCCACCGCGACCTCTGGCGACATTAAGCGACAAAAAAAAATGTCTACAGCTCAAATGATCACCTGATAAAATGATGTCATGCCTGCATTTTTTTCTCACTAAAAAATGCCTCCCAGGTTTAAAAAAAAAAATCATTCTGAACCATGCAAGCAAGGAAGGAACTAGTTTGGAGGATGTTAGTAAAAATACAACTACTGCTGTTTGCAGTAGCCCTTTTGCTTCAGCAGCCTTTTAAGAAAGGCAGAAGGGGAAGAGCAAGGGTGAAGAGGAAGCAAAAGATGTCTCAATGGGTGAATGGAGATGACTAGTGGGGTACCGCAAGGCTCAGTGCTGGGACCCCAGCTATTTACAATTTATATTAATGATCTGGACGAGGGAATTGAAAGCAACATCTCCAAGTTTGCGGATGACACTAAGCTGGGGGGCAGTGTTAGCTGTGAGGAGGATGCTAGGAGACTGCAAGGTGACTTGGATAGGCTGGGTGAGTGGGCAAATGTTTGGCAGATGCAGTATAATGTGGATAAATGTGAGGTTATCCACTTTGGTGGCAAAAACGGGAAGGCAGACTATTATCTAAATGGTGGCCGATTAGGAAATGGGGAGGTGCAGCGAGACCTGGGTGTCATGGTACACCAGTCATTGAAAGTAGGCATGCAGGTACAGCAGGCAGTGAAGAAAGCGAATGGCATGTTGGCCTTTATAGCAAGAGTCGTCGAGTATAGGAGCAAAGAGGTCTTCTGCAGTCGTACAGGGCCTAGGTGAGACCACACCTGGAGTATTGTGTGCAGTTTTGGTCCCCTAATTTGAGGAAGGACATTTTTGCTATTGAGGGAGTGCAGCATAGGGTTACAAGGTTAATTCCCGGGATGGCGGGACTGTCATAAGCTGAGAGAATGGATCGGCTGGGCTTGTATACTCTGGAGTTTAGAAGGATGAGAGGGCATCTTATTGAAACATATAAGATTGTTAAGGGTTTGGATACGCTAGAGGCAGGAAACGTGTTCCCGATGTTGGGGGAGTCCAGAACCAGGGGCCAGCTTAAGAATAAGGGGTAAGCCATTTAGAACGGAGATGAGGAAACACTTTTTCTCACAGAGAGTTATGAATCTGTGGAATTCTCTGCCTCAGAGGGCGGTGGAGGCAGGTTCTCTGGATGCTTTCAAGAGAGAGCTAGATAGGGCTCTTAAACATAGCGGAGTCAGGGGATATGGGGAGAAGGCAGGAACGGGGTACTGATTGGGGATGATCAGCCATGATCACATTGAATGGCGGTGCTGGCTCGAAGGGCCGAATGGCCTACTCGTGCACCTATTGTTTATTTCAACATGCAGGTAAACTGGGAAAATCATGTTGGTAAGACTCCCAAGAAAGGGAGTTTGTGGAGTGCCTCCGAGATGGATTCTTAGAGCAGCTTGTACAGGTTGAAGGCTATTAAAATGGTTGCACTTCCAAGATTTTTGTATCTTTTCCAAAACCTTCCTGTCTACTTACCTTTGTCTTTTTTCAAACAACTGGATTCAGTTATAGTCTCATTTGTCTGGGCAGACAAATCCCCTCGCATTGCTAAAGCCCACCTACAGAAAAATGTGGACAGGGGTGGCCTCGGCCTTCCGGTACTGAAGCATTACTACTGGGCTGCAAATGCGAGGGCTCTCACTTTCTGGCAGTGGGGCTTTCCTGATGATGTCTGATGTTTCCCCACTCTGGCTAAAAATTGAATCCATGTTTGTTTCAGAGACCTCTCTCCCAGTGTTGTTCTTTTTCGGAGCACAGGTTCCCTACAAATTAGTTGGCCATAACTTCATTCTCAGAAACTCCGTAAGGATTCTGAATCAAATTTAAAAAAAAATTGGATTGGTAAATATCTCAGTGTATACCCCTATAGTACACAATCACTTGTTCAAACCGGCACTGATGGATAGAGTGTTTCTGGACTGGAGGGGGAAGGGGCTGTGTTGTATTGATGATCTCTACATAGATAATAAATTTGCCTAATTTCTTCAGCTCCAAACTAAATATCGCCTTCCTCAACAACACTTCTATCGCTACCTTCAAGCCAGGCATTTTGTACGGGAGCGAATCCCAGAATTCATAGTCAAATCAAAAAGTCACATTCTTTATGATCTACTTCTCTCACAGCCTGACTCTAAACACTTGATCTCCCGCTTTGTCACTGCTTTTACGACACCAGTTGAAGCTGGTCATCTCAGGGAGGCCTGGGCTGCAGAATTGGGCACTCCTGTGTCAAATGAACGGTGGGAGGAAGGTTTGTCCGGTATACAGAGTTCCTCTATTAGTTCCAGATACAGATTAATTCAATTTAAAGTCTTGCATAGACTACATTATTCTAAAACCAAACTTAACAAGATTTTTGAATCGGTTTCCTCCATGTGTCACAGATGTGGTACTGCAGAAGGATCACTATCACATTTATTTTGGCACTGTCCAGTATTAAGTAATTTCTGGAGTGACATATTTAACTGTCTTTCCAAACAATGTCGAATAAATATTCCGCCTGATTGTAATCTGGCTATTTTTGGTTGCTCTGACAATACAAGAGCCCTTCCTTCCCACCAGAAGCAGATTCTTAGAGCAGATATGGTTGCAGCTAAAAAAATAATATTACTGAATTGGAAGTCCACACTCTCCCCATGTTTTAAGAGGTGGCTCAACGAAATGCTTTCTATTGCTAAGATGGAACAGATTTGTTTTAACAAAGGGAATTTACAAAATTATTTTTTGAAGGTGTGGAAACCATTTTTGATTTTGCTTGAAGAGGCATAATTGCCTGATCTGTTTATTTTGCTGCTGTGCTATGTCTTTAATCTGAGCGAACTTTGATCTTGCACTCTGATTGATATTCTGGCTGGCCCCCACTCGTTTCCCCCCCCCCCCTTTAATTGGTTTTTTGTTTTCTGTCTATTGTGTGTTCGTTATGATAAAATTTGAAAAAATGCTGTACAATAATTGTATAATGGTAGATGCCGAGCGATTTATCCTTGTACAATTGCTTCCAATAAATATAAATTAATAAGAAGGCAATTCTGGATTTTGTGTTGTGTAATGAACCGGATTTGATAAGGGAACGCAAGGTAAAGGGGCCATTAGGACAGGGGTCGGCAAACTACAGCCCCTGGGCCAAATGCAGCCCGTAACTGGAAATCATCCGGCTTGCATCCGTTTTTTTCCCCGCAGACATCCAGCCCGCGGTTGTATATATTTTTTCCCGCACCTATGATCTAAAAGTGAAATAGCATTTGCAGCAGCTGCGGTGCCTGCTGCTCAGCGTGCCCCGGAACCATTCCGGCCAGCAGGCACATTTTTTCACCACACCTACTTGGATTGGTGGGCGCTGTTCCACTATTTTTTTGTATCAGCAAAAGGTGGACCTAGAACAAGCGCAGACAGTGAGCGCGCCCAAACTACGCTTAGTTGTGGCAGAAAGCTACTCGCTCTCTCCAATGGTGAACAAACACAGGAAGATGGATTCCGAGTGGTCTTCCAAGACACTTGAACAGATAAGTACTTATTTATACAGCAGTTTGGCATGCAATGTTTTTGCAATGTTGATTCCACTGTGGTGGATGCTTATGTTACATTGTGTTAATGGTTGTGTACAGTTAAATTAAATCGTTGTATTTGCAATGTTGATTCCACTGTAGTGGATGCTTACGTTAAATTGTGTTAAATTAAATTGTTATTTTTGCATTTAGTGTGGCTGTATGGTGCGTATTTATCTGCGTCTTCGAGGCCAAAGGTTAGATTGTTAGCCAAGAAAGATACGCCTTCAACCCTGGAACTGGGTGAGATGGGAAGCAGCTATTAAAGGACAGCACTGCTTTGGGGGGGGGGGGGGGGGGGGGGAGAAGGAGTTCCTTTACACAGCGTGTGGGGAGTCTGGCCCGGGTCAGCATGGCATGGGCTGCACAAAGTAGCAAACTCGGCTGGGTTGCAAGGGGTAAAGTTGCAGGGAGGGCAGGAGCTTTTCAGAAGGAGGGGGTCAAAGGAGCTAGCCACGGTGTCAGTCTGAAGAAGGGTCTGGACCCGAAACGTCATCCATTCCTTCGCTCCATAGATGCTGCCTCACCCGCTGAGTTTCTCCAGCTTTTTGTCTACCTTTGATTTTTCCAGCATCTGCAGTTCTTTCTTAAATGCAGAGTCAAGGGATATGGTGAGAAGGCAGGAACGGGGTACTGATTATGGATGATCAGCCATGATCACATTGAATGGCGGTGCTGGCTCAAAGGGCCAAATGTTACGATGTTACAATACCTACCTTCAGCGGCGCTGCAGTTCTGCCACTGGCCGTGTGCGCGACTTTGGCACCTTTGAGGGGTGGGGGGCGGGATTAAAATGCCGTTCTGTACTGCCTATCGGAGGCGGATTTCCTCGGGCTGCAAGCTGCTGCAGAAAAATCGATCCACCTCCCGTGCTATATTTTTAAAATAAATAAATCGCTGTACACTTTAATATTTGGATTAAAATAAAAAGCGACTTCAAACGCACTCAATGCCTACAACGTGACGGATCGGAAGAACGGGACGAAACAAAGTGTAAGTCGTCTATTTTACATATAATCTTGCATCTTGGGACGGCTTTAATCTAATTTTACGTTGCGAAAATGTGATTAGGGCCCCATAAGAACCGGCAGTGTTTTTCCTGCCGTTATGGGGTTCAAATTCACCGCAAATGCAACGTTCCAATCGATCGCGTTCCAGAAGCAAGATGATTAAAATGCCCAATTTTTTTGGAGATGCCATCTAAATTGTCTATATTTTGTGTTATTCTCTCTCTCCATGATCATTACTTTAAAACTAAATATTCACAACAGTTTGAGTCACATGTATTGTGCAAAAAACAATAATTTGATTATATTTTGGGTGGATGTTTCTAGATTAATTTATGGGAATTAAACATTAAATTCCTTCCATCTGGGATATAAATTCATGACAGTGAGATTTAAAAATCATGTTATATTGTGAATTCTTGTGAATGGGATTAGTTTGTTATTTGGATACTTAGGCTATTTAAAATATTATCCTTTTCTTAAGAAATTGAATCTACAGGACATTGTTGTAGATGTTACATTAGTTGTAGGACATTAGATGAACTAAACAACTTCTTCGCTCGTTTTGATGCAGCAAACACCACACCCAAGGGGAGAGCCAGTCCCCGCATACAAACAGACCAGCCAGTACTGACCATAGACCCGATGGACACACGGAGAATCCTGTCTAAGGTCAACCCGTGGAAAGCAGTCGGACCCGATAACATCTCAGGACGTGTGCTTTAGGAATGTGCTCATGTGCTAACGGACATCTATAACATCTCCCTCAGTCAAGCCATTGTCCCCACATGCCTCAAAACGAGTACAATAATCCCAATAGCGATGAAACCAGTTGTGGCCTGCCTAAATGATTACCGCCCTGTCGCCCTGACCCCAATAATAATGAAGTGTTTTGAACGCCTGGTGAAACCCCACATTACTGCCAGCCTCCCCTCATCGTTAGACCCCCTCCAGTTTGCCTATCGCCCCAACCGTTCTACAGAGGATGCCATCTCTACCACGCTGCACACAGTGCTCACGCATCTGGAAAAAAGTAACACATATGCTAGAAACCTGTACATTGACTTCAGCTCTGCGTTCAACACCATCATCCCAGAGACTTGTGGAGAAACTAACCCTGTTGGGCCTCAACACCACCCTGTGTCACTGGATCTTGGACTTTCTGACAGAGAGACCGCAGTCAGTCCGTGTGGGCAAGAACACTTCAGGCTCGATCACGCTGAGCACCGTGCTCACCTCAAGGCTGTGTGCTCAGCCCGCTGTTGTTCACATTGCTCACACATGACTGTGCTGCCAGATTCAGGGACAATAAGATCATAAAATTCGCAGATGACACAACAGTGGTGGGACTCATCAGCGGGAGATGATGAATCAATGTACAGGGAGGAAGTAAAACAACTAGTGGACTGGTGCGGCAAAAATAATCTAGAACTAAATGTGGAAAAAACAAAGGAGATAGTTGTCGACTTCAGGAGGGCGCAGCCAAAGCATGCATCCCTTAACATCAGTGGCGCCACAGTGGAGAGAGTGGAGAGCATAAAGTTCCTCGGGGTGCATATTACAGACAGCCTCACCTGGTCCAGAAACACCACTGGGACCGTCAAAAGGGCCCATCAGCGACTGCACTTCCTGAGGGAACTAAAACAGGCCTCACTCCCCACCAACATCCTCAGGACTTTCTACAGGGGTACGGTGGAGTCTGTACTCACGTACTGTTTAAATACGTGGTACTCCACCTGCAACTGCTCGGACAGGAAGGCTCTGCAGAGGGTAGTGAGGGGAGCAGAGAAGATCATTGGCGTCTCCCTACCCTCGGTACAAGAACTGTTCCTGAGCCGCTATCGGAAAAAAGCTCAAAAAATTGCTAAGGACAAACTGCACCCCCTCCACATACACCTGGATCTCCTGCCATCAGGCAAGAGATATCGCAGCATCAAAGCCCGGACTACAAGACTGCTAAACAGCTTCCTGCCATATGCTGTGAGGCTGCTAAACAGCCACTCTGTACTCACAGTCACCTGATTCTGCAGCTTGGCACGGACACTATAATAACTGGCACTGGCCACTTCAATAACTGGCACTGGCCACTCAAATCAGCCACCCCGGACATGTTTATGATTGGTCTTACTGTATTTTAACGTTGTTTGCATCTATTTTAACTTATACTGTTCCATCAGGGACTGGATTGTTTTTAGTGTTGTTATTATTATGTGTGAAATGTTTTAAACGTCATGTGCAATTCCCTGGTAAACGTCTTTTCGTTTTGCACTGCACAACTGTTGCTTGCAAGATGACAATAAAGGAATTGAATTGAATTGTTAATGGGAAAGTAGTGGGCAGAAAGGCATGTCATGTGTGGTTTGAAGAGCAAAAACTTGTAGTTTACAATGCCAAAATTGAGAAGTTGAGGAAAAACAAAATGTGTAGAGTTGCTTATTGGTTACAATCTGAGGAGTATGATGATGCTACTGATTATGATATGCCAATGTACCAGCTAGCAACTGATTTTCTTCATAAAGACTTGGTCTATTGCTAGAAATTGTAATTTATTTACCTATCCGTTATGGACTTACAGCATATTATACAATAATATTAAAGTTCTGATCTTGAGAATATCACATTTTTGAATTTTAAAGGCAGTCTGGGTGTTTATTACTATTTCCATCACAACGGTCAATTATGTAATTAGCTACAATTAGGTAATTAACTAATTATATGCTTTAATTTCAGGTCATCCAAGTAAGATGTTTATATTTGTTTCAGAATGCTTCAATCTATAATAACTGAACATTTCATTGTTCTCTTAATTTTTAAGAAAGTTATGGGCTTTTGACTGTCCTCGATCACAGCTTTTGCATTGTCAATGGAAAAGCAATAGGGAACAAGACGCTAATTTCCAAGTATGAAAATGGCCATAACTTTTTTTAATACTGAAGATATGAAAGTGAATTAGGTGTCAAATTAAACTTCTTTTTATGCTTTATCTGATGAGATAAATTGCAGACGATTTTTTAAATCTCAAAATGTTGTAACATTGCTACCAAATGGCCTCTTCCTGCACTGAACCTATTGTCTATTAGGATACGGGGGTTTCTTGAAGTTAGAGAAATCAATATCCATACCCTGTTTGCTTTGTTGTTATCTTCTCCTAGCTAACAATGATCTGTTCTACATTTTCCATGATTTCCACCCCTTGTCTCGTTTTCACACCTCTGAAGAAGGGTCACCCATTCCTTCTCTCCAGAGATGCTGCCTGTCCCGCTGAGTTACTCCAGCATTTTGTGTCTGTCTTCGGCTTAAACCAGCATCTGCAGATCCTTCCTACGCATTCAATCTGAAGAAGCGTCTCGACCCGAAACGTCACCCATTCCTTCTCTCCAGAGATGCTGCCCGTCCCGCTGAGTTACTGCGGCATTTTGTGTCTGCCCCCGGGGTTGTGAGCAGCCTAAGCGAACTGAATCCCCCTCCCCCTTCCCCCTTCCCCCCGAGCACAACAAAGCAGGACGGCATCGAAGGCCTAGCCTCTGCTCGGCGAGCTCAAAATAGCGTTGGGGAGGGAGAGAAGCGCCCAGCAGCATCGCCATGAACTGAACAGTAGAGTTTTCGCTATTATATACGACTCACCGCTTGGATCAGCGACGGTCGCTATTCGTCCACTTTGCCGAAGAGGCGCCGCGTGACCAACGACTCCGCTCTGGTTTGAACGTTTCCCTCCGAGGCGGCGCGGTCTCGCGAGAGCCCCCACTCCCACCCCCACCCCCACCCCCACCCGGATCCTCCTCCATTGGCTCTCGCGTCACCATGGAAAACAACGAAAGATCCTCCATTAAAGGACACACATTTTAATTAACTATTAAAGATAAATAAATTAAGAGCACGGGCAACGCGATCGTCCAGTGCTTTTATACATTAAACGTTTCTTTGATTTGAAAGCACCGAGGTTGCTATGTTGAAGCTGCATCATCTCCTTGGAAACGCGCTTGTTCCGGTTCCGGTGGACGGCTGTTTGCCCGTTGCCAGGGTGACCGAGGAAAGGAAGTTTCAATGTGCTGGCTTCGTGGCGGCTGCTGAAGACTGATCTTTAAATCAAAGAGCCAGGGCAAGTTTCCGCGTCCATATTACCGGAGAAGAGACAAGCGATGGCGTCTCCGTGTCGGCGAGGAGGGTGTTGCAGGGAGATAAAGGGCCCAACGCCATGCTCTGTGGCTGTGGTGAGTATCAGCGTCGAGGGTAATGGAGAGGAATTAAATTATTGCAGCGAGAGACATTGAGGTAAATAAATGTGGAAAACATGAGAAAAAAAAATAAGTTTGTGGTCGAGCATAACCGCCCGGAGAGCAGATGGTTCGAATGGTTGTTTCCGTGCTGTGCATTTGTTGGATCTTGTTCCAAATTCGCTGCTGAATTCGCGGGTATTTGGCTACATTTCACAAATAATTCATTGATAGTTCTGCTTTGTTATTAATACATTATATGTCTGCAAGTTTATTCAAGGTGTCATAAAGTTAGGTAGCCCGAGGGAGACAAAGTGGTCTTCTGTCCATTTCTCCCAACAGATGCTGTCTGACCCGCTGAGTTGTTCCAGCACTGGGTCTTTTGCTTCACGCTGAGTT
>JAXLNO010002269.1:0-94702 GCA_038087875.1 Malacoraja senta | reverse complement strand
AAAAATCTGCACATTATCATTATCCCTCCATTCCCTGCCTATCCCAAAAATCTGTTAAATGCCACTGTTGTATCTGCCTCCACCACCCCTGGCAACACACTCAAGGTGCACTCTAACCTCTTATAACTTGCTCCACACATCTTTAAACTTTGCCCCACTCTCGTTAAAGCTATGCCCTCTAGTATTCCATCTCTGTCCTGGGGAAAAGGGGCGGGCACGGTGGCGCAGCGGTAGAGTTCTTTGCTTACACTGCTTGCAGTGCCAGAGACACGGGTTCGATCCTGACTACGGGTGCTGTCAGTACAGATTGTACATTTTCCCCTTGACCCGCGTGGGGTTTTTTTCGAGATCTTCAGTTTTCTCCCACAATCCAAAGACATGTAGGTTTCAGATTCAGAATCAATCTTTATTGTCATTGTGCAGTGTACAGTACAGAGACAGCGAAATGCAGTTAGCATCTCACCCAGAAGAGCGAACATAGAATAATGGAACAGCAAGATATATATATATATATATATATACGTACATACAATTTTTGCGTAGTGCAATTTTTCTGGGGGAAGGAGTGTCCGGGATGGGTGACTGGCAATCCCCAAGGTACAGAGTTAAGTGTGTAACAGCCGCAGGGAAGTAGCTGTTCCTGAACCTGCTGATCTGGCAACGGAGAGACCTGTAGCGCCTCCCGGATGGGAGGAGGATAAACAGTATGTGGTTGGGGTGAGAGCAGTCCTTGATGATGCTGCGCGCCCTTCGCAGACAATGCTTGCGTTGGACAGACTCAATGGAGGGGAGTGAGGAACCGGTGATGCGTTGGGCAGTTTTCACCACCCTCTGCAGTGCTTTCCGGTCGGAGACAGTTGCCATACCAACCTGTGATACAGTTGGTAAGGATGCTCTCGATGGTGCAGCGGTAGATGTTCACCAGAATCTGAGGAGACAGATGGACCTTCTTTTGTCTCCTCAGGAAGAAGAGAAGCTGGTGAGCCTTCTTAACCAGTGTTGAGGTATTGTGGGTCCAAGAGAAGTCATCAGAGATGTTGACCCCCAGAAACCTGAAGCTGGAAACACGTTCCACCTCCGTCCCGTTAATGTGGATGGGGGTGTGCGTGCCGCCCCTAGACCTTCTGTAGTCCACAATGAGCTCCTTGGTCTTCTTGTAGTTACAGGCCAGGTTGTTGTCAGCGCACCATGCTGCTAGGAGCTGGACCTCCTCCCTATAGGCCGACTCATCGTTGTTGCTGATGAGGCCAATCACTGTTGTATCATCTGCATACTTGATGATGGTGTTAGTACCATGTACAGGAGTGCAGTCGTAGGTTGAAGAGGGAGTAGAGGAGGGGGCTCAGCACACAGCCCTGTGGAACGCCGGTGTTCAGGGTGAGGGTTGAAAAGGTGTGGTTGTCTGACCTAACAGACTGGGGTCTGTTGGTTAGAAAGTCCAGTATCCAGTTGCAGAGGGAGGGGTCGATGCGCAGGTCGCTGAGTTTGGTCATCAGTTTGAGGGGATAATGATGTTAAATGCTGAGATGAACAGCATTCTCACGTAGGTGTCTCTGTTGTCGAGGTGGGAGAGGGCGGAGTGAAGTGCCGTTGAGATGGCATCCTCCGTACTCCTGTTCTTGCGGTAGGCGAACTGATAGGGATCCAGTGTGGGAGGTAGGCAGCCTTTGAGGTGTGCCAGGACCAGCCTCTCGAAGCACTTAGTGATGATGGGAGTAAGTGCAACTGGGCAGAAGTCGTTGAGGTTCGCCGCAGTGGAGTGTTTTGGCACCGGCACGATGGAGGTGGTTTTAAGGCACGTGGGGACAACTGCTTGGGCATGGGACAGGTTGAAGATGTCAGTCTAGAGAGTAAGTTAATTTGGTATAAATGTAAATTGTCCCTATTGTGCGTGGGGTAGTTTAATGCACGGGTATCGCTGGTTGACGTGGACGCGGTGGGCTGAAGGGCCTGATTCTGTGCTGTATCTCTAAACTAAACTAAAAATTCTGACTCTCTGGTTAAAGATATGAACACATGGCTCACTGGTCTGCGGGCTATAGAAAGAATCTTGTACTTCGCTGACTTTCACAAGCAATGTTAAACTGAGACAACGAAGTAACGGCAATAGTTTGTTTAGAGAGATGGCGTGAAAACAGGCCCTTCCGCCACCGAGCCCACGCCAACCAACGATCACCTGTACACTAGTCTATATCCTTCACACTAGGGGCAATTTACAGACGTCAATTAACCTACACACCGGCACATCTCTAGAATGTGGGAGGATACCAGAGCACCGGAAGGAATCCCACGTGGGTCACAGGGAGAACGTACAAACTACACGCACACGTAGACAGGATCGAACCCGGGTCTCTGGCACTGTAAGGCAGCAACTCTTAGTCTATCCGCTGCGCCACCATGCTGATCAATTCACTTGATGCTAAGGAAGTTGTATGTCAGCCCTCTGCAAACTTTAAAACCAATGAGATGTTCCTTCTCCATTTGGTACATCAAGTCCTCTCCGTCATTCAATCATATCTGGATTGGCATGGCTTAGAACATCAGAAAAACCTCTGCCACAGCCACTGATTTCTCAGGGACTACAAAGGGAAAATGTACTCAGTAATCCCTCTGTGTGCTTTATATCTGTCTGTTAATGTGTTCAGATTTGTAAATATTGAATTGCATTCCAACAATGGAGTCTTTAGGTTTATAGAGTTAAGCGTGAAACTGATAAAGCAGAAGTATTTTCGTGCCAGGAACAAACTACACACTCTTTGACTATAGACAACTCTCATTTGGCAAATGCAAAAATATTCTGCTGTTTTTTAAGTATTTTTCCCCAACATGGCAGTGTGGCTCAGCGGTAGAGTTGCTGCCTCACTGCGCCGGAGACCCAGGTGCTGTCTGTACAGAGTTTGTATGTTCCCCTCGTGACCAGCGTCGGTTTTCTACGGATGCTCCGGTTTCCTCCCACACTCCAAAGACGTGCAGGTTTGTAGGTTAATTGGCTTTGGTAAAAAGTCCCCAGTGTGTAGGATAGTGAGGGTGTAGAGGTGAATACTGGTCGGCGTGGACTCGGTGGGCCAAAGGGCCCGTTGCCACACTGTATCTCGAAATGAAAACACTTGAGATTTAATATTGTTTGTGCTGGAGTAACTCAGCGGGTTGAGCAGCATCTTTGGAGAACATGAGTGGGTGACGTTTTGGTTCAGACCCGTCTTCAGGACCAGACGTCAACGAGTGCTGGACTCACCATGACGTAGAAACATAGAAAATAGGTGCAGGAGTAGGCCATTCGGGGCTTCGAGCCAGCACCGCCTTTCAATATGATTTTGGCTGATCATCCAAAATCAATACCCCATTCCTGCTATCTCCCCATATCCCTTGATTCTGTTAGCCCAAAGAGCCATATCCAACACTCACTTGAAAACATCCAGTGAATTGGCCTCCACTGCCTTCCGTGGCAGAGAATTCTACAGATTTTCTGCGTGAAAATGTTTTCCCTCTTCTGAGTCCTAAATGGCCTAACCCGTTATTCTTAAACTGTGACCCCTGGTTCTGGACTCCCCGAACATCGGGAACATTGTTCCTGCATCTAGCCTTAACTCCTTTAAGAATGTTATATGTTTTCATAAGATACCCTCTCATCCTTCTCATTTCCAGCGAATTCAAGCCCAGTCTACCCATGCTTTCATCATACGTAAGTCTCGCCACCCCGGATATTGACCTGGTGAACTTACGCTGCACTCCCTCAATAGTAAGAATGTCCTTCTGCAAATTAGGAAAGGTACAGGAGTGTGAAAACGCACACCTCCAGATTCAGGGACAGTTTCTTCCCAGCTGTTACCAGGCAACTAAATCATCCTACCACAACCAGAGAGCAGTTCTGAACTACTATCTACCTCATTGGTGACCCTCGGACTATCATTGCTGGCTTTACCTGCACTAAACGTTATTCCTTTACCATGTATCTATACATTGCAAATGGCTCGATTGTAATCATGCAATGTCTTTCTGCTAACTGTTTTTAACATGCGACAAAAAGCATTTCTCCGTACACTTGACAATAAACTCAATTGAACTGAGTTCCTTGTATCTAACACTTGAGTCCAGTTGATTATAACCACTGTGACCTGTGGTCATATGGTGAAGTGGTTTATTCCCTTCTGGGCCGGCCTTCCATTCATAAGATCGCAAGTTTGTAAACCATCATAATCAGAGGTGACCTCATAATGTGCCTGGCCGGCGATATCACAATGAACTGCATCCGTAACCATGAGAGACGGACGGGCTCCATTCCATCCATCAACTTGAAGTGGGTTCACAGTTTGCGAGATATTGAACAGATCAGAGCTTTAAAATTCACTCTACGTATTTAGAAACAAAGGAACCTGTATCAAAATGCCGGTGGAGAGTGCCAAGCAGGATGATAAAAGGAGATCTAAAGTAAATTTGAATCCATTAATAGACCAAGATAAAAGGTGGAGTGACTCAGCGAGTCTTATTCTTCAACTGTGACCCCCTGGTTCTGGACCCCTACATTGGGAACATAGGGACGTAGGGCTCTACTGCCACCTCTGAGCTTTTCTTTATGGGAGATCCTATCCATCCAGTGACAATCCTGTCTTCAGTCTTCAACATCCCCCCCCCCCCCCCCCCCCCCGCGTCTCCCCCTACCCACCCTTCTACCCTCTCTGGACCTTTTTATATCCACTGTTGGTGCGACAACTGCCTTGGCTTCTCTACTCCACTGGCCCACTCAAACCGGAAGGGTCCTGACCTGAAACGACAAATGTTAGGGAGCATCTCTGGACAACATCTCTGGAGAAGGATATTGAATTATGTGAGGTAAGGGAAACAAGTAGAAAAGCTATGGAAACTATGAGATTAAAAGAAGAGGAAGTACTGACACTTTAAAAAATATATAAAAGTGGATAAGTCTTGAGGGAAGTTAGTGTAGAAATAGCAGGGGCTATGACAGAAATATTTCAAATGCCATTAGAAACGGGAATAGTGCCGGAGGATTGGCGTACTGCGCATGTTGTTCCATTGTATTAAAAGGGTTCTAAGAGTAAACCTAGCAATTATAGACCTGTTAGTTTGACGTCAGTGGTGGGCAAATTAATGGAAAGGATACTTAGAGATAATATATATAAGCATCTGGATCAACAGGATCTGATTAGGAACAGTCAACATGGATTTGTGCCTGGAAGGTCATGTTTGACTAATCTTGAATTTTTTGAAAAGGTTACTGGGGAAATTGATGAGGGTAAAGCAGTGGATGTTGTCTATATGGACTTCAGTAAGGCCTTTGACAAGGTTCCTCATGGAGGATTGGTTAAGAAAGTTCAATTGTTGGGTATTAATGGTGGAGTAGCAAGATGGATTCAACAGTGGCTGAATGGGAGATGCCATGAGAGTAATGGTGGATGGCTGTTTGTCAGGTTGGAGGCCGGTGACTAGTGGGGTGCCTCAGGGATCTGTGTTGGGTCCACTGTTGTTTGTCATGTACATTAATGATCTGGATGGTGGTGTGGTAAATTGGATTAGTAGGTATGCAGATGATACTAAGATAGGTGGTGTTGTGGATAATGAAGTAGATTTTCAATGTCTACAGAGATATTTAGGCCATTTGGAAGAGTCGGCTGAAAGATAGCAGATGGAGTTTAATGCAGATAAGTGTGAGGTGCTACATCTTGGCAGGACAAATCAAAATAGGACGTACATGGTAAATGGTAGCGAATTGAGCAATGCAGTTGAACAGAGGGATCTAGGAATAACTGTGCATAGTTCCCTGAAGGTGGAATCTCATGTAAATAGGGTGGTAAAGAAAGGTTTTGGTGTGCTGGCCTTCATAAATCAGAGCATTTGAGTATAGAAGCTGGAATGTAATGTTAAAATTGTACAAGGCATTGGTGAGGCCAATTCTGGAGTATGGTGTACAACTTTGGTCGTCTAATTATTGGGAGGATGTCAACAAAATAGAGGAGTACAGAGGAGGTTTACTAGAATGTTGCCTGAGTTTCAACAACTAAGTTACAGGGAAAGGTTGAACAAGTTAGGTCTTTATTCCTTGGAACGCAGAACGTTAAGGGGGACTTGATAGAGGTCTTTAAATGATGAGAGGGATAGACAGAGTTGACGTGGATAAGCTTTTCCCATTGAGAGTAGGGAAGATTCAAACAAGAGGACATGACTTGAGAATTAAAGGAACAGAAGATTAGGGGTAACATGAGGGGGATCTCCTTTACTCAGACGGTGGTAGCTGTGCGGAATGAGCTTCCAGTGGAAGTGGTGGAGGCAGGTTCGATTTACCACTTAAAAATAAATTGGATAGGTATATGGATGGGAAAGGAATGGAGGGTTATGGTCTGTGTGCAGGTAGATGGGACTAGGGGAAAATAAGTGTTCGGCACGGACTAGAAGGGCCTAGATGGCGTGTTTCCGTGCTGTAATTGTTATATGGTTATATGGTTATACATGGATAGATGACATTTCACAGATTGCTGGAGTAACTCAGCGTGTCAGAGCAGCTGTGAAGATCATGGATAGATGACGTTTCACAGATTGCTGGAGTAACTCAGCGGGTCAGGCAGCATCTGTGGAGAACATGGGTAGGTGACGCTTCACAGAGTACTGGAGTAACTCAGCGGGTCAGGCAGCATCTGTGTAGAACATGGATAGGTGACGTTTTACAGGACAATGAGCTAGTTGGAGAATGGTGGCCGATTAGGAAAAGGGGAGATGCAACGAGACCTGGTGTCATGGCACACCAGTCATCGAAAGTAAGAATGCAGGTGCAGCAGGCAGTGAAGAAAGCAAATGGTATGTTAGCATTCATAGCAAAATGATTTGAGTATAAGAGCTGGAGGTTCTATTGCAGTGTACAGGGTCTTGGTGAGACCACACCTGGAGTATTGCATACAGTTTTGGTCTCCTAATCTGAGGAAAGACATTCTTGCCATAGAGGGTGTACAGAGAAGGTTCAGCAGACTGATTCCTGGGATGGCAGGACTTTCATATGAAGAAAGACTGGATAGACTCGGCTTATACACGCTAGCATTCAGAAGATTAAGGTGGATCTTATAGAAACTTACAAAATTCTTAAGGGGTTGGACAGGCTAGATGCAGGAAGATTATTCTTGATATTGGGGAAGTACAGAACTAGGGCGTCACAGTTTAAGGATAAGAGGGAAGTTTTTTAGGACCGAGATGAGAAAATCATTTTTTACACAGAGAGTGGTGAATCTGTGGAAATCTCTGCCCAGAAGGTAATTGAGGCCAGTTCATTCGCTATATTTAAGAGGGAGTTAGATGTGGCCCTTGTGGCTAAAGGGATCATGGGGTATGGAGAGAAGGCAGGGATGGGATACTGAGTTGGATGATCAGCCATGATCATATCGAATGGCGGTGCAGGCTCGATAGGCCGAATGGCCTACTCCTGCACCTATTTTCTATGTTTCTAACTAGGGTTGGGGATGGGTGGAGAGAGAGAAGGCAAGGGTTACTTGAAGTTGGAGAAATCAATATTCATATCGCTGAGTTGTAATCTGCCTGTCCTGCTGAGTTACTCCAGCATTTTGTCTATCTTCAGTGTAAACCTGCATCTGCTGTTCCTGCACATTTTGTCTTGCCCACATTGACCAAGATGCCCCATCTACACTAGTCCTCCTGCCTGCATTTGTTCCATATCTCTCCCATACCTATCCTATCCATGTACCTGTCAAGAGTGTTTTATTGTCATATGTCACAAACTGAACTATTAAATGCTGACTTACGATAGGATAGAACTTTATCTATCCAAGGAGGGAATTGTCTTGCCAACAGTCATACAATACAAGATAAAGACGGTCATGGTGGCGCAGCGTAGTGTTGCTGCCTTACAGCAAATGCACGCCGGAGACCCAGGTTCGATCCCGATTACGGGTTGCTGTCTATACGGAGTTTGTACGTTCTCCACGTGACCTGCGTGGGTATTCTCTGATATCTTCGGTTTTCTCCCACACACCAAAGTCGTGCAGGATTGTAGGTTAATTGGCTTTGGTAACATTGTAAATGTCCCTAGTGTGTGGAGTAGTGCTAGTGTACGGGATGATCGCTGGTAAGTGTTAATGTGCGGGGATCGCTGATTGCCACGGACCCGGTGGGCCGAAGGGCCTGTTTCTGCGCTGTATCTCCAAACTAAACTAAACTAAACTAAACATGAAACATGAAAATTAAAGTGATGAGTGGAAAGGATTGCGGATGTGCAAAGATTGGGAGGGGGAGGGGGTTAGTCAGTCTACCCCATGAGAGAAGGGGGTGGAGTTGTACAGTTGATAGCATAGGGGAGCAGGATCTCCTGTGGCGTTCTGTGCTGCATCTGGTGGAACCAGTCTGTTGCTGAAGGTGTTCCTCAGTGTGTCATGGAGCGGGTTACGTAGCAGCACAACAATTGTGTAACATATTGCACTGTAAAACCCTTATTAAACAGCAAAAAAGTTCCATTTATATTAGAGAAACACAATTAGTCCAAATAGTCCTGTCCAAATATCTTCTAAATGCCATTGTACCAGCCTCCACTACCTCCTCTGGCAGCTTGTTCCATATACCCATCTCCTGGGAGAAGGGAGTGAGTTAATTATGGTAGACAAAAATGCTGGAGAAACTCAGCAGTAGGCGGCGTCTAGATGCATGCTGCCTCATCCGCTGAGTTTCTCCAGCATTTTTGTCAACCTTCGATTTTTTCCAGCATGTGCAGTTCTTTCTTAAACAAGTTAATTATGATAGTGCTTTAGGAATGTTGGATTCAGCCGAGTCTTAACGATGCCTCTGTAGAATAATCTATTCCGTTTTGAACTAATCATGCTTTTTTAGTTGATGGGGTGAGAAAACGTGAATCTTTGAGGCTGGGCAAATATCCATGGTTCAGGCAAACTTGTTTAAATTGGACAAATTGCATTTTCACTTCAAATGAAATAAATTGGCTTGTTTAACCGTTGCTTATTTCTTCCACGTGAACTCGTTTACAGCATCTGCAGACTCCTCTTAATTTAAAATTCTTTTAAAATAGGGTTTGACTTAGTCAAAGCTTCACTTGAAGACCCAACTTTTTGCATCTTTGAACCATGAATTGGAGACCCAAATATCTCTGTCGAATTGGTCATCAAAATTACCATGTGCTCCCCGGAATGATGCCAGCTTTGGGAACATTTTCATTATGATTCTTCACATTTCCTTCCAATTCGATTTTTATAAAAAGTTTCAGCTGGTAACTTTAAACAGCCCTTTTATTTTAATATCCTTCGCAGACTTGGTGCGCTGAAGGGCCTGTTTCCACTCTGCATCTCTAAAACTAAAACTAAACTCATGCGCCCGGCTTGTTGTAGGAATTACAGAGACATGGCTGCAAGAGGGCTGGTGATGGGAACTGAATATTCAAGGATATATCTCCTATAGAATAGACAGACAGGTGGGCAGAGGGGCTGGGGTAGCTCTGTTGGTGAGGAATGAAATTCAGTCCCTTGCAAGGGGTGACATTGAAACAGGAGATGTGGAGTCAGTATGGATAGAACTAAGGAAGTGTAAGGGTAAAAAGACCCTAATGGACTTATCCATTTGGGATACCAATGGTGTTACACAAGGGGGAATTTTGTCCCCAGACCTTTTTAATCTATATATTGATGATCTGTCTAAACATTGAAGGCCTGTAACACTGGGTGCGTGATTGGTAATATTTTACTGAACCATATTATGTATGCAGATGATCTTGTGATCTTTAGTCCATCTAGCGCTGGTCTCCAGCAGCTCCATACTATATGTTCTGTGTATGGTGTGGAACATGACATTAAATATAATGCTAGTAAGAATGCTGTTATGATCTGTAGAACCAAAGAGGATAAATGTCTAACATTTCCTGATTTTAAATTATCTGACAATAATCTTAGTGTCTGTAATAAGGTAAAATATTTACACTGATTTACAGTATGCTTTCGGAGTCGTTCACGATTATGGGCAATTGTGGAAAAATCGAGGCTTCCTGACCTCATCTGGAACAGTTATTTCACACCAGAAGTTAGTTCCAACCTTTTACAGGCAATCCAATTGCCCAGTCAGCTTGCAGTTATTAAAGTTCGTGCCCACACATCAGGCCAGAGCCCTATAGATATCGGCAATCGCCTTGCCGATGGTGCTGCTAAAAAAAGCTTCTTGGACTAACCAGGTTGTTGTGCCCCGAATGATGAGGCAGACTAAAAATTCCAGTAAGAATCAGTCTCCCCCGGAAAAAGGAATGCCAACCATCCAGGAAGTACTTCAAATACAGGAGGACGCCCCTGCACAGGTAAAACAGCTGTGGCAGGACCAGGGCTGTGTGTTTGATCCTGTCACTAGCTTATGGGTTACGCCTGCAGGCCAGACTTGCATGTCTGATGAACTTGCGTTATGGATTATTGAATGTGTACACTTTGCAACTCATTGTGGTGCCAAGGCCGGAAATGATATGCTTTTAGACACCTGGTGGCATCCAAAACTTCTGGACTTGGCCCAGCGTGTCAGCCAGCGATGTCTGATTTGCCAGCAGCATAATCCAGGTAAAGGCTTGCCCTGTGAACCAGGTAAGACCCCTTTACCAGCAGGTCCATTTGAGACCTTGCAAATGGACTACATTGAGTTGAAAAGGTGTCAGTGTTATAAGTATGTTCTTGTAATTGTCGATGTTTTCAATAAATGGATTGATGCATACCTGACCACTGACAATAAGGCGTCTACCATTGTAAAAATATTGTTACGCGAAATCATACCGCGATTCGGTGTTCCTGCGCGTTTAAGTTCCGATAAAGGTCCTCATTTTATTGCTGCAGTAAACAAAGAAATGTGCCAACAATTACAGATACATCAACAGCTCCATTGTGCATATAGACCTCAGGCCGCCGGATTGGTGGAACGGGCAAATCAGATATGGTCGACCTTTACGGATGCCATGGAATGACCAGGCGGTCCATTTCCATGCCCCCGCAGCGGTCCATTTCTACCAGATGACTGAGGAAATGACATCCTATGTATTAACTTTAACCCGTGCTTTGCGAACTTCTCATTCACAGGTCAGGGCTGCAAATGGTGAGGCGCCAGCGCTCAAAGTTCCATCTAATATTGAGACATGTTGCTATGTGCTGGTCAGGAAATGGAAGCGTAAGCACTTGGACTCACGTTGGGATAGTCCCTTCCAGGTCCTCCTCACCACTCCAACCGCTGCCAAGGTCAAGGGTCGTGCTGCATGGGTTCATCTGCACCACTGCAAACTGATTGGGGAGCCCAATCATAAGGGGTGAGAAGAGTCATTTTATTTTCAACTCAGAGTTTTTAGTTTTTACATTGCTGCTTTGCTTGGGAGTTGTATCATTATAAGTTTAGTTGTATCATTATATGTTTAGTTGTAGCATTATAAGTTTAGTTTTGAATCCTTATTTTGCTATATGGTTAAGAATATGCGACTGATTACTCGACTGACTGACTGAAGGATGGTTAACTTGAGTGAATAGTTGATTAAGTCAATTAAGTAAGAAATGAACTTTTTGTAACCCTTTGCATTTTCCAGATATATTCAAATGAGGCGATTTATCCTGCCATGCAACCTAATGCTTCTGCAGACAGAGGGAAATAAAGGAGAGATTCGACGATGTGTCCCATGACACGCATATAGGATATTTCACCTCTGCAAAGGAGATGTTGTACAATGTAGAGGCCCAGAAGTCCTCGGAAGATGGAACATAATTAAAATTAACTACCGCCATGGCATAATGCAACAGACTAACTGAAGCCTCTACCTAATTGATCAGTCACTCTGGGAGTTTCCATGTGGGTACCGGATATGCAGGGTTGACTTATCTTGCAGGAGGAACCCCAGGGAGGACCGAACTCTAAATAAACACTTGTATGATGGACTATGTTATCAAGTAGCATTACAGGTCCACCCGGGGCTCCAAAGGACAGAACCTGAACAACAAATACTGGAAAAGGGAGAATTTGAAGAAAAATACACTAACGTGTTTATACGGGCCCATAATGAATTATTTGGTAAAGGGCAAGTTGTGTGTTACCCCGCTATGAAATCTGTTATTAGCCTATTTACAGTATCTCCTGAGTGGGGAAGGATTTAACGATTAGTAAAGTGTCAAGATGAGATGCCAGTTCCGGTCAAAGCTGTCACCATCTATTATGACGATTTCTTAGCCCCACCAGCTAACTGTTTGCCATTACCTGGCGACAATAAGCATTCATACCCAGGCTGTCAAAACTCTTCGGGTACCAGAGTAGAACCACTAATGCCGTGTAACTTTGCCCCTAACACCGACAATAGACAATACGGATGATGCTTCACTAACCAGGGATACGGGTGCATAGTTGTTGACGTCCCTTCCAACATTACGTGCATAGTACGAACCCCACGACAACCTAGCTGCAACAGCACATCTAAGGGCATCCAATGCACCATTCCCAAAAGATGCGTCCCAGTCTCTGCAGGGTTTCAACTGCTTTGTGGGTGGGCCAATGGAACCCATCTAACTGTAGGATTCTATCACTTGCCTATCCCAAGATACACCAATTGGATTTCAAGCAATTGGATGGACTGGGCAAAGTGTGGCGAGGTGATTAATACACGCATGGACTGTCATGGGTCCATATACACCGAGGAAGGGTATTACTTCTTTTTCAATGGCAAAGGGACCAATGTGCTAAAACCTCCTTTTCCAAAGAACGTAGCCATCGGGACCCTTGTCCCCACCACCGTTCCCTGCCCAGAGAGTTGGTCCCGACAAAACCAAAGGACTCTGCGCAGGGCAATATGCGCCGAATTCTGTGCCAATTGGAGAAACCCAACTACAATGGGATCATCTTGGTGGGATGCTGCGGGATGGGGAGTACTAAGCCTGCTTACTTTCAGAGGTGTAGGGGGAGGGTTGGCAGCAAAACATCGAAACTATATGATTTGTGGACTAACCATTTTGGGAAATGCCACTACTGGCGCCTTGGAGGCAATAAAAACCCAACTATCAGAAATGCGTCTGTTCTCTTTACAGAATAGATATGCCTTAGATTATCTGTTGGCCCGTGAGGGAGGGACGTGTGCTATTGTAAAAGAAAAATGTATGATGGGAGTTCAGGATAGAATTAGTAATATCACCAAACATCAAGAGGACATTACTACCCTGCTTGATGGAATGAAGGAGGGTGTTGGATGGGGAAACTGGGGTTTTGGGGGATTATATAATTGGATCATCAGCATGGCCATAAATGCAGCAATAGTGATCATGTGTTTGTTAGTGGGAATTGCTATTGTTAAATGTATCATCACCAGACTAATGACAGCCTTGGGTAATGTGGAAACTAGTGGGCAGGTCTTATTGCGGCACCTAGAAGAAGACATTACGATGTTGGAAGTAGAGACGTGTGAACCAGCAGGTAGAGAAGGAAATGTTGGAGGAGGAGTGTAATAGACTTAATAATGTGGAGAAGGAGGAATGTTATTAAGTCCAGAATAATTGAGCACCACAAGGGCTAGGGTTGGAAGCACAGCAGAGAAGTAGGGAACAGCATTGGTGTCAACAAGCCAGCCTGCTGACCTACGTGGTCCAGGTTTTGGGGGCTATAAAGCATCTCGAGGTTAGGTATAAACTTGGATGACTAATAAGCCAATGCTGATGAATCTCTGCCTTGTGTTATTATCCTATTAGTGGTCATAGAATGACCAGACTGAGGAATGAGGAAATATTATACAAATAGAACTGCTTGGATAGAGACTTTTATATAAGCTAGGTGAATTGCAAAAGAAAAGCTTAAAGTTTCCCTGAACTGAAATAAAGTGCAAACTGACACATACACACAGGCAAAGATGAATCAAAACATGGAGGCCTGAACCTGAAACAGCTTATCTTAGGTTATTGTTTGGGGGCAATTATAGCACTGGAGGAAATTGTATTTGATATGGCTTTGTGTTGAAGAATGGGAAGCTGAATAAGGGGCCTTTTCTTAGGCCATCTGCTCTGTCTCTATGGCACATTTTTGAGCTCTGAATGTGACATAAACGTGAAGAGTTATGGCTTGTTATGCTAGGTTTGAGACAGAATTCAAGGCTGAGAGATGATAGACTGCAGTTAGCCTTGGCTGTGTAAAATTATAATGAGTGTGATAAGGAATAAGATCTAAGTGAAGGAATAGTTGCTTTGAGAAATAATTAGATTGAGGGAGTTGTTTATAGAAGGTTGAAGCAGATGGAATTCTGACGTAATGGTCTGGGTTGTACCTTGTACCTTGTGTTCTGTCTGGTACATGAGATTGGAAATCCTGCTTCCCGATAACAGGAAAGGCACCAAACTCATATTAACTAAATTGACAGATTTACGACCCATGTATCTTTGGATGGGAGATGGAAATGTGCGTTTTGAACTTAGAAACTGTAATTCAGCAAACTTATATAATTAATGTTTTAAAGACATAGGTAATGGTATTTCAAAATGTGTAAAATTATAGTAACACCAATTATGCAATGTATTGTCTTAGTAGAAAGGTACACTTTAGACTTAGAGAAATTGTTTAGATTTATAGAAATATCTTTTCTCTTGGTATAGAAAGTGTGTATGACTTGAGTGATCATTGTATGTATCTTATATTTTGAAGAGTGGTCTTTGATAAAAGCCTACAGGGGTTTTGCTGTGTTGAAATAAAATAATTCTAAAACAGTTATAGAGTTATACCATAGACAAACAAAGATTGTAAAAAGACGTCAGGAAAGGGGATATCCTGTGACTGATGTTGTAAATCACCAAAAGGACAGATGATTGGTTACCAGTTGTCCTACCCTCTGTATTTGAAATGTCTAAATACCTATATAAAGCAATGAGTTTGTATCAAAAACACAAATACTTTGGAGCTGCCCCAGAGCTTCTAGCTCTGTGTTGGAAGGTTCAAAGAATTGTCTCAGTACTGAATAAAGAATCAATTCCAACAGCTACAAGCATTTGAGTCAAGTTTTCTTGACTTTAGATTGACAAAATAACTCAGTTTAACATTCTCACTGTCTCTGACTACATTTTATCTCTGTGGCCACTCTCGTCATCACTCTGAAGAAGGGTCTCAACATGAAACGTCACCCATTCCTTCTCGCCAGAGATGCTGCCCGTCTCGCTGAGTTACTCCAGCATTTTGTTTCTTATCTTTGATTTAAAATACATTTTGACAGGTCTGGAAAGGTTGAGAGGGACATGGGCCAAATTCAGGCAGGTGGGACTAGAGTTTGTACGTTCTCTCTGTGACTGTGTGTGTTTTCTCCGGGTGCTCCGATTTCCTCCCACATTCCAAAGATGTGCAGGTGTGTAGATTAATTCTGAAAATTGCCCCCAGTGAGTAGGGTAGACCTAGTGAACAGGTTATCGCTGGTCGGCGCGTACTAAAAAAATGAAAACATAGCCATGAGGAACTGTAGATGCCTGCGTACTTTTTTTAAAAGATGCAAAGTGCTGGAGTAACTCAGCGGGGTGCAAGTGTCCCAGCCTGACGTTTCAACCACAAAATGTTTTACGACGAGACTGTTCTAACTTTATGAAAACAAAATGTTCTCCCAGAATACTGCCTGGATTAGAAGGGCTTCAGCTACAGGGAGAGGTACAGTGTAAAGCTTTTTGTTGTTGTGTGCTAACCAGTTAGTGGAAGGACAATATAGGATTACAATCAACCCATCCACAGTGTACAGATATAGGATTAAGGGAATATCGATTAGTGCAAGGTAAAGTCTGATTAAAGATAGTCTGAGGGATAGTTTAAGAATAAGGGGTAATTTATTTAGAACGGAGATGAGGAAAAACTTTTTCACACAGAGTGTTGAGAGCTTGTGAAATTCTCTGCCGCAGATGGTGGTGGAAGCCGATCCTCTGAATGCTTTCAAGAGAGAGCTGGACAGAGCTCTTAAAGATAGCGGCATCAAGGGATATAGGGAGAAGGCAGGAACAGGGTATTAATTGTGGATGATTGGCATGATCACGGTGAATAGCGGTGCTGGCTCGAGGGGCAGAATGGCCTACTCCTGCACCTATTGTCTATTGTCTTCAATGAATAATAATGAATGAATAAAAATGTTATTAGCCAAGTAGGTCCACATCCAAGGCATTTACATTGGTGCTTTGCTCGCAGGTAACAACAAGATATTCTGCAGACAATAAAAAATAAAATATTATAATTCAAACATGTGAAAATAAAGTACCGGAGTAAAAAGAGGCTACGGTCTTTTGGCTGTTGAATAGAGTTACTGCTCGTGGGGAAAAAGCTGTTTTATGTCTGACTGTAGCAGCTTTGATAGTCCGGAGTCGCCTCCCAGAAAGAAGTGATTCAAAGAGTATGTCGCCGGAGGTGAGCGGCAGAAAACATCTGCCAATGCAGTAGATGGTAGGTGGGGTCTGCTCTCTAGTTGGTGATTGGATGGTTAGAACGTAGGGCAGTACAGCACAGGAACGGGCCCTTCGGCCCACAATGTTTGTGCCGAACATGACGCCAGGTTAAACTCTCATCTGCCTGTACATGATCCATATCCCTCCCCTCCACTTCCACATGCCCACCTAAAAGCTTCTTAAACACCCGTCATATCTGCCTCCACCACCTCCCCAGGTCAGGCACATGAGGCCCCCACCACTGCCCCGCGCATCCCCATTAAACTTTCCCCCTCTCTCCTTACAGCGATACCAACTAGTCTTGGACATTTCCAGCCTGGCGTAAAAAGATTCTGAGAGTCGACCCCTCTCCTCCCCTCCCCTCCGTTCCCCTCTCCCCCCTCTCTTCCTCCCTCCCTCTCTCCTAAGATCGTAAGTTCTAGGAGTAGAATTAGGCCATTCGGCCCATCGAGTCCACCCCGCCATTCAATTACGGCCGATCTCTCTTCCCCTCCTAACCCATCCTCCTGCCTTCTCCCCATAACCCCTGACACCCGCACTAATCAACAATCTATCTATCTCTGCCTTAAATATCAATCCCCACTGACTTGTGGCCTCCACCGCCGTCTGTGGCAACGAATCCCACAGATTCACCACCCTCTGGCTAAAGAAATTCCTCCTCGTCTCCTTCCTGAAGGGACGTCCTTGAATTCTGAGGCTGTGACCTCTGGTCCTAGACTCTCCCACTAGTGGAAACATCCTCTCCATATCCACTCTGTCCAAGGCCTTAAAAATATCATGACCACCTGAACTGTCATTTGGCAACCTAAAAAGCTGCCAAGGCTGCCCGGCTGGCAACAGGGAAAAAAAGTTAAGCGAGAGCCTTGCTCACACACACGCTCCCTCTCTCTCTCATACACACTCCCTCTCTCTCTCACACACACATTCCCTCTCTCTCTCATGCACACACACTCTCTTTCTCTCACACACACTCCCTCCCTCCCCCCCTCTATCCCCCCCATCTCTCTCGCCCTTTCTCTCTCCCCCTCTCTTCACCATTTCATCTCCCTTTCATCCACGTGTACACACTCACACTCATCAGCAAAGAGAGGGAAAAGAGAGAGAGAAAAGAAGGAGAAGAGGAAGCCAGAGAAGGGGAGAGAAAGAAAGAGGGAACGAGACAGAGAAAAAAAATGAAGGCTGCCAGTAACTACGATGGCCGCCCAGAACTTCACGTCCCTTTGAATTCAATGGAAGTGCCTTGACCAAAGATGGCCACCTCCCTGGGCATCGCTACCATTGACTTCAATGGAAGACTGCCAGTAGCTAAGATGGACGCCCAGGGCTTCACTCCCAATGGACTGCAATGGCAGACTGCCTGTAGAGAAGATGGCCACCTGCAGCACCACAGGGAAATGCCAGCATCCAAAATGGCCGCCCCCGGCTTCACACTCATTAACTTCTGGCTGCCAGTAGCTAAAATGGCGGTGGTGAAGGGTGGGGGGGAGGGGGGGGTAGGTTAGAAGGGGGAAGAGAGGAGAATAGATGGTGAACGTGGGAGAGAGAGAGATAGAAGGGGTAGAGAGAGGGAGGGGGGGGGTGTATGCGTGCGTGTCTGGGGATTGCCTATTCACCAACCCCTCTCCCTTCTCCCCTCCCGTCGTTCCTTCCCACCCTCTCGCTCTCTCCCCCTCTCTCCATCTCCCTCTCTCTCTCTCCATCACTCTCTCTCGCTCCGCTTTTCCCGGCGGCCATTTTGTTGTCAACCTCCATAGTTGGCCAATCTTCAATCCCTCCTTAATCTCACCCCTGGAGCCCTGCTGACCCCGGGTTCTTCCCCGGGTGAACGCCCTGTTCGGAGGGAGGGAGGAATTGAGAGGAAATGAGGGCACAGAGGTGGAAATTGTGAGAAAAGGGTTAATAGGGATGGTTGATTTATACTAGAACTCTGAAAAGTATAACTTAGAAAGAAATAAGGTGTCAGCAGAAGCCAGACTGCTGGTAGAATAAAGTAACAATATACAGAACAGAGAGAAATTCTAGATAAAAAAGTAGCAAACAGATAGAAACTTCAGCAGAAGCCTTAGGAGTCTTTGACGTTGGGTGGACGTTCCAGGACATTCTCGTGGGAATGTGGGCTTTATGTTATGATTGGAAGAAGCTCAATGTGGAGAGATGAGGGTGTGACAATAGTGAAATGAAATGTATAAAGATAGAAAGCATCTCCATCTTCGTTGTGCCTCTAGGGGACAGCAGAGGAGAGGCACCTATTCTGCAGAATATTATCTTAATAAAAACTTATTTGCCTAACTTTGTCTCTAAAGCGTTTGTGATTTTGAATCTCACAATTTGGGGGCTCGGTTCCTGGATTTAATTACTCTGGACAGCTGACGGGAGTACACGGACGAAGAGAAGGTGCACCCCGCTGAGTTCAGCGGTCTCAGACTCCTTGCTTACTGTCAGAAGGTTTGAGCGAGTGATGCCCGGACCAAACAGAGACTCGGCAAAGAAGTGAAAGTGGTTGGAGATTAGTTGGAGATCGCGAAAAGTCAATCGAGCAATTTCTGTGCACAGAACCCAGGTAGGAATAATGACTAATAAAGTACTTCCTGGGCGATTGAAAATACCTTGTGGTTAACACCCTGAAGGATTCAGGGGTCTGTTCCAGCAAGGCAATCTGAAAAGGGAGGGGAAAAGCTTGTCGGCCAAATCCCCGCATTCTGCTCAACAGTCCGTTGGGGCAAATGCCCCATCTCAGTCTCCTTCTCTCACACAGGGGTTGGGGTACACAACAATGATAAGGTATAAGGTACACAAAAATGCTGGATAAACTCAGCGGGTGCAGCAGCATCTATGGAGCGAAGGACATAGGTAACGTTTTGGGCCGAAACCCTTCTTCAGACTGATAGGGGGTGGGGAGAAGAAAGGAAAAAAGGGAAAAGGCGGGGGAGGAGCCCGAGGGCTGGGGGAAGGGAGGAGACAACCAGATGGCTGATGAAGGGGAGGGGACAGCAAGGGCTAGCAGAATTGGGAGAATTCAATGTTCAAGCCCCCAGGATGTAGACTGCCCAAGCGGAATATGATGTGCATTTCCTCCAATTTACGGTGTTGCTCGCTGTGGCCATGGAGGAGACCCAGGACAGAGAGGTCAGATACGGAATGGGAGGGGGAGTTGAAGTGCTGAGCCACCGGGAGGTCAGGTTGGTTATTGCGGACCGACCGGAGGTGTTCAGCGAAACGATCGCCAAGCCTCCGCTTGGTCTCACCGATGTAGATCAGCTGGCATCTAGAACAGCGAATGCAATAGATGAGGTTGGAGGAGATGCAGGTGAACCTCTGTCGCACCTGGAACGACTGCTTGGGTCCTTGAATGGATTAGAGGGGGGAGGTGAAGGGACAAGTGTTGCATCTCTTGCGGTTGCAAGGGAAAGTACCAGGGGAGAGGGTGGTATGGGAGGGAAGGGAAGAATTGACAAGGGAGTTACGGAGGGAGCGGTCTTTGCGGAAGGCAGACATGGGGGGAGATGGGAAGATGTGGCGAGTGGTGGGGTCACGTTGGAGGTGGCGAAACTGACGGAGGATCACTTGTTGTATGTGACGGCTGGTGGGGTGAAAGGTGAGGACCAGGGGGACTCTGCCCTTGTTGTGAGTGGGGGGATGGGGAGAGAGAGCAGTGTTGCGGGGTATGGCTGAGACCCTGGTGCGAGCCTCATCTATGGTGGAGGAGGGGAACCCCCGTTCCCTGAAGAATGAGGACATTTCAGATGCCCTGGTGTGGAACGCCTCATCCTGGGAGCAGATGCGGCGTAGACGGAGGAATTGGGAGTGGGGGGTGGAGTCCTTACAGGAAGCAGGGTGGGAAGAAGTGTAGTCCAGATAGCCATGGGAGTCGGTGGGTTTGTAGTGGATGTCGGTAAGGAGTCTATCACCTGCGATGGAGATAATGAGGTCAAGGAATGGTAGGGAAGTGTCGGAAATGGGCCAGGTGTATTTGAGTGCCGGATGGAAGTTGGTGGTGAAGCGGAAGAAGCCAGTCAGTTGTGTGTGGGTGCAGGATGTGGCACCAAAACAATCATCGATGTAGCGGAGGTAGAGGTCGGGGATGGGGCCCTGGTATGTATTGAACAAGGATTGTTCTACGTACCCGACAAAGAGGCAGGCGTAGCTGGGGCCCATGCGTGTGCCCATAGCTACGCCTTGTATTTGGAGGAAATGGGAGGAGTCAAATGAAAAGTTATTAAGTGTAAGGACCAGCTCCGCTAGGCGGAGGAGGGTGTCAGTGGCCGGGTATAGATTGCTTCTACGGTCGAGGAAAAAACGGAGGGCTTCGAGACCATCCTGGTGGGGGATGGAGGTGTACAATGACTGGACGTCCATGGTGAAGATGAGGGGGTGAGGGCCTAGAGAATGGAATGCGCGGAGATGACGGAGAGTGTCTGAGGTGTCTTGAACATAGGTAGGTAGGGATTTAACCAAGGGGGATAGGATGGAGTCGAGGTAGGTGGAGATGAGTTTGGTGGGGCACGAACAGGCAGAGACAATGGGTCTACTGGGACAGTCAGGTTTGTGGATTTTGGGGAGAAGGTAAAATTGGGCCGTGCGGGGCTGGTGAACGATGAGGTTGGAGGCTCGGTCGGGCAGGGCGTGGGGGTGGATGAAGTCGGTGATGGTGCTGGAGATGGTGGCCTGGTGCTCGTCAGTGGGGTCATGGTCCAGGGGTAAGTAGGAGGAGGTGTCCGAGAGTTGGCGCGTGGCCTCAGCTTTGTAGAGATCGACGCGCCAGACTACCACGGCACCTCCCTTGTCGGCGGGTTTGATAACCCAATCTGGGTTGTTGCGGAGTGAGTCGATGGCAGTGCGTTCAGGGGGGGAGAGATTGGAGTGAGACAGGGGAGTGGAGAAGTTGAGGCGGTTGATGTCACGGCGGCAGTTTTGAATAAAGAGTTCTAAAGCCGGAAGGCCACGAGGGGGGTTCCATGAGGAGGGGGTGCGTTGGAGACGGGAAAAGGGGTCATCAGTGGGGAGCGAGGACTCCTTCCCATGGAAGTGAGCTGTGAGGCGGAGGCGACGGTAGAAGCGTTCCAAGTCATGGAGGGCACGGAACTCATTGAGATGGGGATGGAGGGGGACAAAGGTAAGACCTCTGCTGAGGACAGACCGTTCGATGTCGGAGAGGGGGAGGTCGGAGGGGATGGTGAACACCCGGCAGGGATGGGGGTTGGGGCCGGAGGAAGGCAGGTGGGTGGAATGGGGAGGAGGCGATGTGTGGTGGGGGGGTGGTGGGTGTTCAAGGGGTGGGGGGGGGGGTGAGAGGGCTGTAGTGTGGCTGTGGAAGAGAAGTGGTCCCATAGTTGGAGAGGGATAAGGTATAGTCCGTTGGGGCAAATGGAGAGCCGCAGGGGGCCAAAATACCCAGGAAGAGAGAAGACAGGGCCGGGGTGGACGAAGATCACCCAACCACCAGGATGGGGAGTCAAAAGGTCGGAAGGGGAAGATAAGAAGATCGGTAGAAATTAGACCCCTGAGGGAGGTACCTAGGAGAGACCCTGAGGGGAAGGGGATTGTTAAATAGCCTCCTTGAAGATCATTTAGGTCTGACAAGAACAGTTAGATCAATTCCTTTTCACAGAAGGGAAAACAAGTAATAAAGATTATGTTGCAGGCAGTAGAAAAACAACCATCACCCCTGGAGGGGAGCTTCGACCGCCGGCCCTGCAGTCTTATTCTTATTAGATAGCCCTTTATTGTCATTCAGACCGAAGTCTGAACGAAATTGCAACAGTCATACATAAAACAACAATAAACACATATTAACATCTACCACAGTGAGTCCACCCAACATCTCCTCACTGTGATGGAGGCAAAAGTCTTAGGTCTGCAGTCTCTTCCCTCCTCTTCACCCTCTGCGCTGAGGCGATACCCCCCGGGCGATGTTTTCCCGCGGCTCAAACACCGCGGCCCGGGGTGGTCGAAGCTGCCGCCCACCAGTCCTGCAGACGCAGCCGCTGGCCCGCGGCCGAACCCCGGACTCAGGCCACAACCGGCAGAACACCGTCCAAGCACCCTCACGTGAGTACCGTGCCGTCTTCAGCCTCGGGCTGGGCCGCCCAGACATGGGCGCCGAACCTCCCCCGGACCAGGCCGCCTCCGACATGGGCGTCGCTTCTCCCCCGGGCCGAGCCGCCCCGACTTGGGCGTCGCTTCTTCCCCGGGCCGGGCTGCCCGACATGGGCGCCGAACCTCCTCCGGACTGGGCCGCCCCGACTTGGGCGCTCACGGGAGCACTGTTCCAGCCCTGAGCCGGACCACCCTCACAGTTTACGGTGCTTCTGGCTGCGGCGGAGTCTTTAAATCTCGACCGCCGGCCTGCGGCCTACACCATCTTAAAGCCGCGGTCTCCGGTGAGGAAGAGCCGATCCTGGACTGACTCTGGACTCTGGTCCTGTCCACGGGGGGGAAATGGAGGAGGACTGGCCAAATTTTGTGCCTACCACCACAGTGATGATGCTGTGGTGGATGTTTGTGTTACATTTTTATTGTGGTTGTGTGTTCTTTATTATTGTACTGCTGCTGACAACCCAAATTCCACCGACCCTGGTTGTGTGGCAATAAATTATTATATCTATCCTGACCACCTGCTTCACGGTATGGTACAGCAGCTGCACCACAGCTGACAGGAAGGCACTGCAACGGGTGGTGAAAACCGCTCAGCACATCATCGGTGCTCCGCTCCCTGCCCTGGATGCCCTCCACCGAAAATGGTGTCTGAGACGGGCCAGGAAAATCATCAAGGACCCCTCTCACCCTAACCATGGACTATTTGCCCTCCTCCCATCAGGGAGACGGTACAGGAGCCTCAGGTCTCGCACAAGCAGGATGCGGAACAGCTTTTTCAATAACACCATTACACTGCTGAACTCAGAGTCCCGTCGCTAGCTATCTTTAGACTCTCCCATTTGTATACAGTTATTTGCCTATGTAGCAGTTTTAATTCATCCACAATCCACACATTGTTAACCAGTATTTTTATTTATTTTTATTGTATGCTTATTTTGTATTTTTATTTTTACTTCTACTCTCTTGCACTATGACCAGATGCTAAACTGCATTTCGTTGTACCTATACTCGCATTTGTGCAATGACAATAAAGTTGAATTGAATTGAATCTTGTAAAAGCTAATTTGGACAAAACAAATGGGGAATTTCCTGAGGTCACAAATATATTGGATAAGTTTAGAAGTGGAACCTCCTTATATTAAATGCTATTAGTGGGTGGCAAATGTCTAAGATAATGGCAAACGACGGAATCTGCTGTTTTGTAAGGAAGGAAACATGGTCAATATTCACGCCTGGCAGCTATGTTAGAGCTTTAGCTCAAGTTCAAGTTCAAGTGAGTTTATTGGCATGTGTCCCTGATAGGACAATGAAATTCTTGCTTTGCTTCAGCACAACAGAACATAGTAGGCATTGGCTACAAAACAGATCAGTGTGTCCATATACCATTATATGTCCATATACAATTATAGCAGTTTAAATCTATATCCAAACGTATCAGATCACGGTGGGTTTAGGGGGTTACAAATGAGGTGCATTTGAGAATCAGGATCATACATTATTTTCAAACTTAGTACAATATTGAATGCAATTTTCTCCCGAGCTTTTAATTTCACTCAAGGAGGAACCTGCAGCCAATATTTTCATTAGCATCCAAATAGTTCCTGCATCTTGCAGTTTTCTCCAAGTTCAACATCACAGAGTGCACCAAGACCTTCACAGCCTCTGAGAATAACCCACATAACCATCTTGCATTTCTGTAAAACAAACGTCACCATTTGAAGTGGTGACAAGTGGGCAACAGCTTGGCGAGGACGTTGAACATCCTCAATCAGTCCCAGAGGATTGCCGGAGAAATGGGAAAAATAAAATCCACATGAGCATGGATACATTAGATTGACCAGAAAGCCCAAATGGGTAAAATGGCAGATGCTGATAATTTAGTTTCATTAAGTTTCTAGTGGAAACAATGGAGACAGAAATACATTGATAAAGTTTCATGTTGGAAGGAACTGTAGATGCTGCTTTATACCGAATATAGACACAAAAGTAACTGGGCGGGAGTAACTGGGCAGGGCAGGCAGCATCTCTGGAGAGAAGGAATGGGTGACATTTCGGGTCAAAGAAGTCTGGGTCTGAAGAAGGGTCTCGACCCGAAACATCACCCATTCTTCCTCTCCAGATGCTGCCTGTCTCGCTGAGTTGCTCCAGCATTTTGTGTCTCTCTTCATTATTCATTACGTTTCTATGTCCTTGTAAAATCTAAAGCAGAACAGACTGCTACAGTCTAATAAATGGTTGTAGGAGTGGAATATCGAGATTCCTTCTAGCAGGCAAACCAGACCATTTCCAAAAGATTTGGTCTCCATTTATCGACTTACTACAAGTATAAGGTGCAACAGAATTCTGAAAATAAATGGTTTCAGGACCTGGTGAGGGGGGAGGAAAAATACAAAGTTGGTTTATCCCTTTTAGCTCTTTTTAAAAAACGTTTAATATATCTTCTGTTTTCTTTTTTCTCTTTTTCTTTTTCTATGGCTTGTTTCTTAACTCTTTTTCGAACTTTTCATGTCTAAGGGTCTCTTTTGATCACTTTCACACACTTACTATCTTATTTAATTCTCTTTACTTTTCTTCTTTTCAAAGTTTAATATATAAAGTGGTACAGCAAATGTATTATGTTATTTTGGCATATATTATTGTAATGTACACTACTAATCAATAAAATTAAATTATATGGCCTTTATAACAAGAGGAGTTGAGTCTAGGAGCAAAGAGGTCCTTCTGCAGTTGTACAGGGCCCTGGTGAGACCACACCTGGAGTATTGTGGGCAGTTTTGGTCCCCTAATTTGAGGAAGGACATTCTTGCTATTGAGGGAGCCCAGCGTAGGGTCACCAGGTTAATTCCCGGGATAGCGGGACTGTCATATGCTGATAGAATGGAGCAGCTGGGCTTGTACACTCTGGAGTTTAGAAGGATGAGAGGGCATCTCATTGAAACATATAAGATTGTTAAGGGTATGTACACGCTAGAGGCAGGAAACATGTTGCCGATGTTGGGGGAGTCCAGAACCAGGGGCCACAATTTAAGAATAAGGAGTAAGCCATTTAGAACAGAGACCAGGAAACACTTCTTCTCACAGAGAGTTGTGAGTCTGTGGAATTCTCTGCCTCAGAGGGCGGTGGAGGCAGGTTCTCTAGATGCTTTCAAGAGAGAGCTGGATAGGGCTCTTAAAGATAGCAGAGTCAGGGGATATGAGGAGAAGGCAGGAACGGGGTACTGATTGGGGATGATCAGCTATGATCACATTGAATGGCGGTGCTGGTTGGTAGGGCCGAATGGCCTCTACTCTTGCACCTATTGTCTATTGTCTAAAGGTTATTGTAGGATAACAAATGTCAAGGGCATTGGGGAATGAGAGTATCTATTGTTGTGTAATGATGAGTATGTGTTAATCTTCTTGCATCTGTAGTGATGTTCTGATTGAGTTTAGTTTTGAGACATAGCATGGAAACTTGCCGTTCAGCCCTCTGTCCGTGCCGACCTCTGATCACCCGTTCACACTCGTTCTGTTATCTCACTTTCCCGTCCACTCCCTACACACTACAAGCAATTTATGGAGGTCCAGTAACCTACATCCCCACTCATTCGTGGCCACAGGGAGCGTGCTATCTCCACCCAGAGAGCACCCGAGGTCAGGATTGAACCCTGGTCTCCGGCACTGTGAGGCAGCAGCTCTAACATCTGTGCCACTGTGATTTGGGTGGTTTGTTTGTTTAAAACGATGTGAGTTTTGGGTTGAGGAGAACACAAACCAGTAGATGTGAAAAAAAATGCTGAATTTACTTAGTTATTCCAATATTGAGTGCAATTATCTCCTGAGTTTCACACAAGGTAAACCCACCAGTCACCAGCCTCATTATCATCCAATTTCTTCTGCAACTTTCAGTTTTCTCCAAATCAAACCGCACAGTTTGCACCAAGACCTTCACAACCTCTGGGAATAAATCACGTCCCTTCCAGTTCAATTCAGTTTAGTTCAGTGTCACGTTCGTGAGGTAAAGAGAAAAGCTTTTGCAGAATGCTAACCAGCCTGGAGAAAGACAAGTATAATTAATGCTATTCACAACTGAAGTTAGAATAGTTTCCAGTAACACATATTCAAGCAGATGACTGTGTGATGTTTGAAAGGTCTATGATAATGGCAAATGACAGAATCTGTTGTTTTGTAATAAATGGAACGGTCAATATTCTTGCCTGTTCATGCTGTAGTTGGTCCGATAGATCAAACTAGTATTCATTGCATCAAATCATGGCGGAGGTTGGACTTAGGAGGTCACCAATGAGCTGCATATGATCATCGCTACTACAATTTGTCAATATTGAGAGCAAATTTCTCCTCAGTTCTGAATTTCACTCAAGGTAGAACCTCCAGCAAACATTTTCACAATCACTAGTTTTTCCCTCTGTCATTTGGTGTTCTCCAAGCACAACCTCACAGAGTTGCACCAAGATCTTCACAGCCTAGAGATATAGACACGAGAGATACATTGTGTTCCAGGTGTACACTGGCCCTATCCCCGAACTCTATCCCCATTACATTGATGACCGCATCGATGCTAGAAAATATATCCACAATATGCAAACACAATCCATACCCAGAATTGTTTGGTCATGCTAGTGGAGTGGCACAAATTGACCCAGTTAGTCACCATCATAACTTGGAAATACATTGCTGGTCCGTTATTTGTGGGGCCTACTCCTATCATTTACATCATTTACTAAACACATCCATCAGTGGTGGAATAAGGATGGTCACATCCTCATGGGTTAAAACTGGAAGCCTAAACACTGAGGCCCACATCCAAAAACATAGATTTATCAGCAAAACATCTGGAGGGAATCACAACTTGCAGCTCATCATCAGCTCAGGAGTTAGTGTCGTCCTCATTGTGACAAGAAATCTAATCAGGCTCCTTCCTTAATCCGGGTTAACAACTCATTTCCCCATATTGTGTGAATTCTGCAGAGAAATACAATTCATTTTTATTGCTGCTCAGCCTCTGTTTTAGATATTTTTCCCCAGTTCCTGAATCTTCGTAATTCATCACATCTCCCCGTCCACTCCACACTGTCCGTCACTCTCACATTCTAAACATAGAAACATAGACAATAGGTGCAGGAGTAGAGGCCATTCGGCCCTTCGAGCCTGCACCAATCGCCATTCAATATGATCATGGCTGATCATCCAACTCAGTATCCTGTACCTGCCTTCTCTCCATACCCCCTGATCCCTTTAGCCACAAGGGCCACATCTAACTCCCTCTTAAATATAGCCAATGAACTGTGACCTCAACTACCATCTGTGGCAGAGAGTTCCATCGGCCATCTTTATGAGGGATTGATGGCGGCCATCTTGGTGAGGGCAGGTGAGATCGGCGCCGCTGATTGGTCAGATGCCGGCGGCCATCTTTGTGAGGGGTTGATGGTGGCCATCTTGGTGAGGGCATGTGAGGTCGGCGCCGTTGATTGGTCAGATGCCGGCAGCCATCTTGTTAAGGTCCCGCCGTTCAAGACACCATCTTTAGAAGGTACCTAAGGCCCACACACTTGTGTCCATTGTCCCCTCTAAACCTGTCTTGTCCACTCACCTGTCGAAGGGTCTTAGTTTACAACTCTTCACCCAACAGTGCCCATTTGACTTACTTTGGCTGGGAAAGTACATCTGGGACCCGTAAACACTCAGCATAGGAGCACCGCAAGGCTGCGTACTCTCTCCTCTCCTCTACGCTCTCTACACCAACGACTTCAACTCTGTCAGTTAAGCTTCTCAAGTTTGCGGACAACAAAACCCTGATTGGACTGATCCAGGATGGGGAGGAATCGGCCTACAGACAGCAAGTGTCACAGCTGGCGTCCTGGTGCCGTAGCAACAACCTGGAGCTCAATTCTCTTAAGACAGTGGAATTGATTGTAGACTTTAGGAGAGCTCCCCCTCCCCTCACCCCACTCACCATCAACAACACCACAGTCACATCTGTGGAATCTTTTAAGTTCCTAGGAACCATCATCTCCAAGGACCATAAGTGGGGGGCTACCATGGACTCCACAGTCAAACAGGCACAACAGATGATGTACTTCCTGCGGCAGCTGAGGAAACACAATCTGCCACAGGCAATGATGGTCCAATTCTACACAACCATCGTAGAGTCTGTTCTCACCATCCCCATCATGGTCTGGTTTGGCTCAGTCACCAAGCACGACACCTGGAGGCTGCAGCGAATCGTCCGATCAGCAGAGAAGGTTATTGGCTGCAACCTTCCCTCCATTGATGAACTGTACACTGCAAGGGCCAGGAAGCGAGCGGGTAAGATCATCTCTGACCCCTCTCACCCTGGCCACAAACTATTTCAATCACTACCCTCTGGAAGGCGACTCCGGACTCTCACAGCAGTTTTTTATTCAGGAGTAGTTGCTCTACTCAACAGGCAAAATTGTTGTAATTGTTATATGGTTATATGGTTATAACAGCGGCGCCTAGCATTTATATATGCCTGAAGTAATTGAACTCCGCAATTGAATCTACAATGTTGGACACGTTCTTCTTCCTAACTTGTCTAATCTGATGTGCAACTATTTGGGCGGCACGGTGGCGCAGCGATGGAGTTGCTGCCTTACAGCGCCAGAGACCCGGGGTCAATCCTGACCGGGGATGCTGCCTGTACTTTCTTCCTGTGACAGCGTGGGTTTTCTCCGGGTGCTCCGGTTTCCTCCCACACGCCACAGACCTGCAGGTTTTCAAGGTTAATTGGCTTTGGAAAATTTGTAAATTGTCCCTAGTGCGTGGGGTAGTGCTAGCGTACGGGGTGATCGCTGGTCGGGGTGGTCTCGGTGGGCCGAAAGGCCAGTTTCCACTCTATATTGCTAAAGTTTAAATCAGCTTGTCTTAACTCATCTCATTCCCTTCCCCACCAAACCCTTTGTTAAAGATAAAGATTGATAACCTGAGGTTTAAAACATAGAACAGTACAACACAGGAACCGCCCCTTCGGCCCACAATGCCTGTGCTAAACGTGACACCACTGCCAACTCTTATCTGTCTGCACATTATTATTATCCCTCCATTCCCTGCCTATCCAAAAACCTGTTAAATGCCACTGTTGTATCTGCCTCCACCACCCCTGGCAACACACTCAAGGTGCACTCTAACCTCTTATAACTTGCTCCACACATCTTTAAACTTTGCCCCACTCTCGTTAAAGCTATGCCCTCTAGTATTCCATCTCTGTCCTGGGGAAAAGGGGCGGGCACGGTGGCGCAGCGGTAGAGTTCTTTGCTTACACTGCTTGTAGTGCCAGAGACCCGGGTTCGATCCTGACTACTGGTGCTGTCAGTACAGATTTGTACATTTTCCCCTTGACCCGCGTGGGTTTTTTTCCCGAGATCTTCAGTTTTCTCCCACAATCCAAAGACATGTAGGTTTCAGATTCAGAATCAATCTTTATTGTCATTGTGCAGTATACAGTACAGAGACAGCGAAATGCAGTTAGCATCTCACCCAGAAGAGCGAACATAGAATAATGGAACAGCAAGATATATATATATATATATATATATACGTACATACAATTTTTGCGTAGTGCAATTTTTCTGGGGGAAGGAGTGTCCGGGATGGGTGACTGGCAATCCCCAAGGTACAGAGTTAAGTTGTGTAACAGCCACAGGGAAGAAGCTGTTCCTGAACCTGCTGATCTGGCAACGGAGAGACCTGTAGCGCCTCCCGGATGGGAGGAGGATAAACAGTATGTGGCTGGGGTGAGAGCAGTCCTTGATGATGCTGCGCGCCCTTCGCAGACAATGCTTGCGTTGGACAGACTCAATGGAGGGGAGTGAGAAACCGGTGATGCGTTGGGCAGTTTTCACCACCCTCTGCAGTGCTTTCCGGTCGGAGACAGTTGCCATACCAACCTGTGATACAGTTGGTAAGGATGCTCTCGATGGTGCAGCGGTAGATGTTCACCAGAATCTGAGGAGACAGATGGACCTTCTTTTGTCTCCTCAGGAAGAAGAGAAGCTGGTGAGCCTTCTTAACCAGTGTTGAGGTATTGTGGGTCCAAGAGAGGTCATCAGAGATGTTGACCCCCAGAAACCTGAAGCTGGAAACACGTGCCACCTCCGTCCCGTTAATGTGGATGGGGGTGTGCGTGCCGCCCCTAGACCTTCTGTAGTCCACAATGAGCTCCTTGGTCTTCTTGTAGTTACAGGCCAGGTTGTTGTCAGCGTACCATGCTGCTAGGAGCTGGACCTCCTCCCTATAGGCCAACTCATCATTGTTGCTGATGAGGCCAATCACTGTTGTATCATCTGCATACTTAATGATGGTGTTAGTACCATGTACAGGTGTGCAGTCGTAGGTGAAGAGGGAGTAGAGGAGGGGGCTCAGCACACAGCCCTGTGGAACGCCGGTGTTCAGGGTGAGGGTTGAAGAGGTGTGGTTGTCTGACCTAACAGACTGGGGTCTGTTGGTTAGAAAGTCCAGTATCCAGTTGCAGAGGGAGGGGTCGATGCCCAGGTCGCTGAGTTTGGTCATCAGTTTTGAGGGGATAATTGTGAGATTCAAAAATCACAAACGCTTTTGGAGACAAAGTCAGCAAAGAATTTTTTATTCAAAATCATATTCTGCAGAATAGGTGCCTCTCCTCTGATGTCCCCCAGAGGCACACCGAGGATCGGGATGACTTCCATCTTTATACATTTCATGGGTATCATTGTCACACCCTCATCCCTCCCCATTGTGCTTCTTCCAATCATAACATAAAGCCCACATTCCCACGAGAACGTCCTGGAACGTCCACCCGACGTCAAAGACACCTCCCATATCATGGATCGCATGTGCATTTAAATGAGACATCTTGTCATAGTGGGTGTGTGTACATATTCATGTAAGTTCATTGCCCATGCGCACTGAGTGTTTCTTGTGACCCTTACCCTAGTTCTATGCTGGGCTGCTATCTTCTCTGTTCTCATCCTTGAAAAAGTCACCATCTGTACTTGTCCTTTACTCCCCCTATCCTCCCTACTATACTCCCTACTATACAAAGGGTTCTTGTCTAAATCAACTTATACCTATTAACCCCTTTCTCACAATCCACACTTTTACTTTTGCTACTGCAATCTTTGATTTAGACTATCTGCCCCTTCTCTAATGCTAGCAGCAGAATCTTCGCCTCTCCCTATCTTCCTCTCATTCGATAGACAGGGAGGTGAGACCTGCTAGGGCTCTCGACACTGACCCATCAGGAGCAGTGTTGTTGGGGATGAAGGTGCAACATTGTTCCCCAAACATTACACACACCCCTCCCTTCTCAGCCAGTAGCATGTCTAAGGCCATGCGATTTTGCCAGGCCATTAGGCTGGTATCTGTCGGTTGTTCCGCTAATCCTTCAACCGCATCTCGAGTGCAATTTATAAAGCGTTGTTGATTGTAGTATAGGTAGTTGATCCAGTCCACATTTTTATTAAGTGTGGACCACCACTTCCGGTGGCGTCATGTTAGACTAACAGACGTGCACCCAGCTCCTCTCCCGAAAAACTTCACGATTTATCGTGTAAAACGGGTCCGAAAATCGGGATTGTTTTTAAAAACCTTACCGGAGCTTCTGGTTACCGCGCTGATGACGTCATCGTTAAACGCGATGTTTTAAACGGTGGTTTGAAGCCCTTTAAATGAGTAAATTGCCTCCAGCTGTGAGCCCTCAGAGAGCTGTGAATAAGCTGTCGAAAAAGTTCGAAGCAGAAGTTACCTCTGAAGTCTCTGAAGTGGCTGCAGAAATGGATACAAGATCTAAGAAAGACTTTGACGACTTGAAGAAATCAATGAAAAATTTGAAAGATGAGATCTCGGATAATAGGGTGGAAGATAAGAAGGAAATGAAGGAAAATTCGGCAAAAATGATGGAAGGAATGGAGAAGATGATGAAGGATTTAAATGCTGGTAACCAGAAGAATATGACGGATTTACTGGACATTATGAATAAACGAATTGATGAGGTGAAAGATGGACTATCAGAGAAAATGGATAAGATGGATGTAATTACTACGGATAAGTTCACGGCTGTACTTGAAACAGTAGCTGCAAGTATGCACACAATTACGGAATTGGAGAAAAATACGGCTCGACTGGTTGAAGACATGGCGAAATTGAGGCAAGAACATGAGCAAATGAGGCGAGAAAACGAACAAGCATCACTACAAATGGGGACTCAATTAGAGAAAGTCTCATTCAAATGCCTGGACCTGGAAGCTCGCTCTAGACGCCAGAATTTGAGAATTCTTGGTGTTTCAGAGGGGGCAGAAGGGGAACAGGTACGTGAATTTGCCATGGGCTTGTTGAAACAACTGTTGAATCTTTCCAAGGAACCGAAAATCGAAGTGGCTCATCGTGTCCCAAGATTTGGAAAAAGATCTGATGCGGGAAAAGCTTATCCACGACATATTATAGTGAAATTTCGAGATACTGCAGAACTGGAATACGTTATGAGTAAAATTAAATATGGTGTACAATTGCGGCTGGACAAGGACACTATTAAGATATTCAGGGACTACCCACATGAAATTGTGCAAAAAAGAAACAAATTTGATAAGGTTAAAGATCTTTTAAGAGGGAGAGAAGGGGTCAGATTTGGGGTTTTTTATCCCGCGAAAATGCGTATTTCCTTTAATGGTCTTGAAAAGTCATTTGTTAAGCCTGAAGACGCTTTCAAATATGCCCAAACGATTGTTGAAAAACAGAAATAAAAGGGAGCTTTGGCAGATCCGAATAATTCTCAGCTATGTTTTGTCTGGGGATAGTTACACTGTTATCTCTGGAATGTTGAAGCAAGGACATTTTCTGTTCAAAACGTGTAAACAACTTTACAGCTGGAATATGAATTAGAAAATAATTGCTTATTGATTAAAATGTTATAACCAATTGTAAGAACTTATCCTATTAACAACTTTAAAAGTTATGCAGGTTAGATTAGAATACTAACAAAAAAAACAAAAAAATAATGAACTAACATACTAATATGAATTTTTAATAAATTGTAACCTTGTCTATAAGCGGGAGGAGGGGATGAGAAACGAGCTCCTGGCTTATGTCCAGGAGCACGTCTCGTTAACCCCTTCAACCAACAGTTGATTCTTATTGAAATCAAAAATATTGGTTTAATAATTAAACTCTGATATATATATATGTTATAAGGAAATATCAGGGTAAAATTGTATTATATATCTGAATGTGAGGCCTCGTTTTAATATTTTAATATGTTATGATTAACTAAGAGAGCGGAGCTAGTTGAGTAACAACGCAATGGAAGTCAAAATAAGGTTTTTTCCCACCTACAGGTGGGTCACTTGCTACAGTGCCGACTATAGACACTGTAGCCTCACTTTTTTAGTTTTTTTTTTATCACATAAAATCACTTGTTTGTGTTTTGTGTTTAGTGATAAGAGTAATAAGGACATACCAACAAAAGTTAATAATTCAAAAACTCCCCCAATACCTAAAGACCTGGGACATGGACGCACCACAAGATTCAAAGGTACTATAATTATTCAAAATGCATGACACCACACAAAAGAACCTAGGAGGAATCTCATTTTGTAGTTGGAATATAAGAGGTATTAACGAACCTATCAAAAGGGGTAAGATATTAGCTCAGCTAAAAATGTATAATTCTGACATTACCTTCCTACAAGAAACACACCTAAAACCTCAGGACCAAGTTAGGCTGAGGGCGAAATGGATAGGTCAAACATACCACTCTTCATTCACTTCAAAATCTAGAGGCACGTCAATTATCATAAGAAAAGGTATACCATTTAAAGCAAAGAATATTATAACAGATATAGAAGGAAGATACCTAATAGTTAATGGAGAAATCCATGACACTCCACTTACTTTGGTAAATATATATGCCCCTAACTTTGATAACCCCCACTTTTTCAATAAAATCTTCAATATAATTGCAGAGTCAAACTATCAAAATGTTATAATAGGCGGAGACTTTAACTGTGTTTTAGATCCGTACTTAGATAAATCAAGTCAAAAACAGAGAGGGAATATGAAATCGAAAACTGGGGAACTCCTCAATACCTACATAAATAACACTAATATAGCAGATGTTTGGAGAATTGTGAATCCAACTGGCAGGGAATATTCGTTTTACTCAATAAGACATACTCACGTATAGACTACTTTCTGCTGGATACAAAATTAATCCCCCAAACATCTAATGCAATATACCATACAAATTCAATTTCAGACCATTCTCCACTAACTTTCTTTTTAAAACTGGAAGGATTGTCTAAGAATAATTCATTCTGGAGATTTAACTCTCAAATTTTAAAAGATCCACAAGCGAGTATATATTTAAAAGAACAAATGGAGGTCTTTTTTCAAACAAATGATACTTCAGATATATCGCCTACTTTACTTTGGGAATCTTTTAAAGCATACATTAGGGGTATTATAATTTCATATCAAGCTTTTCAAAATAAAAAGAATAAGAATGAACAAAGACAGTTAGAAGAACTTATTAGACAAATGGATATAGATAATGCTAAAGATCCATCAATAGATAAACATAATAAAATAATAATTTAAAAATTTAAATTAAATAAATTATTATCTGCCAAACTTATAAGACTTTTTCAAATTACAAAACAAGAGCACTTTGAATTTGGGGATAAACCGCATAAACTTCTGGCTCGCCAGCTAAAAAAACGAGAAAAGGAACATACTATACCAAAGATCAAATCAGATAAAGGGGAATTATTAACAACACCGAAGGATATTAATAAAAGATTTGCGCAATTTTACGAGAATTTGTATACATCTAAAACGATAATTGATTCCAATAATATCACAAAGTTCTTGGATACCTGTAATCTTCCAAAGTTAGAGCTGAAGGAACAAGAGGAACTGGGTGCACAAATCTCAATTAAGGAATTAGAAGATACAATAAACTCACTAAAAAATGGAAAAACACCAGGCCCTGATGGATTTACTAATGAATTTTATAAAAGCTTTTATGATAAAATAATACCAAGATTACAAAAAATGTACCAATACGCTTTTAAAAAACGAATACTACCTGATACATTAGCGGAATCAACGATTATATTAATACCTAAGAAAAATAAAGATTTAGAAGAACCTGGCTCATATAGAGCTATAGCATTGTTAAACACAGATCAAAAAATATTAGCGAAAACATTAGCTAGAAGATTAAGTAAATACATTAGTAAATTAATAAACCCAGATCAGACAGGGTTTATCCCTAAGAGATACTCTTCTAATAATATGAGACGTCTACTCAACATAATGCACTCACACAAATCTGAAGATCAAGAATTATCAATTATTTCGCTGGATGCTGAAAAAGCATTTGATCAAGTAGAATGGAATTATATGGATAAAGTATTACAAAAATTTCAACTGGGAGAGAATTTTATTTTATGGATTAAGTTACTATATAACAAACCTACAGCTAGAATACTTACTAATAACATATTATCCTCGAAATTTCAACTATCAAGGGGAAATAGACAAGGATGCTCATTATCACCACAGCTGTTTGCTCTCATTATTGAACCGCTAGCAGAAAAAATTAGAATACACCCTGATATTCATGGATATAATACTAAAGACTCATATAATAAAATATCTTTATACGCGGATGATATATTATTGTATATTACAAAACCTCAAATCACTATACCAAATATATTAAATTTAATTGAAGACTTCGGATCTTTTTCTGGATATAGAATAAATTGGAATAAAAGTGAAATTATGTCAATAAAACCGAAAGATTCAATACATCTTTTAAAATTCCCTTTTAAAATAGCTACAGAAAAATTTAAATATTTGGGAGTCGAAATTACCAGAACATATCAAGGTATGTTCAGGGCAAATTTTGACCCCCTACTTAATAAACTGAATACATTAATTAAATTCTGGAAAACGCTCCCGATGTCTTTAATAGGCCGAATAAACGCAATAAAAATGATCTTTTTACCACAAATTTTATACCTATTTCAATCAATTCCTATATACTTATCTAAGAAGTTTTTTAAAAAACTTGACTCAGAAATCACTAACTTTATATGGGACTATAAATCACATAGAATACAAAAAACCCATCTGAATAAATCTAAAGTATTGGGGGGTCTAGCACTACCTAATTTTATGTATTATTATTGGTCAGTAAATATTAAAAACATGATTCAACTGATGGATAACTCCGCCCAGCAAGTAGACTGGATTGTAATGGAGAAAGAGGATTGCTCCTCTAGAAACATTGGAGCGATCCTCCTCTCTCCAATGAAATTGAATAACATAAACTATAATAAGAACCCAATTATTCATAGTACAATCCGTATTTGGAAACAAATAAAACAAAATTTAAAATTAAGAAACTTATCACTTTTATTACCTATAGTCAATAACCCTTCGTTTAGTCCTTCTATTATAGATAAAGCTTATACACAATGGGATAGACTAGGAATTAAAACGCTTGGTGACTTGTATGAAACTGGAAAATTACTTTCATTTCAACAATTACAAATAAAATATAAACTCGGAAATAATCAATATTTTAAATACTTTCAAATATGCGACTATTTGAAAAAATATACAAAAGATCATCATAATAACCCAGCAGATGTACTGGACGAGGCAATGCAGATAAAAGCGGAATCAGCAAACTTAATATCATATTTGTACAATATTATCTTAAATGCACAAATACCATCTACGGATGGGTATCAGAAGAGACTGGGAACAAGAGTTTGCTATTAAAATTTCAAAGGAAAGTTGGAATGAATACTTATTAAAAGTGCATAAATGCTCGATTAATGTAAGACACACTTTAATACAATTTAAAATTTTACATAGATTATATTATTCGAAAACTAAAATTCATAAAATTTTCCCAAACGTATCATCTATTTGTGATAAATGTCAATCCCAAGAAGCAACTATAGCGCACTCATTTGTCTTCTGTACAAAAATTCAAAAATTTTGGAATGAAATTTTTGAAATCTTTACAAAGTTATTTAAAACAAGACTGATACCCAAAGCAGAATGGATTATCTTCGGAATAACGGAAGATGATCCAGAACTAAATGTGTTTCAAAAGAAATTAATGGACTATGGGTTAATAACTGGAAAAAAGCTAATTCTAAAATTTTGGAAGAAGGCTCCAATACCAACTATAAATATGTGGATTTCAAATATGTTTGAAACATTACACCTTGAAGAGATAAGACTCCTCCTAGCAGGTAAACCAGATCACTTCCACCTGACGTGGTCTGCATTTATAGAATTATTACAAACATAGGGTGCAAAAGTACTTTAAAAAAATAAAAAATTGAGGTCGGGTAAGGGGGGATGATAGTTGAAGAGTTGGTATGTCCTATTTACGTGATGCTCAAAAAAAAACATTTGTTTCTCTTTTTTTCTCTTTCTCTTTTCTTTTCTTAGGGCCTATTTCTTAACTCTTTTTCTTTTTGTTTTTAATTTCGCTCTTATAGGGTCTTCGTCCTTTTTTGTTGTTACATTTTCTACACTTTTCTACACTTGCACTTTTTCCTTCACTTTCTTCTCTCTTTCAATCTTTTCTTTCTCTAGTGTAAAAAAATAAATAAAGGGAGTACATTAATTGTAAGAAGATATAAATGACGAGTATTAATGTATGTGGTTGTAATGTAATGTACTTCTAATAAATAAAAATTTAAAAAAAATAAAAAAAGTGTGGACCACCAGAAGAGTATGTACTCAAAGCCCGCAGCTATCTGGTTTCTGGCTTTGAATTCATCGGGTACCCCTCTTGGCACCCCTATCGCATCTATATATATGTGTGTGTCGAAGGGTCTGTCCTTCGGCCCTTTGTATTGTTGTTGCTAGCCGGGAATAGGTGATGATAACTCTGGCAGGTCGCATCTTTTGGTAGGATGGGATTCGTGAATAGCTGTAGTATACATGACATAGCCCCAGGTGCCCTATCCCAATTCAAGGGAAATGGTTCTGGAACCAGCTGAGGCTTAGCTCCGGCACAGGCGTAGCAATTGGTGTGTTGCATACTCCTGGCCGTGTACATCATCCAGGCAAGCCAGGTGTTGGCTCCCTTCCCTCCTGTAGGTATTCCCTCCTCATATAATTGCATTAATTCTGTTTCTCCTGCTACTATCATTATCTTCAAATCCTTAGGCTCATTCTCCCTGTTCTATCTGCACATCCTTCCACTTTCCTGCATTTGAACACTCTGTATGCTTACATAGTTGGGTAACCACCCAACACACGACCCACCAACACGAAATCTTCATTTTTCCCGCGGGTTCTTGTTAAATATTAAAGTCAATGGTTCCTCTCCTTTGCGCACAGTCCACGGGCTGATATTGTTTGGTGGGGCCTCCACAGGACCCTTAAATCGGCTTGCATGTGTCCACCCTTTTTCTTTTGTTCGTACTGCTGTCTCGGTGATTAGTAACACCAGGTAGGGTCCAGTCCACTTAGGTTGCAGCTTTTCTTCCTTCCATGATGTTACAAGATCCCAGTCCCCCGCTTTCACAGAATGGATTGGAAAGTCGAGATGGGGACTCTGTGCCAGCAGCCCCTTGGTTCTTAATTCTGTAATAGAACGAGATACTGCCAGTAAATAGTTCCTTAGGAATACATCATTCCCTTGTATTTGTTGGGACCCCTTCTATCGTTCCTAAATAATAAAGACCTAACTTGTTCAACCTTTCTGTGTCTTGGTTGCTGAAACCCAGTCAACATTCTAATTGATCTCCTCTGTACTCTCTCTATTTTGTTGACATCCTTCCTATAATTATGCCTACCAAAATTATACACCATACTCCACAATTGACCTCACCAATACCTTGTACAATTTAACATTACAACCCAACTTCTATACACAATGCTCTGATTTATAAAGGCCAACACACCAAAATCTTTCTTTACCATCCTATCTTCATGAAATTCCACCTTCAGGGAACCATGCACAGTTATTCCTAGATCCGCCTGTTCAACTTCATTCCTCAATTCACAATCATTTACCATGTACGTTCAATTTTGATTTGTCCTGCCAAGATGTATCATCTCATACTTATCAACATTAAACCCATCTGTCATGTTTCAACCCATTCTTCCAAATGACCTAAATCTCTCTGTACACTTTTTAAAATCTACTTCATTATTCACAACACCACCTATCTTAGTATCATCTACATACTTATTAATCTATTTTACCACACCAACATCCAGATTATTGATTCACATGACAAACAACAGTGGGCCCAACACACATCCCCGAGGTACCCCTCTAGTCACTGACCTCCAACCTGACAAACATCCATCCACCATTGCTCTCTAACATCTCCCATACAGCCACTTTTTAATCCATCTTGCTATTCCTTACTAACCCTTCTTAACTAACCTTATTTCCTTATTGAACCTTGTCAAAGGCCTTACTGAAGTTCATCTAGACAACATCCATCACTTTACCCTCATCAATTTCCCTAATAACCTTTTCAAAAAATTCAAGATTAGTCAAACATCACAATCACAAATCCATGCTAATTCTTCCTAATCCTGCCCTATTCTTATATATTGTCTTAAGTATGCTTTCCATTATTTTGCCCACCACTGATGTCAAACAACGTTCTTGTTCAAACTCTACTCTTTTCTCACATCTCTTGTCCTCCTGTTCACTTACCTCAGGGCTATTATCTATTCATACCTGCGGGACAGCCCTCAGGTATTTATTGAAATGGTACCAGGTATATCAACCTTCTACCTGAACATCGGTCGGTAGTTTAGAAAACTCATACATACACCTTGTCTTCAGGTTTAAAGGGTCCTTCCTCCTGGTCCACCTCCAACAGCTTTTACTTTTCCTGTTCATAAATAGACTTGTATATCATAATTAACTGTTTCATATACTTTTAAAATTCTATCTTTAACTGTTCCAAACTCGGTCTCTTGTAGGGACCTCTCTATTGTGCCACCTGCTCGGTTAGTTTGCATGCAACATCTCTTCAGTGCCAATGGCAGGGCATCGATCCAATTCAACTTTGTAATTAAACAAATCTTATTTATATTAACCTTCAATGTTCCATTTATTCTTTCCACCATGCCTGTGACTGCAGGTGTTACATACCCAAATGTGTATTTTACTCTAAGGGTCTCTATCGCCAACTTAGCTACTCCCTAAATAAAAACAATCCGTTGTCAAAGCTGATTTCTGTAGGTCTACCAAACCTCTTAATTACCTTATTCATCATAAACGACACTACAGGGCTTATACCTAATCTAGTCTGAACTATATCCTGCCTTTTCCCGAGGTTATCATACTCTGTCCTACATTCTGAAGTATTTTTTTTTTTTTTAATCTCTCTCTCTCTCTCTCTTACATCGCTTGTTACTTATGGAACAATATCAACAAATCCTCCTTTAAATCCCTTTCTCTCTTGGGGACCCCAGTCCTGTTTGGGCTTATATCCAGATTAATTTCACTCCTGATAGGACTTTTTGAGGAAACGTACCCCAAAGACATTCATTATTGGCATGTAATTCTCTGGCCCTGCTTGGTTCCGTCATAGGACTCACTTAGGTCCATTGTTTATTGACAACAACTCCTCCTGCTGGTTTGCAAGTCTTTTTCCTATCTCTGCGATATTTCTCGACCGCAGAGACCAACTGTTCGCTGAATCTGCTTGACTTTAAGAAGAATGACATCCACCACAGTAGTTCATAATATAACCTCTCTGTCCTGGGTCTCCTCCATGGCCACAGCGAGCAACACCGTAAATTGGAGGAAATGCACCTCATATTCCGCTTGGGCAGTCTACATCCTGGTGGCCTGAACGTTGAATTCTCCCAATTCTGCTAGCCCTGGCTGTCCCCTCCCCTTCATCAGCCATCTGGTTGTCTCCTCCCCTCCCCCAGCCCTCGGGCTCCTCCTCCGCCTTTTCCTTTTTTCCTTTCTTCTCCCCACCCCCTATCAGTCTGAAGAAGGGTTTCGGCCCGAAACGTTACCTATTTCCTTCGCTCCATAGATGCTGCTGCACCCGCTGAGTTTCTCCAGCATTTTTGTGTACCTTCGTTCATAATATAATGTTCATCAATCAACTCTCCACCTTTTCAGCTGGTTTTCCAGATAGGCTACTGGATTACATTGTCTGAGGGCCTGCCATACCCTCTGCCTGTTCATAATATAATGTTCATCAATCAACTCTCCACCTTATCAGCTGGTTTTCCAGATAGGCTATTTGCCTTTCCTTCTGTATCTCCCCTTGTTCCTTGGGGTTCCTCTTAAGTGGGTAACATTGTCTGAGGGTCTGCCATACCCTCTGCCTGACTGTGTCAAACAGTATGCCATTGCTTGTTACATTGTTCGCATCAGTTTATACCATCCATCTTCAGTAGTTCTGTCACTTTAGTGGTTCCTATCACTTTTACCAACAGTGCCTTCAAATCTTCCATGATCAATAATCGTCCCACGTTCTCCTCCTCCAAAGCCCTAATCCATTTCCTCCCCCATCAGGGATATAGGGTGAGGTATTATTTTTAGCCCTTTCAGTTTCTGGGTGCCCCAAGGGATAATCCGTGTCTGTCCTTCTCTTTTCTCTTTAAAGCAGTCTCATCACTTTATCCCAATGCTTCCAACTTTAATCCTTTCTGGTATGCCTTCTTTCTAATTCTAAACTCAATTTCTTGCTTCTCAAATATTCTAGCTTCCTTGCAAAAATCTTCCACTGACTCCTCCTGCTTTATTACTTTCACGCCTGTCGTTTTTCTACTTCTGTTATCTTCTAACTGCCTCTCTCTCCTTTCTTTCTAAACTTGAATGTTTACCAATTAACTTATTTCCAATTATTTCAATCCATATTCACCACTATTTTAAATGTCCAATTCCTAGCACTAGTAACAATTTTCCAAATTATCTTTACTGACTAGAAATCTAAAAGAACATCAGAAAAACCAAAAGCTGGTTTCACAACTTCCCCTTCTTACGAGGATACAAACAATTAATCGTTATCTTACAGCTGTTCGTCGTCTTTCACCATGACCTGATTTATTTAAAGGAACATACACCTACCTACAGTGAACATTTTTGATTTTAATAAAACTTACTTACTTACTCTTACAATGTGGTCTACAAATACAATAAACAAAATAATTATCACATATATAAACTTCCTCTTTCATTCCAAACCGGTTTTTACACACAAATCACATTCGTTCCATTCTTACTTCAATAAATGCAACATCTTTTACATGTATTAAAACTCAATATAACAGAATCAAATCATTTTTGTCTTCCAATTCCCTGGGTATTTCTCTGCCCCCAGAGGCTCAATCATTTTTGTCCTCCAATTCCCTGGGTATTTCTCTGCCCCCAGAGGCTCAGCATTCGCCCCAATGGACTATCAGGCAGAATGCTGGGGTCGGGCTTACCGCCCTTCCCCTCCCTGGTGGGCTTTCCGTTCTAATGGCCCATCCTCCCGATCGGAATTTCCCCCTGATCTATTCCCGCCTTTCCTGCCTTGCCCGTACAGACCCCTGAATTCTTCAGGGCGGTATCCACAAGGTCTTATCAATCGCCCGAGTAGTACTTAATAGTCAGTTTTCTTACCCGGGTCCTGTGCACAAGAATCACTCGATTTGGCTCCCTCGCGAATTCCCTGGGTATTTCTCTGCCCCCAGAGGCTTTTTCCCACCAATCTTCCTCCCGATCGGATTTCCAACTACTCCCACTTCTTTGCTGAGTCTCTGTTCAGGCATACCACTCGCCCAAACTGCTGACGGCAATCTAGGGGTCTAGGACCGCTGAAATCAACGGGGTGCACCGTCCCTTCTTCCGTATACCGTCGTCAGCCAGCCGGAGTGGGGTCCCGAGACGAGCCCCCAAAAATTGTGAGATTCAAAAATCACAAACGCTTTTAGAGACAAAGTCAGCAAAGAAGCTTTTATTCAAAATCATATTCTGCAGAATAGGTGCCTCTCCTCTGATGTCCCCTAGAGGCACACCGAGGATCGGGATGACTTCCATCTTTATACATTTCATGGGTATCATTGTCACACCCTCATCCCTCCCCATTGTGCTTCTTCCAATCATAACATAAAGCCCACATTCCCACGAGAACGTCCTGGAACGTCCACCCGACGTCAAAGACACCTCCCATATCATGCATCGCATGTGCATTTAAATGAGACATCTTGTCATAGTGGGTGTGTGTACATATTCATGTAAGTTCATTGCCCATGCGCACTGAGTGTTTCTTGTGACCCTTACCCTAGTTCTATGCTGGGCTGCTATCTTCTCTGTTCTCATACTTGAAAAAGTCACCATCTGTACTTGTCCTTTACTCCCCCTATCCTCCCTACTATACTCCCTACTATACAAAGGGTTCTTGTCTAAATCAACTTATACCTATTAACCCTTTGGTCGATGCCCAGGTCGCTGAGTTTGGTCATCAGTTTTGAGGGGATAATGATGTTAAATGCTGAGATGAACAGCATTCTCATCTAGGTGTCTCTGTTGTCGAGGTGGGAGAGGGCGGAGTGAAGTACCGTTGAGATGGCATCCTCCGTACTCCTGTTCTTGCGGTAGGCGAACTGATAGGGATCCAGTGTGGGAGGTAGGCAGCCTTTGAGGTGTGCCAGGACCAGCCTCTCGAAGCACTTAGTGATGATGGGAGTAAGTGCAACTGGGCAGAAGTCGTTGAGGCTCGCCGCAGTGGAGTCTTTTGGCACCGGCACGAGGGAGGTGGTTTTAAGGCACGTGGGGACAACTGCTTGGCATGTGACAGGTTCAAGATGTCAGTCTAGAGAGTAGGTTAATTTGGTATAAATGTAAATTGTCCCTAGTGTGTGTGGGGTAGTTTAATGCACGGGTATCGCTGGTTGACGTGGACGCGGTGGCTGAAAGGCCTGATTCTGTGCTGTATCTCTAAACTAAACTAAAAAATTCTGACTGTCTGGTTAAAGATATGAACACATGGGCTCACTGGTCTGCGGGCTATAGAAAGAATCTTGTACTTTGCTGACTTCACAAGCAATGTGAAACTGAGACCAACGAAGTAACGGCAATAGTTTGTTTTAGAGAGATGGCGTGAAAACAGCCTTCCGCCCACCGAACCCACGCCAACCAACGATCACCTGTACACTAGTCCTATATCCTTCACACTAGGGCAATTTACAGACGTCAATTAACCTACACACCGGCACATCTCTATAATGTGGGAAGAAACCAGAGCACCGGAAGTAATCCCACGTGGGTCACAGGGAGAACGTACAAACTACACGCACACGTAGACAGGATCGAACCCGGGTCTCTGCACTGTAAGGCAGCAACTCTTAGTCTATCGCTGCGCCACCATGCTGATCAATTCACTTGATGCTAAGGAAGTTGTATGTCAGCCCTCTGCAAACTTTAAAACCCAATGAGATGTTCCTTCTCCATTTGGTACATCAAGTCCTCTCCGTCATTCAATCATATCTGGATTGGCATGCTTAGAACATCAGAAAAACCCTCTGCCACAGCCACTGATTTCTCAGGGACTACAAAGGGAAAATGTACTCCAGTAATCCCTCTGTGTGCTTTATATCTGTCTGTTAAGGTGTTCAGATTTGTCAAATATTGAATTGCATTCCAACAATGGAGTCTTTAGGTTTATAGAGTTAAGCGTGAAACTGATAAAGCAGAAGTATGTTTGTGCCAGGAACAAACTACACACTCTTTGACTATAGACAACTCTCATTTGGCAAATGGCAAAAATATTCTGCTGTTTTTTAAGTATTTTTCCCCAACATGGCAGTGTGGCTCAGCGGTAGAGTTGCTGCCTCACTGCACCGGAGACCCAGGTGCTGTCTGTACAGAGTTTGTATGTTCCCCTCGTGACCAGCGTCGGTTTTCTACGGATGCTCCGGTTTCCTCCCACACTCCAAAGACGTGCAGGTTTGTAGGTTAATTGGCTTTGGTAAAAAGTCCCGAGTGTGTAGGATAGTGAGGGTGTAGAGGTGAATACTGGTCGACGTGGACTCGGTGGGCCAAAGGGCCATTGCCACACTGTATCTCGAAATGAAAACACTCGAGATTTAATATTGTTTGTGCTGGAGTAACTCAGCGGGTTGAGCAGCATCTCTGGAGAACATGAGTGGGTGACGTTTTGGTTCAGGACCCGTCTTCAGGACCAGACGTCAACGAGTGCTGGACTCACCATGACGTAGAAACATAGAAAATAGGTGCAGGAGTAGGCCATTCGGCTCTTCGAGCCAGCTCCGCCTTTCAATATGATTTTGGCTGATCATCCAAAATCATTACCCCATTCCTGCTATCTCCCATATCCCTTGATTCTGTTAGCCCAAAGAGCCACATCCAACACTCACTTGAAACATCCAGTGAATTGGCCTCCACTGCCTTCCGTGGCAGAGAATTCTACAGATTTTCTGCGTGAAAATGTTTTCCCTCTTCTGAGTCCTAAATGGCCTAACCCGTTATTCTTAAACTGTGACCCCTGGTTCTGGACTCCCCGAACATCGGGAACATTGTTCCTGCATCTAGCCTTAACTCCTTTAAGAATGTTATATGTTTTCATAAGATACCCTCTCATCCTTCTCATTTCCAGCGAATTCAAGCCCAGTCTACCCATGCTTTCATCATTACGTAAGTCTCGCCACCCCCGGATATTGACCTGGTGAACTTACGCTGCACTCCCTCAATAGTAAGAATGTCCTTCTGCAAATTAGGAAAGGTACAGGAGTGTGAAAACGCACACCTCCAGATTCAGGGACAGTTTCTTCCCAGCTGTTACCAGGCAACCAAATCATCCTACCACAACCAGAGAGCAGTTCTGAACTACTATCTACCTCATTGGTGACCCTCGGACTATCCTTGCTGGCTTTACCTTGCACTAAACGTTATTCCTTTACATGTATCTATACATTGCAAATGGCTCGATTGTAATCATGCAATGTCTTTCTGCTAACTGTTTTTAACATGCGACAAAAAGCATTTCTCCATACACGTGACAATAAACTCAATTGAACTGAGTTCCTTGTATCTAACACTTGAGTCCAGTTGATTATAACCACTGTGACCTGTGGTCATATGGTGAAGTGGTTATTCCCTTCTGGGCCGGCCTTCCATTCATAAGATCGCAAGTTTGTAAACCATCATACTCATAGGTGACCTCATAATGTGCCTGGCCGGCGATATCACAATGAACTGTATCCGTAACCATGAGAGACGGACGGGCTCCATTCGATCCATCAACTTGAAGTGGGTTCACAGTTTGCGAGATATTGAACAGATCAGAGCTTAAAATTCACTCTACGTATTTAGAAACAAAGGAACCTGTATCAAAAATGCCGGTGGAGAGTGCCAAGCAGGATGATAAAAGGAGATCTAAGGTAGATTTGAATCCATTCATAGACCAAGATAAAAGGTGGAGTGACTCAGCGAGTCTTATTCTTAAACTGTGACCCCTGGTTCTGGACCCCCTACATTGGAACACTGAGCTTTTCTTTATGGGAGAGAATCCAATCCATCCAGTGACAATCCTGTCTCCAGTCTTCAACATCATCCCCCCCCTCCCCCCCCGCCTCTCCCCCTACCCACCCTTCTACCCTCTCTGGACCTTTTTATATCCACTGTTGGTGCAACAACTGGCTTCTCTACTCCACTGGTCCACTCAAACCGGAAGGGTCCTGACCTGAAACGACAAATGTTAGGGTGCATCTCTGGAGAACATCTCTGGAGAAGGATATTGAATTATGTGAGGTAAGGGAAACAAGTAGAAAAGCTATGGAAACTATGAGATTAAAAGAAGAGGAAGTACTGACACTTTAAAAAATATATAAAAGTGGATAAGTCTTGAGGGAAGTTAGTGTAGAAATAGCAGGGGCTATGACAGAAATATTTCAAATGCCATTAGAAACGGGATAGTGCCGGAGGATTGGCGTACTGCGAATGTTGTTCCATTGTATTAAAAGGGTTCTAAGAGTAAACCTAGCAATTATAGACCTGTTAGTTGACGTCAGTGGTGGGCAAATTAATGGAAAGGATACTTAGAGATAATATATATAAGCATCTGGATCAACAGGATCTGATTAGGAACAGTCAACATGGATTTGTGCCTGGAAGGTCATGTTTGACTAATCTTGAATTTTTTGAAAAGGTTACTGGGAAATTGATGAGGGTAACGCAGTGGATGTTGTCTATATGGACTTCAGTAAGGCCTTTGACAAGGTTCCTCATGGAGGGTTCGTTAAGAAAGTTCAATTGTTGGGTATTAATGGTGGAGTAGCAAGATGGATTCAACAGTGGCTGAATGGGAGATGCCAGAGAGTAATGGTGGATGGCTGTTTGTCAGGTTGGAGGCCGGTGACTAGTGGGGTGCCTCAGGGATCTGTGTTGGTTCCACTGTTGTTTGTCATGTACATTAATGATCTGGATGGTGGTGTGGTAAATTGGATTAGTAGGTATGCAGATGATACTAAGATAGGTGGTGTTGTGGATAATGAAGTAGATTTTCAAAGTCTACAGAGATATTTAGGCCATTTGGAAGAGTCGGCTGAAAGATAGCAGATGGAGTTTAATGCAGATAAGTGTGAGGTGCTACATCTTGGCAGGACAAATCAAAATAAGACGTACATGGTAAATGGTAGCGAATTGAGCAATGCAGTTGAACAGAGGGATCTAGGAATAACTGTGCATAGTTCCCTGAAGGTGGAATCTCATGTAAATAGGGTGGTAAAGAAAGCTTTTGGTGTGCTGGCCTTCATAAATCAGAGCATTGGGTATAGAAGCTGGAATGGAATGTTAAAATTGTACAAGGCATTGGTGAGGCCAATTCTGGAGTATGGTGTACAATTTTGGTCGTCTAATTATAGGGAGGATGTCAACAAAATAGAGGGAGTACAGAGGAGGTTTACTAGAATGTTGCCTGAGTTTCAACAACTAAGTTACAGAGAAAGGTTGAACAAGTTAGGTCTTTATTCTTTGGAACGCAGAACGTTAAGGGGGACTTGATAGAGGTCTTTAAATGATGAGAGGGATAGACAGAGTTGACGTGGATAAGCTTTTCCCATTGAGAGTAGGGAAGATTCAAACAAGAGGACATGACTTGAGAATTAAGGAACAGAAGATTAGGGGTAACATGAGGGGGAACTCCTTTACTCAGACAGTGGTAGCTGTGCGGAATGAGCTTCCAGTGGAAGTGGTGGAGGCAGGTTCGATTTTACCACTTAAAAATAAATTGGATAGGTATATGGATGGGAAAGGAATGGAGGGTTATGGTCTGAGTGCAGGTAGATGGGACTAGGGGAAAATAAGTGTTCGGCACGGACCAGAAGGGCCGAGATGGCGTGTTTCCGTGCTGTAATTGTTATATGGTTATATGGTTATAACATGGATAGATGACATTTCACGGATTGCTGGAGTAACTCAGCGGGTCAGGCAGCATCTGTGTAGAACATGGATAGATGACGTTTCACAGATTGCTGGAGTAACTCAGCGGGTCAGGCAGCATCTGTGTAGAACATGGATAGGTGACGTTTTACAGGACAATGAAGCTAGTTGGAGAATGGTGGCCAATTAGGAAAAGGGGAGATGCAACGAGACCTGGGTGTCATGGCACACCAGTCATTGAAAGTAGGAATGCAGGTGCAGCAGGCAGTGAAGAAAGCAAATGGTATGTTAGCATTCATAGCAAAATGATTTGAGTATAAGAGCTGGGAGGTTCTATTGCAGTTGTACAGGGTCTTGGTGAGACCACACCTGGAGTATTGCATACAGTTTTGGTCTCCTAATCTGAGGAGAGACATTCTTGCCATAGAGGGTGTACAGAGAAGGTTCAGCAGACTGATTCCTGGGATGGCAGGACTTTCATATGAAGAAAGACTGGATAGACTCGGCTTATACACGCTAGCATTCAGAAGATTAAGGTGGGATCTTATAGAAACTTACAAAATTCTTAAGGGGTTGGACAGGCTAGATGCAGGAAGATTATTCCCGATATTGGGGAAGTACAGAACTAGGGCATCACAGTTTAAGGATAAGAGGGAAGTTTTTTAGGACCGAGATGAGAAAATCATTTTTTACACAGAGAGTGGTGAATCTGTGGAATTCTCTGCCACAGAAGGTAATTCAGGCCAGTTCATTGGCTATATTTAAGAGGGAGTTAGATGTTGCCCTTGTGGCTAAAGGGATCAGGGGGTATGGAGAGAAGGCAGGGATGGGATACTGAGTTGGATGATCAGCCATGATCATATCAAATGGCGGTGCAGGCTCGAAAGGCCGAATGGCCTACTCTTGCACCTATTTTCTATGTTTCTAACTAGGGTTGGGGATGGGTGGAGAGAGAGGGAAGGCAAGGGTTACTTGAAGTTGGAGAAATAAATATTCATATCGCTGAGTTGTAATCTGCCTGTCCTGCTGAGTTACTCCAGCATTTTGTGTCTATCTTCAGTGTAAACCTGCATCTGCTGTTCCTGCACATTTTGTCTTGCCCACATTGACCAAGATGCCCCATCTACACTAGTTCCTCCTGCCTGCATTTGTTCCATATCTCTCCATACCTATCCTATCCATGTACCATGTACCATGTTTTATTGTCATATGTCACAAACTGAACTATTAAATGCTGACTTACGATAGGATAGAACTTTATCTATCCAAGGAGGGAAATTGTTCTGCCAACAGTCATACAATACAAGATAAAGACGGTCATGGTGGCGCAGCGGTAGTGTTGCTGCCTTACAGCAAATGCACGCTGGAGACCCAGGTTCGATCCCGATTACGGGTGCTGTCTATACGGAGTTTGTACGTTCTCCCCGTGACCTGCGTGGGTTTTCTCTGAGATCTTCGGTTTTCTCCCACACACCAAAGACGTACAGGATTGTAGGTTAATTGGCTTTGGTAACATTGTAAATGTCCCTAGTGTGTGGAGTAGTGCTAGTGTACGGGATGATCGCTGGTTAGTGTTAATGTGCGGGGATCGCTGATTGCCACGGACCCGGTGGGCCGAAGGGCCTGTTTCTGCGCTGTATCTCTAAACTAAACTAAACTAAACTAAACATGAAACATGAAATGAAAGTGATGAGTGGAAAGGATTGCGGATGTGCAAAGATTGGGGAGGGGGAGGGGGTTAGTCAGTCTACCCCATGACAGAAGGGGGTGGAGTTGTACAGTTTGATAGCCATAGGGGAGCAGGATCTCCTGTGGCGTTCTGTGCTGCATCTTGGTGGAACCAGTCTGTTGCTGAAGGTGTTCCTCAGTGTGTCATGGAGTGGGTTACGTAGCAGCACAACAGTAGTGTAACATATTGCACTGTAAAACCCTTATTAAACAGCAAAAAAAGTTCCGTGTATATTAGAGAAACACAATTAGTCCAAATAGCCCTATCCAAATATCTTCTAAATGCCATTGTACCAGCCTCCACTACCTCCTCTGGCAGCTTGTTCCATATACCCATCTCCTGGGAGAAGGGAGTGAGTTAATTATGGTAGACAAAAATGCTGGAGAAACTCAGCAGGTGAGGCGGCGTCTAGATGCATGCTGCCTCATCCGCTGAGTTTCTCCAGCATTTTTGTCAACCTTCGATTTTTCCAGCATGTGCAGTTCTTTCTTAAACAAGTTAATTATGATAGTGCTTTAGGAATGTTGGATTCAGCCGAGTCTTAAACGATGCCTCTGTAGAATAATCTATTCCGTTTTGAACTAATCATGCTTTTTTAGTTGATGGGGTGAGAAAACGTGAATCTTTGAGGCTGGGCAAATATCTATGGTTCAGGCAAACTTGTTTAAATTGGACAAATTGCATTTTCACATCAAATGAAATAAATTGGCTTGTTTAACCATTGCTTATTCTTCCACGTGAACTCGTTTACAGCATCTGCAGACTCCTTTTAATTTAAAATTCTTTTAAAATAGGGTTTGACTTAGTCAAAGCTTCACTTGAAGACCCAACTTTTTGCATCTTTGAACCATGAATTGGAGACCCAAATATCCCTGTCGAATTGGTTATCAAAATTACCATGTGCTCCCCTGGAATGATGCCAGCTCTTGGGAACATTTTCATTATGATTCTTCACATTTCCTTCCAATTCGATTTTTATAAAAAGTTTCAGCTGGTGAACTTTAAACAGCCCTTTTATTTTAAATATCCTTCGCAGACTTGGTGCGCTGAAGGGCCTGTTTCCACTCTGGATCTCTAAATGTAAAACTAAACTCATGCGCACGGTTTGTTGTAGGAATTACAGAGACATGGCTGCAAGAGGGCTGGTGATGGGAACTGAATATTCAAGGATATATCTCCTATAGAATAGACAGACAGGTGGGCAGAGGGGCTGGGGTAGCTCTGTTGGTGAGGAATGAAATTCAGTCCCTTGCAAGGGGTGACATTGAAACAGGAGATGTGGAGTCAGTATGGATAGAACTAAGGAAGTGTAAGGGTAAAAAGACCCTAATGGGACTTATCCATTTTGGGATACCAATGGTGTTAGACAAGGGGGAATTTTGTCCCCAGACCTTTTTAATCTATATATTGATGATCTGTCTAAACAATTGAAGGTCTGTAACACTGGGTGCGTGATTGGTAATATTTTACTGAACCATATTATGTATGCAGGTGATCTTGTGATCTTTAGTCCATCTAGCGCTGGTCTCCAGCAGCTCCATACTATATGTTCTGTGTATGGTGTGGAACATGACATTAAATTTAATGCTAGTAAGAATGCTGTTATGATCTGTAGAACCAAAGAGGATAAATGTCTAACATTTCCTGACTTTAAATTATCTGACAATAATCTTAGTGTCTGTAATAAGGTAAAATATTTACACTGATTTACCGTATGCTTTCGGAGTTCTTCACGATTATGGGCAATTGTGGAAAAATCGAGACTTCCTGACCTCATCAGGAACAGTTATTTCACACCAGAAGTTAGTTTCCAACCTTTTTCAGGCAATCCAATTCCCCAGTCAGCTTGCAGTTATTAAAGTTCGTGCCCACACATCAGGCCAGAGCCCTATAGATATCGGCAATCGCCTTGCCGATGGTGCTGCTAAAAAAAGCTTCTTGGACTAACCAGGTTGTTGTGCCCCGAATGATGAGGCAGACTAAAAATTCCAGTAAGAATCAGTCTCCCCCGGAAAAAGGAATGCCAACCATCCAGGAAGTACTTCAAATACAGGAGGACGCTCCTGCACAGGTAAAACAGCTGTGGCAGGACCAGGGCTGTGTGTTTGATCCTGTAAACAAAGAAATGTGCCAACAATTACAGATACATCAACAGCTCCATTGTGCATATAGACCTCAGGCCGCCGGATTGGTGGAACGGGCAAATCAGATATGGTCGACCTTTACGGATGCCATGGAATGACCAGGCGGTCCATTTCCATGCCCCCGCAGCGGTCCATTTCTACCAGATGACTGAGGAAATGACATCCTATGTATTAACTTTAACCCGTGCTTTGCGAACTTCTCATTCACAGGTCAGGGCTGCAAATGGTGAGGCGCCAGCGCTCAAAGTTCCATCTAATATTGAGACATGTTGCTATGTGCTGGTCAGGAACTGGAAGCGTAAGCACTTGGACTCACGTTGGGATGGTCCCTTCCAGGTCCTCCTCACCACTCCAACGCTGCCAAGGTCGAGGGTCGTGCTGCATGGGTTCATCTGCACCACTGCAAACTGATTGGGGAGCCCAATCATAAGGGGTGAGAAGAGTCATTTTATTTTCAACTCAGAGTTTTTAGTTTTTACATTGCTGCTTTGCTTGGGAGTTGTATCATTATAAGTTTAGTTGTATCATTATACGTTTAGTTGTAGCATTATAAGTTTAGTTTTGAATCCTTATTTTGCTATATGGTTAAGAATATGCGACTGATTACTGGACTGACTGACTGAAGGATGGTTAACTTGAGTGAATAGTTGATTAAGTCAATTAAGTAAGAAATGAACTTTTTGTAACCCTTTGCATTTTCCAGATATATTCAAATGAGGCGATTTATCCTGCCATGCAACCTAATGCTTCTGCAGACAGAGGGAAATAAAGGAGAGATTCGACGATGTGTTCCAGGACACGCATATAGGATATTTCACCTCTGCAAAGGAGATGTTGTACAATGTAGAGGCCCAGAAGTCCTCGGAAGATGGAACATAATTAAAATTAACTACTGCCATGGCAAAATGCAACAGACTAACTGAAGCCTCTACCTAATTGATCAGTCACTCTGGGAGTTTCCATGTGGGTACCGGATATGCAGGGTTGACTTATCTTGCAGGAGGAACGCCGGGGAGGACCGAACTCTAAAGAAACACTTGCATGATGGACTATGTTATCAAGTAGCATTACAGGTCCACCCGGGGCTCCAAAGGACAGAACCTGAACAACAAATACGGGAAAAGGGAGAATTTGAAGAAAAATACACTAACGTGTTTATACGGGCCCATAATGAATTATTTGGTTAAGGGCAAGTTGTGTGTTACCCCGCTATGAAATCTGTTATTAGCCTATTTACAGTATCTCCTGAGTGGGGAAGGATTTAACGATTAGTAAAGTGTCAAGATGAGATGCCAGTTCCGGTCAAAGCTGTCACCATCTATTATGACGAGTTCTTAGCCCCACCAGCTAACTGTTTGCCATTACCTGGCGACAATAAGCATTCATACCCAGGCTGTCAAAACTCTTCGGGTACCAGAGTAGAACCGCTAATGCCGTGTAACTTTACCCCTAACACCGACAATAGACAATACGGATGATGCTTCACTAACCAGGGATACGGGTGCATAGTTGTTGACGTCCCTTCCAACATTACGTGCATAGTACGAACCCCACGACAACCTAGTTGCAACAGCACATCTAAGGGCATCCACCACCACCGTTCCCTGCCCAGAGAGTTGGTCCCGACAAAACCAAAGGACTCTGCGCAGGGCAATATCCGCCGAATTCTGTGCCAATTGGAGAAACCCAACTACAATGGGATCATCCAGGTGGGATGCTGCGGGATGGGGAGTACTAAGCCTGCTTACTTTCAGAGGTGTAGGGGGAGGGTTGGCAGCAAAACATCGAAACTATATGATTTGTGGACTAACCATTTTGGGAAATGCCACTACTGGCGCCTTGGAGGCAATAAAAAGCCAACTATCAGAAATGCGTCTGTTCTCTTTACAGAATAGATATGCCTTAGATTATCTGTTGGCCCGTGAGGGAGGGACGTGTGCTATTGTAAAAGAAAAATGTATGATGGGAGTTCAGGATAGAACTAGTAATATCACCAAACATCAAGAGGACATTACTACCCTGCTTGATGGAATGAAGGAGGGTGTTGGATGGGGAAACTGGGGTTTTGGGGGATTATATAATTGGATCATCAGCATGGCCATAAATGCAGCAATAGTGATCATGTGTTTGTTAGTGGGAATTGCTATTGTTAAATGTATCACCAGACTAATGACAGCCTTGGGTAACGTGGAAACTGGTGGGCAGGTCTTATTGCGGCACCTAGAAGAAGACATTACGATGTTGGAGTCTGATGGATGTAGAGACATGTGAACCAGCAGGTAGAGAAGGAAATGTTGGAGGAGGAGTGTAATAGACTTAATAATGTGGAGAAGGAGGAATGTTATTAAGTCCAGAATAATTGAGCACCATAAGGGCTAGGGTTGGAAGCACAGCAGAGAAGTAGGGAACAGCATTGGTGTCAACAAGCCAGCCTGCTGACCTACGTGGTCCAGGTTTTGGGGGCTATAAAGCATCTCGAGGTTAGGTATAAACTTGGATGACTAATAAGCCAATGCTGATGAATCTCTGCCTTGTGTTATTATCCTATTAGTGGTCATAGAATGACCAGAGTGAGGAATGAGGAAATATTATACAAATAGAGCCGCTTGGATAGAGACTTTTATATAAGCTAGGTGAATTGCAAAAGAAAAGCTTAAAGTTTCCCTGAACTGAAATAAAGTGCAAACTGACACATACACACAGGCAAACATGAATCAAAACATGGAGGCCTGAACCTGAACCTGCTTAGCTTAGGTTATTGTTTGGGGGCAATTATAGCACTGGAGGAAATTGTATTTGATATGGCTTTGTGTTGAAAAATGGGAAGCTGAATAAGGGGCCTCTTCTTAGGCCATCTGCTCTGTCTCTATGGCACATTTTTGAGCTCTGAATGTGACATAAACGTGAAGAGTTATGGCTTGTTATGCTAGGTTTGAGACAGAATTCAAGGCTGAGAGATGATAGACTGCAGTTAGCCTTGGCTGTGTAAAATTATAATGAGTGTGATAAGGAATAAGATGTAAGTGAAGGAATAGTTGCTTTGAGAAATAATTAGATTGAGGGAGTTGTTTATAGAAGGTTGAAGCAGATGGAATTCTGATGTAATGGTCTGGGTTGTACCTTGTACCTTGTGTTCTGTCTGGTACATGAGATTGGAAATCCTGCTTCCCGATAACAGGAAAGGCACCAAACTCATATTAACTAAATTGACAGATTTACGACCCATGTATCTTTGGATGGGAGATGGAAATGTGCGTTTTGAACTTAGAAACTGTAATTCAGCAAACTTATATAATTAATGTTTTAAAGACATAGGTAATGGTATTTCAAAATGTGTAAAATTATAGTAACACCAATTATGCAATGTATTGTCTTAGTAGAAAGGTACACTTTAGACTTAGAGAAATTGTTTAGATTTATAGAAATATCTTTTCTCTTGGTATAGAAAGTGTGTATGACTTGAGTGATCATTGTATGTATCTTATATTTTGAAGAGTGGTCTTTGATAAAAGCCTACAGGGGTTTTGCTGTGTTGAAATAAAATAATTCTAAAACAGTTATAGAGTTATACCATAGACAAACAAAGATTGTAAAAAGACATCAGGAAAGGGGATATCCTGTGACTGATGTTGTAAATCACCAAAAGGACTCAGGTGATTGGTTACCAGTTGTCCTACCCTCTGTATTTGAAATGTCTAAATTCCTATATAAAGCAATGAGTTTGTATCAAAAACACAAATACTTTGGAGCTGCCCCAGAGCTTCTAGCTCTGTGTTGGAAGGTTCAAAGAATTGTCTCAGTACTGAATAAAGAATCAATTCCAACAGCTACAAGCATTTGAGTCAGGTTTTCTTGACTTTAGATTGACAAAATAACTCAGTTTAACATTCTCACTGTCTCTGACTACATTTTATCTCTGTGGCCACTCTCGTCATCACTCTGAAGAAGGGTCTCAACATGAAACGTCACCCATTCCTTCTCGCCAGAGATGCTGCCCGTCTCGCTGAGTTACTCCAGCATTTTGTGTCTTATCTTTGATTTAAAATACATTTTGACAGGTCTGGAAAGGTTGAGAGGGACATGGGCCAAATTCAGGCAGGTGGGACTAGAGTTTGTACGTTCTCTCTGTGACTGTGTGTGTTTTCTCCGGGTGCTCCGATTTCCTCCCACATTCCAAAGATGTGCAGGTGTGTAGATTAATTGTGAAAATTGCTCCCAGTGAGTAGGGTAGACCTAGTGAACAGGTTATCGCTGGTCGGCGCGTACTAAAAAAATGAAAACATAGCCATGAGGAACTGTAGATGCCTGCGTACTTTTTAAAAAAGATGCAAAGTGCTGGAGTAACTCAGCGGGGTGCAAGTGTCCCAGCCTGACGTTTCAACCACAAAATGTTTTATGACGAGACTGTTCTAACTTTATGAAAACAAAATGTTCTCCCAGAATACTGCCTGGATTAGAGGGCTTCAGCTACAGGGAGAGGTACAGTGTAAAGCTTTTTGTTGTTGTGTGCTAACCAGTTAGTGGAAGGACAATACAGGATTACAATCAACCCATCCACAGTGTACAGATATAGGATTAAGGGAATATCGATTAGTGCAAGTTAAAGTCTGATTAAAGATAGTCTGAGGGATAGTTTAAGAATAAGGGGTAATTTATTTAGAACGGAGATGAGGAAAAACTTTTTCACACAGAGTGTTGAGAGTCTGTGAAATTCTCTGCCGCAGATGGTGGTGGAAGCCGATTCTCTGAATGCTTTCAAGAGAGAGCTGGACAGAGCTCTTAAAGATAGCGGCGTCAAGGGATATAGGGAGAAGGCAGGAACAGGGTATTAATTGTGGATGATTGGCATGATCACAGTGAATAGCGGTGCTGGCTCGAGGGGCAGAATGGCCTACTCCTGCACCTATTGTCTATAGTCTTCAATGAATAATAATGAATGAATAAAAATGTTATTAGCCAAGTAGGTCCACATCCAAGGCATTTACATTGGTGCTTTGCTCGCAGGTAACAACAAGATATTCTGTAGACAATAAAAAATAAAATATTATAATTCAAACATGTGAAAATAAAGTACCGGAGTAAAAAGAGGCTACGGTCTTTTGGCTGTTGAATAGAGTTACTGCTCGTGGGGAAAAAGCTGTTTTATGTCTGACTGTAGCAGCTTTGATAGTCCGGAGTCGCCTCCCAGAAAGAAGTGATTCAAAGAGTTTGTCGCCGGAGGTGAGCGGCAGAAAACATCTGCCAATGCAGTAGATGGTAGGTGGGGTCTGCTCTCTAGTTGGTGATTGGATGGTTAGAACGTAGGGCAGTACAGCACAGGAACGGGCCCTTCGGCCCACAATGTTTTTGCTGAACATGACGCCAGGTTAAACTCTCATCTGCCTGTACATGATCCATATCCCTCTCTCCCCTCCACTTCCACATCCCCACCTAAAAGCTTCTTAAACACCCGTCATATCTGCCTCCACCACCTCCCCAGTTCAGGCACATGAGGCCCCCACCACTGCCCCGCGCATCCCCATTAAACTTTCCCCCTCTCTCCTTACAGCGATACCAACTAGTCTTGGACATTTCCAGCCTGGCGTAAAAAGATTCTGGGAGTCGACCCTAACTGTCCCTAAGCTCGCCCTGTAGCTGAAGCTCTCGAATCCAGGCGACATTCTGGTAAAACATTTTGTTTACAAAAAGTTAGAACGTTTTCCTCAAAGAACGTTTTGTGCTGCGCACGATCGGTCTAACGCATTCTAATGAGGGGTGGACGCACGGAACTGCAGATGTTCGTTTACATAAAAAAGCAAAGTGCTGGAGTAACTCCGCAGTCGCCGGGGGGCCTGGTCTGGAGAAAGGCAGGTTTGTGATCCTGTGTGGAGGTGAGGTAAGTGGAGGAGCTTTGATTGAGCGTGTGGACCCTGTGGAAGGATAAAGTGAAGCTGAGATCTATGGAGTGAGCTGACTTATTCCAGCACTTTGTGGCGCAGTGGTAGAGTTGCTGCCTTACAGCACCAGAGACCCGTGTTCGAACCTGACCACGCGTCATGCAAGCCATCTTATCGCACGCGTCATGCAAGCCATCTTAAATGACCACCTAAACTGTCATTTGGCAACCTAAAAAGCTGCCAAGGCTGCCCGGCTGGCAACAGGGAAAAAAAGTTAAGCGAGAGCCCTGCTCACACACACGCTCCCTCTCTCTCTCATACACACACTCTCTTTCTCACACACACACGCTCCCTCTCTCTCACACACACACACTCTCTCTCACACACACTCGCTTCCTCTTACACACACTCGCTTCCTCTCTCACACACACACGATGGCCGCCCAGAACTTCACGTCCCTTTGAATTCAATGGAAGTGCCTTGACCAAAGATGGCCACGTCCCTGGGCATCGCTACCATTGACTTCAATGGAAGACTGCCAGTAGCTAAGATGGACGCCCAGCGCTTCACTCCCAATGGACTGCAATGGCAGACTGCCTGTAGAGAAGATGGCCACCTGCAGCACCACAGGGAAATGCCAGCATCCAAAATGGCCGCCCCCAGCTTCACACTCATTGACTTCTGGCTGCCAGTAGGTAAAATGGCAGTGGTGAAGGGTGGGGGGGAGGGGGAAGAGAGAGAGGGGGATGGGGGGAACATGACTCTTTGGGGAAATGAGAGGAGAATAGATGGTGAACGTGGGAGAGAGATAGAAGGGGTAGAGAGAGGGAGGGGGGGTGTATGCCTGCGTGTCTGGGGATTGCCTATTCACCAACCCCTCTCCCTTCTCCCCTCCCCTCGTTCCTTCCCACCCTCTCGCTCATTCTCCCTCTCTCCATCTCCCTCTCTCTCTCTCCATCTCTCTCTCTCGCTCCTCTTTTCCCGGCGGCCATTTTGTTGTCAACCTCCATAGTTGGCCAATCTTCAATCCCTCCTTAATCTCACCCCTGGAGCCCTGCTGACCCCGGGTTTTTCCCTGGGAGAGCACCCCGTTGGGAGGGAGGGAGGGAGGAAGGGAGGGGCACGGAGGCAGACATGCTGGGAAGCCACTTAACCTGATGGTGGCCATTTTGTTGTCAACCTCCATAGTTGGCCAATCTTCCATCCTTCCTTAATCTCACCCCTGGAGCCCTGCTGACCCCGGGTTCTTCCCTGGGAGAACGCCCCGTTCGGAGGGAGGGAGGAATTGAGAGGAAATGAGGGCACAGAGGTGGAAATTGTGAGAAAAGGGTTAATAGGGATGGTTGATTTATACTAGAACTCTGAAAAGTATAACTTAGAAAGAAATAAGGTGTCAGCAGAAGCCAGACTGCTGGTAGAATAAAGTAACAATATACAGAACAGAGAGAAATTCTAGATAAAAAAGTAGCAAACAGATAGAAACTTCAGCAGAAGCCTTAGGAGTCTTTGACGTTGGGTGGACGTTCCAGGACGTTCTCGTGGGAATGTGGGCTTTATGTTATGATTGGAAGAAGCTCAATGTGGAGAGATGAGCGACTGGTATGCAGCATATCAAAAATAGTCTACCTGCCGACCTAGACCCACTGCAGTTCGCCTACAGAGCCAACCGATCCACAGAGGACGCAGTCTCAACAACATTGAACCTCGTACTGTCACACCTTGATCGGAAAAATACTTATGCCAGGATCCTCTTCATAGACTTCAGCTCTGCTTTTAATACAATCATTCCGCAGCAGCTGGTGGAGAAGTTGGAGCTATTGGGGGTTGATGCTGGCACATGTAACTGGGTCCTGAACTTTCTATCGCAACGGCAGCAGACAGTCAGGGTGGGCAGTAAGACATCAAAAACCATAGCCGTGAGCACTGGCTCGCCCCAAGGCTGTGTCCTAAGCCCCCTGCTGTTTAGTCTGCTAACACACGACTGTACTGCTAGACTCAACAACAACTTCATCAACAAGTTCGCTGATGACACAACAGTGGTGGGTCTCATCAGTGACAATGATGAGTCGGCGAACAGGATGGAGGTGGAGCTGCTCACAGGATGGTGCAAATCCCACAACCTCATTCTCAACGTGGGAAAAACTAAGGAGATGGTGGTTGACTTCAGGAGGGCGGGAAAACAACACCATACACCTCTGCACATCGATGGAGCTGATGTGGAAAGGGTCAACAGCGTGAAGTTCCTAGGACTCCACCTGTCAGATGACCTGACGTCCACGACCAACACAACAGCACTGGTTAAGAGAGCCCAGCAGCGACTACACCCTCTCCGAAGACTACGTAAAGCAGGTCTCCCCACTACACACCTACGAACTTTTTATAGGGGGACAATCGAGAGCACATTAACCTACGGCATCACTTCCTGGTTTGGGAGCTGCAAGGCGTACGAACGGCACCAACTAGACAGGATTGTGAAGACCGCCAGCAGGATTATTGGTGCTCCACTCCCTTTCCTGCTGGACATATACAGGAAGAGATGTATCAGCAGAGCCATCTCCATCATCAAAGACCCCTACCACCCATCGCATCACATATTCTCCATCCTGCCATCTGGGAAGAGGTACCGGAGCATTAGGTGCAAAACCAGCAGGATGCTCCTCAGCTTCTTTCCGCAGGTTATAAGACTGATAAACGGACTTTGCCCCCTGCCAAAGTATCGTGCACCAACCACCAACCTGGACACACTGCAGCAGAGCCACTATCGTGCCGCTGCCGATCAGAACGCCTGTTGATGTTTAGTAGAGTAGAGTGTTAATTTGTTCATGATATATGTATTTTTACTTCTATTTATTTTTTACTGCACACTGAAATGGACACTGGTTGAGGAACGTTTTTTTGTGACCTCATACCTACTAACCACTCCCCATATCACAAGTATATCTACAACCTCCCCACCCACAGATCGCTCTCTAGTTCCTGTGACAGACCACGTACAGCTAGTGCAATGTGTAATGCTCCAGTATGAATAAAGATAGTAAAGTAACGATGCCTCGTTATACACTCTTTACATGGTGTCAAATAACTTACCTTGCGCCTCCTGTTTATCGGTTTATCATTTAAGTTTGTCCCAGTTTTTTGTTTCCCCCGCCCTCCTATTTCTTTGTCATGGCCTCTTCTGCCCGTAAGCCCGATGTGCTCGTTTTCGATTTAGACATCGCCCTTCGATGGGACGTATTCAAACGCGACTTTGAACACTATTTCACGATCGCTCATCCTGACGCCACCGCCGCTCTCAAAGCCTCTCTGCTTCTCAACTTGGCTGGTCCCGAGGCCCTGACTCGCTCCGACTTCTTCGTCTACGCTGCGGGAGAATCAGCCCGGGACCCGGTATGTCTGTTGGCTAAGTTTGACGCTATTTGTGACATTCCGACAAATTGCATCTTAGAACGTTTTAAACTGTTCGCGCGGCGTCAGCTCCCCGGGGAATCTGCTGAGAACTATGTCATTGCGCTGCGGCACCTCGGCAGGCGCTGCCGCCTCCACGCGTGGAACCCCGATGAGATTCTCAGGGACCTTCTGGTTTACGGTCTCCGTGATGAGAAGCTCAGGGCCGAACTTCTGCGCAAGCCGGATCTGACTTTAGCCGATGCTATGCACGCTACTCGCTTAGCTGAAGCTGTTTCCTCGGCGGCGGCGCCGGCTGAGCAGGCGATCAACTTTGCCAGCACTCCCAGTCATCTCATGAACACACCCCAGTCGCGACCCCCGGGGTCGCTCGCTGCTCGAGGGGGACGCGCCCCGGGGTTCGGTGCTGCTACAGGGGGAGGTACCCGGCAAAGGTGCCCTAATTGCAACTTCACGACTCATCAATTCAATGTGTGCCCTGCTTTGGGGAAACCGTGTAATGTCTGCAAAAAATTGAACCATTTTGCTGCGGCTTGTCGTTCCCGTGGGAAGCCTGTCGCTGCTCGAAGGGGAAATTTAAACAACCTTCTACAAGCTGACAGTGAGCTCAGCTCCCAGTGCTATTCCGATGAACAGTCTGTTTCTGCATCTGACTCCTCTCAGGGGGAGACCAACTTGTTTGCCGTGTTGGACGCACCTGCTATGATAACGGACCCTTCTGTGCTAGTCACTGTGAACAACTCGACCTTCACTGCTAAGATCGACACGGGGGCTGTGACCAACGTAATGTCAACATCTCTTTTCAACCAGATAAGAACTAATGAGCAGATATTTTCCCAGAGCTCAACCTTGCATGCCTACGGTGGGGAGATTCTTACTCCTGTGGGCAAGGCCACGCTATGCTGTAAGATACTAGAGACCTCTCGGCCCCTCACCTTCTATCTCCTCAATCGAAAATGCATTCCCCTGCTGGGGATCCAGGCATGCCAGGAAATGGGACTGGTGTACTTCCACCGTGACATCCACCAGGTGCAGACTCTTATGGACCCGCTGGCCGATTATCCCGACCGCTTTGATGATAAGCTAGGCAAACTACCCTGCAGCTACAAGATTGTAGTGGACCATAAGATCGTTCCTGTGGTCCATGCTCCTCACCGTGTCTCCTTCGCCATGAGGGACAGAGTGGAGGCGACCCTATACAGTATGGTACAAATGAGCATCCTAAAGGCGGTCGTCGAGCCCACCAGCTGGGTCTCTTCCATGGTTGTTGCTGCTAAAAAGGACATGAGCGAGATACACATCTGCATCAACCCCAAAGACCTCAACCTGGCCATTAGACGCCCTCACTACCCTATAAGAACGGTGGAAGAAGTCGCTGCACAGGTTGGTCCAGCAACATTTTTTTCTGTCCTCGATGCCAAAACCTCCTTCTGGCAGATACCACTGGACGAGCGGTCGTCCATTTTGACAACTTTCGCCACCCCCTACGGAAGGTTTCGGTTCCTCCGAATGCCATTCGGGATCAACTCTGCCAGCGAGGTATTTCAGCGGACAATGGAGCAGTTGTTTTTAGGTCTACCTTGCGCCATAATTGTTGACGACATCCTCGTTTACGGTAAGGACGTTGCCGAACACGATGTCAACCTCCGCCAGGTCCTGGACCGGGCCCGGCAAATCAACTTGAAACTGAACCCCAAGAAGTGCCGATTCCGCGTCTCGGAGGTCACCTATGTTGGACATGTATTCACCGCTGAGGGATTAAAGCCAAACCCGCAGAAAACGGCTGCCATCTCAGGGATGCCCCCTCCTACCAATGTGGCAGGCCTGCAATGCTTCCTAGGCTTGGTAAACTACCTGGGGAAGTTCATCCCCGACCTCAGCGAGCTCAGCGCTCCCCTGAGGGATCTGATCAAAAAGGACACGTCCTGGCTTTGGTTACCCAACCATCAGAAGGCATTTGACATTCTTAAGTCTAAGCTGATCAGCACCCCCACGCTCAAGTTCTTTGACCTGCAGCGTCCCATTGTCCTCACCTGCGACGCCTCTCAGTTCGGACTCGGTGCCGCCTGTCTCCAGGTCCATGACGGCCTGCAGCTGCCTGTCTCCTTCGCGTCCCGCACCATGACCGCCACCGAACAGCACTACGCGCAGATTGAGAAGGAGCTACTGGCCGTGGTGTTTGCCTGCTCCAAATTCCGGGACTACATCGTGGGCAACACTTTCACCGTTGAAACTGACCATCAGCCACTTGTCACCATCCTCAACAAGTCGATCCATGTGGCCTCATCACGCCTGCAGCGCATGATGCTGCAGCTCCAGCGCTTCACGTTCACGGTGGTTTATCGTAAGGGCAAGGACATGTTCATGGCCGACACGTTGTCTCGCGCCCCGCTGACGTCCACCGCTCGCCACCAATATGAAATGTCTGAGCTATTGGTGCTACGATTGAACATCGTCCCCTCACAGCAGATGAAGTCCCTGGTTGAACACACTACCAATGACCCTGCCCTGCAACAGCTGTCTGCCGTCATCCGGCAGGGCTGGCCTGACCGTCGTTCGGCACTGCCGGCTGGTGCCGTGCCCTACTTCCTGGTCCGGGACGAGCTCGTACTGCACGACGGCGTGGTGGTGAAGGGTCACAAGGTGGTCGTGCCCGCGGCGCTGCACGACCACTATTTTCAAGTCGCTCACCGCGGTCATCCTGGGGCCGAAGCCACCGTGTCTCTCGCCAGGAGCCAGTTCTATTGGCCGGATATGGCCAAATACATCCGGGAGAGGGTCTCCTCGTGTTCCACCTGCAACAGCCGCGCCCCCCACCAGCAGCGTCAGCCGCTTCTACAGCAGCCCGCGCCCGAACTGCCCTGGATGGCGCTTGCCACTGACATTTTCGAGTGGCGGGGCAAACATTTCCTGGTTCTCGTTGACTCCTACTCCAGCTGGTTTGTGGTCGACCGGCTGCATTCCATGACCTCTTCGGCCGTCATCGATAGGTTGTACCCTCATTTTGGCACTTTCGGCCCCCCGGCAAGCCTGCAGTCGGACAATGGCAGCCAGTTCACGAGCTCCGAGTTTAAAGCGTTCGCTTCCAGATGGAACTTCCGCCATTTCACCAGCAGCCCGGAGTACCCGCAAAGCAACGGTTTGGCCGAGCGCGCAGTCCGCAGTGCTAAGCACCTGTTGGAACAGTGTGGTGGCATTAACTCCGACTTCCATCTGGCCCTCCTCAACCTTCGGAACATTTCCCGCGACTCTGCCATGGGTTCACCTGCTCGGCGGCTCATGTCTCGCGCTACAAGACTCCCGCTCCCTGTGGCCCAGCGCTCCCTCATACCCTCCATCCTCCCACCTGCGGCGGTTCAGAAACGCATTGCCTTCAGGCACGATGTCCAACAGCGTTCCCATGACAGGTCCTGCCACCCGCTGCCGCGCCTCTTCCCCGGTCAAGTTATCCGTATGCAGACCGCTCCCGGTCACTCCAAGCTCGCTACTGTCGTCGGCTCTGCGGGGTCGCCCAGGTCCTATATCGTCGACCACGCTGGTGCCATTTACCGACGGTCCCGCCAGCACCTTCGGCTCGTCAACGAGCCGCGTCCTCCTGCCGCGGATCCCTTTGCTACCCCACTGCCTGTTTCGCGTCAGGGCGTTGCTCTGCCCGTCCTTCCTGACATGCAACGTTCTGCTCCTCCTCAGCCCCTTCCATTCCACCCCACTCCGACTAGTCCTCGCTCGCCTGCCCGCGCTCTTCCCGGTCCCGATCTCGCATCCCCTCCGGGTTCGGTGCCGCGGTCTCCTCCGTCTCCTCCCGTTTCTCCCTTTCAGGTTCGTCTGTCCCCGCCGGTGCCTCTTCCTCCTGCAGGAAGGGTGGATGGCGAGACGCGAACCCGGGCGGGACGTCTTGTCAAACCGCCTGACCGCTATGGCGATTTTGTTTAACCATCCTAGCGCATGAGCCGTGGTCGCCATGTTACCATTGTATTTGCCTGTCGTTTCAAAGAGGAAAGATGTAGATGAGATATGCATGTGCCTTTAACATAGTGACCTCATACCTACTAACCACTCCCCATATCACAAGTATATCTACAACCTCCCCACCCACAGATCGCTCTCTAGTTCCTGTGACAGACCACGTACAGCTAGTGCAATGTGTAATGCTCCAGTATGAATAAAGATAGTAAAGTAACGATGCCTCGTTATACACTCTTTACACTCTGGGTATGCGAATACTCAGGAAATGACAATAAAGATATACAATACAACAATACAATGAGGGTGTGACAATAGTGAAATGAAATGTATAAAGATAGAAAGCATCTCCATCTTCGTTGTGCCTCTAGGGGACAGCAGAGGAGAGGAACCTATTCTGCAGAATATTATCTTAATAAAAACTTATTTGCCTGACTTTGTCTCTAAAGCGTTTGTGGTTTTGAATCTCACAATTTGGGGGCTGGGTTCCGGGATTTAATTACTCTGGACAGCTGATGGGAGCACACGGACGAAGAGAAGGTGCACCCCGCTGAGTTCAACGGTCTCAGACTCCTTGCTTACCGTCAGAAGGTTTGAGCGAGTGATGCCCGGACCAAACAGAGACTCGGCAAAGAAGTGAAAGTGGTTGGAGATTAGTTGGAGATCGCGAAAAGTCAATCGAGCAATTTCTGTGCACAGAAGCCAGGTAGGAATAATGACTAATAAAGTACTTCCTGGCCGATTGAAAAGACCTTGTGGTTAACGCCCTGAAGGATTCAGGGGTCTGTACCGGCAAGGCAAACTGAAAAAGGAGAGGAAAAGCCTGTAGGCCAAATCCCCACATTCTGCCCAATAGTCCGTTGGGGCAAATGCTGAACCACTGGGGGGCAGAAAATACCCAGGGGTTGGAGTAGACAACAATGATAAGGTATAGTCCGTTGGGGCAAATGCAGAGCCGCAGGGCGCCAAAATACCCAGGGAAGAGAGAAGGCAGGGGCCGGGGTGGACGAAGATCACCCAACCACCAGGATGGGGAGTCAAAAGGTCGGAAGTGGAAGATAAGAAGATCGGTAGAAATTAGACCCCTGAGGGAGGTACCTAGGAGAGGACCCTGAGGGGGAAGGGGAATTGTTAAATAGCCTCCTTGAAGATCCTTTAGGTCTGACAAGAACAGTTAGATCAATTCCTTTTCACAGAAGGGAAAAACAAGTAGTAAAGATTTTACTTCGGAGTCACGTGAGTGACTACGTGAAGAACCCCGCCAGTGCGCCTGCGCGTCATTACGTCAGACGCCTTGACGCAAACGGACGTGAGGAGCAGAGCTCCTCGAGTGGATTTGTAGTTTTTCAACTACAAGGTAAGTAAAAACTTTTTTCAGGTTTTCCAGGTCCGTTTACTGTGGGTCTATGGGGATTTTTTCCACCGACGCCATGGAAAAAAAAAAGAAACGGACAGGGGGAAGAGGCGAGCGACACAGCCGACAGAAGTCGGGAAAGTCGGGAGTCCGCGGTTAGAGACCAACCGCCTCTAAACCCCGGTACAGTCGCCAGCGGTGAGCATAGCGACTGTGGACCTGGGGCTGGTGAAAACACTATCAGCGCCTGTCGGGCAAAAGACACAGTTTAAATCCAAACGGCCCACGGAGGGAGTCCCAGGCAATGTAAGTAGCTCCAGGGCTAGATATTGCCCAAATAGAAAGCCTTTTACATAGGCTGTTGGAGCAAAGTTCACTCAGGGAGGAGTGTACTGAAAGCAAGCTGCTGGAAACAGCTCAAACAGCTCCTGGTACAGGGCTAGATGCTGCTTTCGAGCATGTTGCCCAAATAGAAAGTCTTTTACATAGGCTGTTGGAGCAAAGTTCACTCAGGAAGGAGTGTACTGTAATCCAAGCTGCAGGAGCAGCTTAACAGCACCTGGCTCAGGGCTGATGGAATGCACCCTCAGGAAGAGGAGCGTGCTACGGGTCATGAGATTTCAGACCCCGACTCTGACGGTGAGGCTGTACAAGGCGATGAACGGCAGCTGCCAGATGTTCCACTCCTGGCAGTAGGATTCGCTGCCCCGTCAGGGTCAGGAGAGCCATTAGAAGAAGAACTGGCCTCCTTAATAAATTACTTGGTTTACCATTAGCTGGAACAGCAGGAAATGGATGAGACTGCAAGAAGTAACTGTGGGCAGCAGTGAATCAAATTATCTGGAATCAGTTGCAGAGAATATTAAAGCTGCTGGGTTCTGGAATAACTGCTTTTGCCAGAATAGCAGAAAAAAGCCAAGAGATGACGGAGTTGCATCAGGAAACACTGGGGTTGCTATGCAGCACCCACTTCGAGACAATTGTCTGAGGAAAAGTGTGATACGGCCTACTATGAATCCAAAATTCGCAGCACTCTGCAAACCAAGTAATATACAATTAACCAACTTACTCTTTGGAGAGGATCTCGGGAGACATATTAAAGAGTTGGAAGATGAAGCAAAAACAGGATTGATGAAGACATCAATGGTTGTGAAGTCTGTAAAGAGGAAGTATCCTTTCAGACGTCATACGGATCCTGGACCAAGTCGCTCATCTATGCAGGGACGTAGTTGGCGGCCTGCAGCGGGAGCAAGAACCAGTGGGCGTGCTTCCGGGAGAACCCAGGAATCTCAGGGTACTCAAATGACTCAAGAGGTAGGTGGACCTGGTTCTCATAGGAACATACTAACTGGATTAAGTCCAAAAGTTGGAGGCAGGTTACATTTCTTTTATAATAATTGGAAGAAAATTACTTCAGAATGTGGTAATCCTGAATCATATACAAGGATTTTGAATTGAATTCAATCCAAATTATGATTTGCCTGTTCAGCATGTTCCTAGCCGAACTCTGCACTTTGTACAAAAAGAAATGATGGAGGTTCAGGTTGCACTTGAAACCCTATATAAAAAAGAGGGGTTATTGAAAAAATCAGTCTACCAAAGTCACCAATTTGTGTGAAATATATTCCCTCGATCAAAAAAGGATGGAGGATGTAGGATTATTCTAGATTTGACAAATCTGAATCCTTTTGTGCAATTTAGACATTTTAAAATGGAAACATTTGTGACTGCCAAACAGCTTATTTCAGAAGCATGTTATATGGCAACTATAGACTTGAAAGATGCATATTATTCAGTGTCTGTTCATTCAGAAGATAGGAAGTATCTTAAATTTAAATGGATGAACCAGTTGTGGCAGTTCAAAGCTCTGCCTAATGGGTTAACATCTGCACCCAGAATATTCACAAAATTGTTAAAACCAATTCTGGGTTTGCTGAGAAGCCAGGGGCATGTACTCATGGCATATTTGGATGATGTCTTGATTATAGGAAAGACAAAACAGTCAACAGAAGCATCTGTTGCAGTTGTGAAATCAACTTTTGAAAATTTGGGGTTTCTAATTCATCCAAAGAAATCTAGGTTAACACCATGTACCTCTATAAATTATTTGGGGTTTACAATTGATTCAGTCCAAATGAATATTACTTTGCCCAGGGAAAAAAAGGGTGGATTTGATTAAAGATTGTAGTAATCTCCTAAATGAGCAAAAACCCGCAATTAGACAGGTGGCTCGTGTACTGGGAAAATTAGTAGCAGCATTCCCAGCAGTTCAATTTGGACCATTACATTATCAACAGCTGCAGAGAATTAAAGAACAGGCACTGAGAAAGCATGTTGGTCATTTTTGATAGAACCATGCAACTAACAACAAATGCAGTTTCTGATCTGCAGTGGTGGATTCTACATGTCTCAAGCAGTTCCAGCAAAGTGCTGATTGAACAACCTTCCATGATATTACACACTGATGCCAGTGCACTAGGATGGGGTGCAACTGACTTAACATCTAGCTGCGGAGGCAGATGGAATCAGGAAGAGTCATTGTTACTGCAGACATGGGGAATTAACTATTTGGAGCTTCTAGGATGTTTCTATCGGCTCCAAGCTTACTGTTCTAACACAACTAATAAGCATGTTCAAGTTCAAATTGATAACACAACAGCAGTTGCCTATATTAATCATATGGGTGGAATCAAGTCGGTGTCATGTGACAAAATGGCTAATCAAATTTGGTCTTGGTGTATTGAAAAGAATATTTGGATTTCAGCTATCCATCTAACAGGTAGAATGAATACGATAGCAGACACCAGGTCACGAAAGTTCCATGATAATAAAGAATGGTTGTTGAATCAAGAGGTATTCAATGATATAGTAACCAGATTTGGAATGACCGACATCGACTTGAATCATCAGCTATCGAGATATGTCTCATGGAAACCAGATCCAGGAGCAGTGGCGATTGATGCTTTCTCGCTACATTGGGGTGGTATGTTTTCATATATATTTCCACCTTTCTGCCTCATAAGCCAATGTTTGCTTAAAATCAGGCAAGATGCTGCTTCAAGGGTATTGGTAGTACCAGATTGGCCTATACAGCTATGGTATCTGTTGATATTAGAATTAACAACACAAATGTTGATGAAAGTCCCAAAAAGGAGTAATTTATTGTTGTACTCTGTAACAGGGTAACAACATCCATTATACCATCGTTTGGATTTGTTGATTTGCAGGTTTTAAGAATGCCTTTTCTGGGACGAGGACTGTCTGAGCATACTGTGGACATGCTTACGGCAGCCGGGAGGAAGAGCACTCAAAAACAGTACCTTTCTTATATTAAGAAATGGGAAGAGTTCTGTGTACAAAAGAATGTGCAATAAAGTACTGCAGATATTTCAAATGTTTAGAATTTCTGTCAAAACTTTATTATGATGAAGGTCTGAGTTGTAATGCAATTAATTCAGCCAGAAGTGCATTGTCCTCATATTTGGTTCTGGATTCAGAAATAAACTCAATTGGGTCACACCCAATTGTTTCCAGACTAATGAAAGGAATCTTTAATTCCAAACCACCGAAACCTAGGTACGTGACAATCTGGGATGTAAGTGTGGTACTGAAACTACTTCGTGAATGGTCATCAAGTGTGTCTTTACCTTTGGTCAAGTTCAGTATGAAAGTATTCATGCTTATGGCATGAGTGACAGCACAACGAGTGCAAACACTTGGAAAATTACAAATAGACAGTATGGAAGTAACTGAAGACAAGGTTACATTCTATATCTATGACCTACTAAAGTAAATTAGGCCAGGTGTGACAGGATTTAAAATTATGCTAGCAGCATATCCAAATGATCCATGTCTCTGTATTAAGACATATTTATTAAAATACATTGAGGTCACAAAGAATTTGAGAATACGGAAACTGGGTTGTTGATCACACACAAGAAACCACACAAGAGAGTTTCAATACAGACTATTTCCAGATGGATAAAAGAAGTCTTAACAGCTGCTGGTATTAACACTTATGTTTTTTACGTCTCACTCGATAAGGGCAGCAGAAACGTCGGCGGCCAGGGCAAAAGACGGCCCCGTCGACCATATCCTCGCAGCCGCCGGGTGGTCCAATGAGTTGATGTTTCAACATTTTTACCATTGGCCTATTGTTAATGCGGGGTTGTTTGCAGAAACTATTTTAAGTTCTGTGTAAATTCCTCTGGTTTAAAGGGGATCTGATTCATTTCATTATTGAAATGAATTACTGCATTTGTGGTACAAATGTTATTATGAATGCATGATTGATTATTCTCGTTCCGAGTCAATCTATGCAGTGAGAAGCCGGGATTGATCCACGGCATGAAATCACAAAGCTTTAAAATCTTCACGTAGTCACTCACGTGACTCCGAAGTAAAATAGTAAGATTAAACGAGAACTTACCTAAGTTTGAAGTTTGATCTTTATTTTATGAGGAGTTACGTAGGTGATTACGTGCCCACCACGACCCTACCCTCTATCATAAATGTCAGATGGAAGTTCTTGTATTACTCGTTTTATTATGAGACTATATTCCTTCGGTTGTTGTTTTTTGTGATTTCACACCGCTGCTTTGAAGATTGACGCGCAGGCGCACTGGCGGGGTTCTTCACGTAATCACCTACGTAACTCCTCATAAAATAAAGATCAAACTTCAAACTTAGGTAAGTTCTCGTTTAATCTTACTATTATGTTGCAGGCAGTAGAAAAACAACAAATAAGGAACAGAGAGACAGGATGATGAGGGAGTTACACCCGAAAGTAGCAGATAAGAAGACGGCAAAGGCCGGGGACAAGAGTGCAGGACAGGGAGAAAATATAAATTGAATAATCTATTTGAAGTAAGAACGGAACAAATGTGAATTGTATGTAAAAACCGGTTTGGAACGAATGGTTGTAAGATGAAAGGTTGGAATGAGCAAGTTGTAAAATTGAACACAGACGCCCCCCCCCCCCCCCCCCCCCCCCCCCGTGGCGGGGGGCGAGAATTTCCACTGTAGTTAAAAATACTGCAAACCATCGGAGATTACGAACAAGCTGGAAAATTAACTCTTTGTATCCTCGTAACCTGAAAAGGGGAAGTTGTAAAAATCAGCTTTTGATTTTCTTTTAATGGTTTCTTGATGTTCTTTTAGATTTCTTATCAGTAAAGTTAATTTGGAGAATTGTTACTAGTGCTAGGAATTGGACATTTAAAATAATGGCGAATATGGATTGAAATAATTGGAAATAAGTTAATTGATGAAACATGACCAGCTTTTATGGTTTGTTGTTTTATGGTAGACATTCAAGTTGAGAAACACAGAGAGAGAGACACTCTCTGTGTGAAAAAAGTTCTTCTCATCTCGGTTTTAAAGGATTTCCTCCTTATCCTTAAGCTGTGACCCCTTGTCCTGGACTTCCCCAACATCGGGAGCAATCTTCCTGCATCTAGCCTGTCCAACCCCTTAAGAATTTTGTAAGTTTCTATAAGATCCCCTCTCAATCTCCTAAATTCTAGAGAGTATAAACCAAGTCTATCCAGTCTTTCTTCATAAGACAGTCCTGACATCCCAGGAATCAGTCTGGTGAACCTTCTCTGCACTCCCTCTATGGCAATAATGTCCTTCCTCAGATTTGGAGACCAAAACTGTAAGCAATACTCCAGGTGTGGTCTCACTAAGACCCTGTACAACTGCAGTAGAACCTCCCTGCTCCTATACTCAAATCCTCTTGCTATGAAAGCCAACATACCATTCGCTTTCTTCACTGCCTGCTGCACCTGCATGCCTACTTTCAATGACTGGTGTACCATGACACCCAGGTCTCGCTGCATCTCCCCATTTCCTAATCGGCCACCATTTAGATAATAGTCTGCCTTCCCGTTTTTGCCACCAAAGTGGATAACCTCACATTTATCCACATTATACTGCATCTGCCAAACATTTGCCCACTCACCCAGCCTATCCAAGTCACCTTGCAGTCTCCTAGCATCCTCCTCACAGCTAACACTGCCCCCCAGCTTAGTGTCATCCGCAAACTTGGAGATGTTGCTTTCAATTCCCTCATCCAGGTCATTAACATAAATTGTAAATAGCTGGGGTCCCAGTACTGAGCCTTGCGGTACCCCACTAGTCACTGCCTGCCATTGTGAAAAGGACCCGTTTACTCCTACTCTTTGCTTCCTGTTTGCCAGCCAGTTCTCTATCCACATCAATACTGAACCCCCAATACCGTGAAGGGACAGGTGTTGCATTTCTTGCGGTTGCAACGGAAAGTGCCCGGGGAGGGGGTGGTACGGGAGGGAAGGGAAGAATTGACAAGGGAGTTGCAGAGGGAGCGGTCTTTGCGGAAGGCAGACATGGGGGGAGATGGGAAGATGTGGCGAGTGGTGGTGTCACGTTGGAGGTGGCGGAAATGGCGGAGGATTATGTGTTGTAACTGTGTGTGATATAAACTGATACAGCCTTCCGGAAAAGACTACAAACATGGCCGCCGCTCACAAACTTACCGGCAACAGTGCCACCGTCAGCTCAGCTGCTGTCACTGCAGCCTGACTACCGGCGCAGCGCCATCTTCTGGTTGGATGCCGTCACTGCAGCCTGACTACCGGCCACAGTGCCATCTTCTGGTTGGATGCCATCATTACCCAGTTAAGGTGAACCCCAAGGAACAAAGGGGAAATACACAAGGTGCAGCAGGCAGTGAAGAAAGCGAATGGTATGTTAGCTTTCATAGCAAAAGGATTTGAGTATAGGAGCAGGGAGATTCTACTGCAGTTGTACAGGGTCTTGGTGAGACCACACCTGGAGTATTGCGTACAGTTTTGGTCTCCATATCTGAGGAAGGACATTATTGCCATAGAGGGAGTGCAGAGAAGGTTCACCAGACTGATTCCTGGGATGTCAGGACTTTCATATGAAGAAAGACTGGATAGACTCGGCTTGTACTCGCTAGAATTTAGAAGATTGAGGGGGGATCTTATAGAAACTTACAAAATTCTTAAGGGGTTGGACAGGTTAGATGCAGGAAGATTGTTCCCGATGTTGGGGAAGTCCAAGACAAGGGGTCACAGCTTAAGGATAAGGGGGAAATCTTTTAGGACCGAGAAACTTTTTTCACACAGAGTGTGGTGAATCTGTGGAACTCTCTGCCACAGAAGGTAGTTGAGGCCAGTTCATTGGCTATATTTAAGAGGGAGTTAGATGTGGCTCTTGTGGCTAAAGGTATCAGGGGGTATGGAGAGAAGGCAGGTGCAGGATACTGAGTTGGATGATCAGCCATGATCGTATTGAATGGCGGTGCAGGCTCGAAGGGCCGAATGGCCTACTCCTGCACCTATTGTCTATGTTTCTATGTTTCTAACATCTCCAGAGGGCTCAACGGTGATACCTGGCATCCCAGTTACACCCCCCTCAATTCCGTACCCTCCTGTCTTCATCTTGCAGCCCAATTGTTGTCTCTCCTTTTGATCCAAATCCAATTGCTGATTTTTTCTGCAGAATTTGATAATGATTTGATTGCTTGTTGGAGGGAGCGACCCCTCACCCCCATTTTCTTTAATAGCCTGGTCATAGATGTAGCAACAAATCCTCTGCATCCCACTTCGACAGGGAAAATCTTGGTCTTCCAGCCATTCTGGGAAGCTTCAGTTGCCAGTTCAGAGTACTAAGTCTTTTTCCTCTCATAAACTTCTTCAACACCATCTTCCCATGGAATTGTCAATTCCACAACGTATGCCAACTTGGCTGTTGTGGACCACAGGACCATGTCTGGGCGAAGTGTTGTAGCCACAATGTCTGGGGGAAACACAAGCCTTTTTTCTAAGTCTAATTCCATTTTCCAATCCCGAGCAGGCTGCAGAATGCTTGCATCCATTGATGTTATCTGGTGCTCTGGAGGTTGGCCTGCTGGTACAAATGTTGTGAAGTGGACATTTCCTGCCGATGTTGGTGGGGAAGCATTTGTGATCGTTTGCCTCTGTTCAAGGATTGATGACAGCTGTTTGAGAACTTGGTTATGCCGCCAAGTGTAACGCCCTTGGCCGAGGCTCATAGTGCATCATGTTAAAATGTGCCTTAGTGATGCAGGTGCTTGGCAAAGGGAGCAAGTGGGGTCTTCTCCGAACCACTGCTTCAGGTTCTGGGGTGAGGGTAGAACATAAGTGGCTCTGATGACAAAACTGAGCCGAGATCCTTCCATTTGCCAGATGTCACGCCAGCTGAGTTTCCTCTTTTCCAGGCTCTTCCAGTTAGTCCATTGGCCCTGCTTGGCCATTGAGACGGCCTTGGCGTGTCGCTCTGCCTCCTCCCGTCTTCTCACCTCCTCCACCACAAGCCGTCTCTTCTGCACTGATGTTGCCTTGTGCCATTGAGTAGCTTTTGGGACGAGCCCGAGCCCGGTTCTCCTGTGTTGGTCTTGACCAACCACATCCCGGAAATGAAGAGCAGACTTAGTACTCTGAATGGCTTCAGATGGGGCCCACTTCCTGCCCGTTGCCACACTGGGGGCCGCTGTTCGAATAACAGTATCTTCAGATTCAGTGAGGGTCATGACCAACCTTGCTTTAGTGCATTTGAACTCTTCCACAAGTCCTGCAATGGGTAATTCCAATTTGCCACTCCCGTACAGTCCGACAACACTTAAGCATCGTGGAAGTCCAAGCCACTGTTTCACATGTGTGCTGAGCATTCTTTCCAGCTTTTCCACTTTGTTGATGGGGATTTCATACATAGTTAAAGGCCACATGATTCTTGGTAGAATGCCAAATTGGAAGCACCACAGCTTGAGTTTTCCTGGTAGCAAGGTCTTGTTGATGCGAGCTATGTGCATGATGGTATCCTTTTTCAGTTGTTCAAACTGCTCGGTGTCCTTGAGCTTTGCATCATACCATCGGCCCAAACTCTTCACTGGCATTTCTGAAACAGTTGGAACAGGTATTCCGTCAATATGATATCTTTGATCCTTGACTTGACCTTTGACAATGGAGATGCTTCTGCACTTGCTGGGTTTAATCTTCATCCTTGCCCATGTGATGTTTTGATGAAGTTTTGCCAGAAGTCTCTTGGTGCAGGGGATAGTTGTTGTTAGTGTTGTTATATCGTCCATAAAGGCTCGTACCGGTGGCAATCGCTGACCACACTGTAGCCGTTTTCCTCCCACAACCCATTTTGATGCTCTGATAATGAGCTCCATTGCCATAGTGAAGGTCAATGGGGAGATGGTGCACCCCGCCATGATGCCTACTTCCAGTGCTTGCCACGCTGTGGTGAAGTCTGATGTTGTGAGACAAAATTGCAGATCCTGGAAGTAGTTTTTACCAGATTTGTTATTATTGCAAGCACCTGAAAGAATTCAGAAGCAGTCTACAGTAGCGAATGAGGAACTGATCCATAGGTGTTGGTCAGATCGTCGAACAAGACATGCAGATTCTTTTGTTCTTTCTTATCAGTCTGGATTTGATGCCATATGATGCTGGTATGTTCAAGGCATCCCGAGAAGCCTGCTATGCCAGCCTTTTGGATTGACGTATAAGTGAAATGGTTTTCTTTCAGATACTTTAAGTCTTTTCGCCACCACACTGACAAAGATCTTGCCCTCTATGTTAACATAGAAACATAGAAACATAGAAAATAGGTACAGGAGTAGGCCATTCGGCCCTTCGAGCCTGCACCGCCATTCAATATGATCATGGCTGATCATCCAACTCAATATCCTGTACTTGCCTTCTCTCCATACCCCCTGATCCCTTTAGCCACAAGGGCCACATCTAACTCCCTCTTAAATATAGCCAATGAACTGGCCTCAACTACCTTCTGTGGCAGAGAGTTCCACAGATTCACCACACTCTGTGTGAAAAAAGTTTCTCGGTCCTAAAAGATTTCCCCCTTATCCTTAAGCTGTGACCCCTTGTCTTGGACTTCCCCAACATCAGGAACAATCTTCCTGCATCTAGCCTATCCAACCCCTTAAGAATTTTGTAAGTTTCTATAAGATCCCCCCTCAATCTTCTAAATTCTAGCGAGTACAAGCCGAGTCTATCCAGTCTTTCTTCATATGAAAGTCCTGACATCCCAGGAATCAGTCTGGTGAACCTTCTCTGCACTCCCTCTATGGCAAGAATGTCTTTCCTCAGATTTGGAGACCAAAACTGTACGCAATACTCCAGGTGTGGTCTCACCAAGACCCTGTACAACTGCAGTAGAACCTCCCTGCTCCTATACTCAAATCCTTTTTCTATGAAAGGTTTATGAAGAAGGTTTATTTGCTGAAACTGTGCGATGGTGGAAGAATTTTTTTCTTTTGGGATCGGGCCTCGTCCCGCTCTTTGCCAGGCTTTGGGGATGACTTCCTTTTCCCACGCAACCCTCATGTTTCTCCAGAGGAATTTCAGAATATCTGGGGCATTCTTGTGCACACAATACGGAACACCATTAGGGCCTGGTGCAGAGGCCGTTCTTGCCTTCCTCACTATTTCTTTTACCTCACTCAGCTTGGGAGGGTTGGTGTCAAATTGATGTTGTGGGGGTGAGATTGGTGGGATGTCAGCGCGGACAAAAATCGGTTCATCTTTTAACTCATCAGTGTGAATGGTTCTGATTTGTCCTCCAACCTTTTTTCACGATGATGATATTGCTGGGGTCAGGGACAGTGAGGTAGGTTGTCAAAGTATTCAGCAGGATATAGATCAGATGCAGAAATGGGTGGAAAAATGGAGGATGGAGTTTAACCCGAGCATGTGTGAGGTGTTGCACTTTGAGAGGCCAAAATGTAAGGAGAAAATATACAATCAATGCAATGGCCAAAACAGTGTAGATGTACAGAGGAATCTTGGGGTCCAAGTCCATAACACAAGTAGCCATGCAGGACAGTGACTTGGTGGACAGTCAAACAGGGAGCATAACACCAGGTGTGTGGAGGAGTGGTGTATACGACATGACTTTGGTGTCACTGCAGCGTTTTCCAGGTAACACGGGGACTAAGATTACAAAAGAGCCGAGAGACCATCTCTGCTCATACTATAACTCAGTAATGGGCAGTGTGCCGTGGCAGAACTAAGTCATTTGAGGGACAGAAGACAACAGGTACACCACTGCATGAGGAGAACCCACATGCAGACAAGATCAGTGAATGTTATGTTTACTTTAAATCCTGCTAACTATGTTTGATTTCAGTTTGTGTGGATTTTTATTTTCATTTTTGTGTAAATAATTTCATTGCAGATGTCTGTTCATAAAGTAGTATTTATCATGCATCTGCTGGTCTGATTAGTGTAGGTAGATCTGCAAACATAGCCCTTGAATTCATTGCATTGTCTGTTTTATTGTCAGAATGTTTCATTTGTCAGCTGAATGATAAGAAATACTGGAAAAACGTATTTGTGTTTCATTTGCTAATTGACATGTACGGTAAGCCCTATTGCAAACCACCTTTGTTTGCTGTGGTGCTCCATTTATCAAGATGTGTAAAAATGGCCTTTATTTATTGAACAAGATGAATAAAGACTTTCACATTCACAGTGTGGTTTGTCTTATTTTCTGAGGTTAAATTATTTTACATTTAAAAGGCACAGCAAATGATTGTGAGATGTAAGATGTGAGTAGATCGCATCCTCTATTTGGTGTTTCATGATGAAGGAAATAGTGCATTAAAGTCATGATACTATGGAATTATATTAAAATGAACAAACGGTGAGAATCAAATGGATTCTTAAAAAGGTGTTTAACTATCACCCACTACAAAATGAAACAATCTCAAACAGGGAAAAAACACCATTAACATACAAATAAGAATCTACATCAAAAGGTAAACTTTACGACAGACCCATGTCTCTGAGCCTCTCTCCCTTCATCCACAACTGTTTCTGTTTCACGGAGACAGCCATCTCCATATCCAGATGCCAATGCAGTTAAGGCTGTTATAGCAGGCTGCAGATGTGTGAAAGTGAGTAGGGTTCTCTGGAAAAGAATTAGGAAGTACATGTTAAAAGCTTTTTAGCAGACCATAAAAAGGTGCAGTTGGGTTATTCCACATTTTACTGTAAACTTTATGAAAATGTATTATCTTTTCGGGCAAATCATGGACTATTCTTGCATCACATCACTCAAGGAAGATCATTAGTTTAATGGCCTTATGCGGTTGTGAATGAAAATTATTTAAACTACAATCTTTTTTTAATATTTTTTTAATTAGAAGTAATGTACATTACAGTGATATAAGCCAAAATAACATAATACATTTCCTGTACCACTTCTTGTTTTAAACTTTAAGAAGGAGAAGAATAAAGAAAGTTAGATAAGATAGTAAGTGCGTGAAAGAGTGATCAGGAGAAACCCGTAGAAACGTCAAACACGAGAAAGAGTAAAAACGAAAACCAAAGGAAAAGAAAGAGAAAAATAGAAAACAGAAGATATAAGAAAGTAAAATAAGATAAAAGGGATGTACCTACTTCGTATCTTTACACACCCCTCACCAAGTCCTGAAACCAGTTATTTTCAAAGTTATGTTGCACCCTATGATTGTAATAACCATATAATATAACAATTACAGCACGGAAACAGGCCATCTCAACCCTTCTAGTCCGTGCCGAACACGTATTCTCCCCTAGTCCCATCTACCTGCGCTCAGACCATAACCCTCCATTCCTTTCCCGTCCATATAACTATCCAATTGATTTTTAAATGATAAAAACGAACCAGCCTCCACCACCTTCACTGGAAGCTCATTCCACACAGCCACCACACTCTGAGTAAAGAAGTTCCCCCTCATGTTACCCCTAAACTTGTCCCTTAATTCTCATGTCCCCTTGTTTGAATCTTCCCTACTCTCAGTGGGAGAAGCTTATCCACGTCAACTCTGTCTATCCCTCTCATCATTTTAAAGACCTCTATCAAGTCCCCCCTGAACCTTCTGCGCTCCAAAGAATAAAGCCCTATGTCGATACATGGAGACCAAATCTTTTGGAAATGGTCTGATTTGCCTGCTAGGAGGAATCTTATGTCTTCCAGCTGTAACATTTCGGACATATTTGAAATCCACATTTTTATCGTTGGTGTGGGAGTGTTTTTCCAGAATTTAAGTATAAGTTTTTTTGCCATTATTAAGCTGTAATTAAGGAAGCACTTTTGGAACGAAGTCAGCTCAAAGCTGGCTTCCATTGTTCCAAAAATAATCAATTCTGCGTTCGGTTTCAGTATTATTTTAAATAATTTTGTAAAAATTTCAAAGATTTCATTCCAAACTTTTTGGATTTTTATACAAAAAACAAAGGAATGTGCTATAGTTGCTTCTTGGGATAGACATTTACCACAGATGGGGGAGACATTTGGAAAACATTTACTTATTTTAGTTTTTGAGTAATATAGTCTATGTAAGGTTTTGAATTGGATTAGAATATGTCTTACATTGATCGAGCATTTGTGCACATATAGCAAGTGTTTATCCCAACTCTCTTTCGAGATTTTTATAGCTAGTTCTTGTTCCCAATCTCTTCTAATTCTATCGGATGATGGTATTTCTATATTTAGGATGATATTATACAAGTATGATATTAAATTAGTTGATTCCGCCTTTATATTCATTGCTTCGTCTAATAGGTCTGGAGACAAATTTTGATAATCTTGTGTATATTTTTTCAAATAATCACGGATTTGAAAATGTTTAAAATATTGATTACTTCTCAGATTGTATTTAAGTTGTAGTTGTTGGAATGATAAAAAATTCCATTTTCATACATGTCTCCAAACGTTTTAATTCCTATTCTTTCCCAATGTGTAAATGATTTATCTATAATGGATGGTTTAAACGGCGGATTATTAACTATGGGAGAGAGAAGCGATAGGTTTCTTAATTTTAGGGTTAATTTTATTTGTTTCCAAATTCTAATTGTACTATGAATAATTGGATTTTTACTGTATATTGTATTATTCAGTTTTATTGGTGAGAGAAAGATCGCTCCTATATTAAAAGGGGAGCAATCCTCTCTCTCCATTACTATCCAATCCACCCGTTGGGCAGAGTTGTCCAACAGGTGAATCACATTTTTGACATTTGCTGCCCAATAATAATACAAAAAATTAGGGAGTGTTAAACTACAATCTAACACAAAATAATACGCTTTGAATTGTATACCAACACACATTAAATCATTGTGACAATCTCATATGAGAAGTAAAGATATTGAATCCAAGCGATAACAGAAGTAGTTATAATTGAAATGGCATATTTACATTCTCGTGGTAGACGATTGCATTAGTCAAGAGAAGTTTTGTGAACGCCCACACGTTCCCTGTGGGATTGTTGGTTATCACTGAGGCCACACACTCACAGACTTTAAATACATGGTCGTATTGCGGTGTCGTTTCCCTGCGTGCATCACTCATCACTTTTAAACCTTTTACAAGGTCAGTGAGCTGAAACATAAGAACCCATGTTAAGAGCGCAATGGATGGATGCATTGGCGAATGAGAATTGAAATGTGCTGCCTTCTAACTCTAGGTACTTACAACAGTCAAGTGGTCTTTAAAACCTCTCCCTTCGTCATCCCCTCCAGGTGTGGTGCCGCCACTGTTGCTCTCCTGCAACATCTGCCTCCTGGAATGCTGGTGGATGGGCCCGGCGAAGAGTTCCCCTCCAGACGATCATCCACCTCCTGCTCACTGCTCTGTTGTTGATGCTGGAATCATTTTTACAATGTGTCCAGAGTCTCATGACTGTAACTATGACGTGAGGCAACAGACGGGATGCGAGGATGGTTTGCTGCCTACCAGGTGCTAGGATCCAGGATATCACGGACAGAGTGGAGAAAATCCTCAAGAGCGAAGGTGAACAGCCGGAAGTTGTAGTGCATGTTGGCACAAACGATGTCGGAAAGAAGGGGATGAATATTCTGAAGCGTGACTTTAGAGAGCTCAGAAAAGTGCTGAAAAGCAGGACTTCCAGGGTGGTTATCTCTGGTTTGCTTCCAGTTCCTCGTGCTGGCGAGAGCAGGAACTGGGAGATACGGGACCTGAATGCATGGCTGGGGAACCTGTACAGGGGGCAGGGATTTAGATTCTTAGACCACTGGGATCTGTTTTGGAGAAGGGGGAACTGTACAAAAGGGACGGATTGCACCTTAACATGTGGGGGACCGGCATTCTGGCAGGCAGGTTTGTCACTGCTACACAGGTGGTTTAAAACTAAATAAGGGGGGGGGGGGTGTCAAATGGGATAGTCGATGATGGAGTTAAAGGGAAAGGGAGTAAGGAGATAGTTAATGACCCCAGAATTAATGGGAAAGGAAGCTCACAAAGGGATAGGAGAGTATGGCCAAGTGTAATAGGGATCGATGTGAAAGGTGAGATGCGTAAGGAATTAAAAGTATTGTATATGAATGCGCGAAGTATAAGAAGTAAAGTAGATGAGCTTGAGGCTCAGTTAGAGGTTGGTAGATATGACATTGTGGGGATTACTGAGACGTGGCTGCAGGAGGATCGGGCCTGTGAACTTAATATTCAGGGTTATACATCCTATAGAAAGGACAGGCAGGTGGGCAGAGGAGGGGGGTAGCTCTGCTGGTGAGGGATGGAATTCAGTCCCTTGCGAGGGAAGACATAGGGACTGACAAGGTAGAGTCACTGTGGATTGAGTTGAGGAATTGTAAAGGCAAGAAGACACTAATTGGTGTTATCTACAGACCCCCAAATAGTAGCTGGGATGTAGGGTGTAAGTTGCAGCAGGAGTTAAAACTGGCATGTAACAAAGGTAATGCCACTGTGGTGATGGGGGATTTCAATATGCAGGTAGACTGGGAAAATCAGGTTGGTTCAGGACCCCAAGAAAGAGAGTTTGTAGAATGCCTCCGAGATGGATTCTTAGAGCAGCTTGTAATGGAGCCGTCCAGAGAAAAGGCAATTCTGGATTTAGTGTTGTCCAATGAACCAGATATGATAAGAGAACTCGAGGTAAAGGAACCGCTTGGAGGTAGTGATCATAATATGATTAGTTTTAACCTGCAATTTGAGAATGAGAACGTTAAATCAGAAGTGGCAGTGATGCAGTTGAACAAAGGGGACTATGAAGGCATGAGAGGGGAGCTGGCCAAGGTAGACTGGAAAGGGATCCTAGCAGGAATGACAGTGGAACAGCAATGGCAGGAATTTCTGGGCATAATCCGGAAGACACAGGATCATTTTATCCCAAAAAGGAAGAAAGATTCTAAGGATAGTAGGAGGCAACCGTGGCTGACAAGAGAAGTTAGGGAGAGAATAAAATTTAAAAAAAAGATGTATAACACAGCAAAGATTAGCCAGAAGCCAGAGGATTGGGAAACTTTCATTGGACAACAGAAGGAAACAAAACGGGCAATACGGGCTGAAAAGATGAAGTACGAGGGGAAGCTGGCCAGGAATATAAAGAAGGACAGTAAAAGCTTCCTTAGATATGTTAAGGGAAAAAGAGTAGCAAAGTCAAATGTGGGTCCCTTGAAGGCAGACACGGGTGAAATTATTGTGGGCAACAAGGAAATGGCAGAAGAGTTATAACCATATAACCATAACAGCACGGAAACAGGCCATCTCGGCCCTTCAAGTCCGTGCCGAACATTTAAATTTTTTTTTTTTTTTTTTTTAAAAGGTTGAACAGGTACTTCGGATCTGTCTTCACTAAGGAAGACACAAACAATCTCCCAGATGTACTGGAGGACAGAGGATCTAAGGGGGTAGAGGAACTGAAAGAGATTTTCATTAGGCAAGAAATAGTATTGGGTAGGCTAATGGGACTGAAGGATGATAAATCCCCTGGGCCTGATGGTCTGCATCCCAGGGTCCTCAGGGAGGTGGCACTAGAAATAGTGGATGCATTGGTGATCATTTTCCAATGTTCAATAGATTCAGGATCAGTTCCTGTGGATTGGAGGATAGCTAATGTTATCCCACTTTTCAAGAAAGGAGCGAGAGAGAAAACGGGGAATTACAGACCAGTTAGCCTTACTTCGGTGGTGGGAAAGATGCTGGAGTCAATTATTAAAGAGGTAATAATGGGGAATTTGGATAGCAGTAAAAGGATTAGTCCAAGTCAACATGGATCTATGAAAGGGAAATAATGCTTGACTAATCTTCTGGAATTGTTTGAGGATGTGACAAGTAAAATGGATGAAGGGGAGCCAGTGGATGTAGTGTATCTAGAGTTTCAGATAGCCTTTGATAAGGTCCCACACTGGAGACTGGTGACTAAAATTAGAGCACATGGTATTGGGGGTAGGGTGTTGACATGGATAGAAAATTGGTTGGCAGACCGGAAGCAAAGAGTAGGAGTTAACGGGTCCTTTTCAGAATGGGAGGCAGTGGTGAGTGGAGTGCCGCAAGGCTCGGTGTTGGGGCCGCAACTGTTTACCATATATATTAATGATTTGGAAGAGGGAATTAGGAGCAACACTAACAAGCTGGGTGGCAGTGTGAACTGTGATGAGGATGTTAGGAGGTTGAAGGGTGACCTGGACAGGTTGAGTGAGTGGGCAGATGCGTGGCAGATGCAGTATAATATAGATAAATGTGAGGTTATCCACTTTGGTGGCAAAAACAAGGGGGAAGATTTTTATCTCAATGGGGTTAGGTTAGGTAAGGTGGAAGTACAGCGAGACATGGGTGTCCTTGTACACAGGTCACTGAAAGTTGGCGTGCAGGTACAGCAGGCAGTGGAGAAAGCTAATGGAATGTAGACAAAACTGCTGGAGAAACTCAGCGGGTGCAGCAGCATCTATTAATGTGGAACGAGCGGAGGTGTTCGGCGAAACGATCGCCAAGCCTACGCTTGGTCTCGCCGATGTAGATCAGCTGACATCCAGAGCAGCGGATGCAATAGATGAGGTTGGATGAGATGCAGGTGAACCTCTGTCGCACCTGGAAAGACTGCTTGGGTCCTTGGATGGAGTCGAGGGGGGAGGTAAAGCGACAAGTGTTGCATCCCTTGCGGTTGCAAGGGAAAGTGCCCGTGCAGGGGTGGTGCGGGAGGGAAGGGATGAATTGACCAGGGAGTTACGGAGGGAGCGGTCTCTGCAGAAAGTAGACAGGGTGGAGATGGGAAGATGTGGCCAGTGGTGGGGACAATTTGGAGGTGGCGAAAATGTCGGAGGACTATCTGTTGTATGTGATGGCTGGTGGGGTGAAAGGTGAGGATTAGGGGGACTCTGCCCTTGTTACGAGTGGGGGGATGGGGAGAGAGAGCAGTGTTACGGGGTATAGAAAAGACCCTGGTGAGAGCCTCATCTATAGTAGGGGACGGGAACCCCCGATCCCTGAAGAATGAGGACATTTCCGATGCCCTGGTGTGGAACACCTCTTCCTGGGAGCAGATGCGATGTAGATGGAGGAATTGGGAATAGGGGATGGAGTCCTTACAGGAAGCAGGGTGGGAAGAAATGTAGTCTAGATAGCCATAGGGAGTCAGTGGGTTTATAGTGGATGTCGGGCAAAAGTCTATCACCTGCGATGGAGATAGTGAGGTCAAGAAATGGTAGGGAAGTGTCGGAAATGGTCCAGGTGTATTTGAGTGCCAGATGGAAGTTAGTGGTGAAATGGATGAAGTCAGTGTGGTTGCAGGAAGTGGCACCAATGCAGTCGTCGATGCAGCGGAGGTAGAGTTCGGGGATGGGGCCCTCGTACATCTCGAACAAGGATTGTTCTACGTACCCTACAAAGAGGCAGGCATAGCTGGTGCCCATGCGTGTGCCCATAGCTGCGCCTTGTATTTGGAGGAAATGGGAGGAATCAAACGAGAAGTTATTAAGGGTAAGGACCAGCTCCGCTAGGCGGAGGAGAGTATCTGTAGACGGGGATTGGTTGGTTCTCCGGTCGAGGAAGAACCGGAGGGCTTTGAGACCCTCCTGGTGGAGGATGGAGGTGTAGAGTGACTGGACGTCCATGGTGAAGATGAGGGGATGGAGGACCTAGAGAATGGAACGCCCGGAGATGACGGAGAGTGTCTGAGATGTCTTGAACATAGGTAGGGAGGGATTTAACAAGGGGGGATAGGATGGAGTCGAGGTATGTGGAAATAGGTTCGGTGGGGCACGAACAGCCAGAGACAATGGGTCTACCGGGACAGTCAGGTTTGTGGATTTTGGGGAGAAGGTAAAATCGGGCTGTGCGGGGCTGGGGAACGATGAGGTTGGAGGCTCGGTTGGGCAGGGAGTCGGAGTGGATGAAGTCGGTGATGGTGCTGGAGATAGTGGCCTGGTGCTTGTCTGTGGGGTCATGGTCCAGGGGTTAGTAGGAGGAGGTGTCTGAGAGTTGGCGTGTGGCCTCAGCTTTGTAGAGATCGACGCGCCAGACTACCACGGCACCTCCCTTGTCGGTGGGTTTGATAACCCAGTCTGGGTTGTTGCGGAGTGAGTCGATGGCTGTACTTCAGGGGGGGAGAGATTGGAGTGAGACAGGGGAGTGGAGAAGTTGAGGGGGTTGATGTCCCACTGGCAGTTTTGAATAAAAAGGTCTAAAGCCGGAAGGGCATGAGGGGGGGGTCCAAGAGGAGGGGGTCCGTTGGAGGCGGGAAAAGGGATCAACAATAGGAGGCGAGGACTCCTTCCCATGGAAGAACGCAGTGAGGCGGAGGCGACGGTAGAAGAGCTCCACGTCTGGTTGGCGCGGAACTCATTGAGCTAATGGAATGTTGGCCTTCATAACAAGAGGACTTCAGTATAGGAGTAAAGAGGTTCTTCTGCAGTTGTCTAGGGCTCTGGTGAGACTACATCTGGAGTATTGTGTACAGTTTTGGTCTCTTAATTTGAGGAAGGATATCCTTGTAATTGAGGCAGGTTCACAAGATTGATCCCTGCGATGGCGGGACTGTCATATGAGGAAAGATTGAAAAGACTAGGCTTGTATTCACTGGAGTTTAGAAGGATGAGGGGTTATCTTATAGAAACGTATAAAATTATAAAAGGACTGGACAAGAAAGATTCTAAGGGGAGTAGGAGGCAACCTTGGCTGACAAGATAAGTTAGGGGTGGAATAAAACTAAAAGAAAAGATGTATAACACAGCAAAGAGTAGCCGGAAGCCAGAGGATTGGGAAACTTTCATAGGACAACAGAAGGAAACAAAACGGGCAATACGGGCTGAAAAGATGAAGTACGAGGGGAAGCTGGCCAGGAATATAAAGAAGGACAGTAAAAGCTTCTTTAGATATGTTAAGGGTAAAAGAGTAGCAAAGTCAAATGTGGGTCCCTTGAAGGCAGACACGGGTGAAATTATTATGGGCAACAAGGAAATGGCAGAAGAGTTGAATAGGTACTTCGGATCTGTCTTCACTAAGGAAGACACAAACAATCTCCCAGATGTACTGGAGGACAGAGGATCTAAGGGGGTAGAGGAACTGAAAGAGATTTTCATTAGGCAAGAAATAGTATTGGGTAGGCTAATGGGACTGAAGGATGATAAATCCCCTGGGCCTGATGGTCTACATCCCAGGGTCCTCAGGGAGGTGGCTCTAGAAATAGTGGACGCATTGGTGATCATTTTCCAATGTTCAATAGATTCAGGATCAGTTCCTGTGGATTGGAGGATAGCTAATGTTATCCCACTTTTAAAGAAAGTAGCGAGAGAGAAAACGGGGAATTACAGACCAGTTAGCCTGACTTCGGTGGTGGGAAAGATGCTGGTGATTTATTAAAGAGGTAATAATGGGGCATTTGGATAGCAGTAAAAGGATTAGTCCAAGTCAACATGGATCTATGAAAGGGAAATCATGCTTGACTAATCTTCTGGAATTGTTTGAGGATGTGACAGGAAAAAGGATGAAGGGGAGCCAGTGGATGTAGTGTATCTAGAGTTTCAGAAAGCCTTTGATAAGGTCCCGCACTGGAGACTAGCACATGGTATTGGGGACAGGGTGTTGACATGGATAGAAAATTGGTTGGCAGACAGGAAGAAAAGAGTAGGAGTGAACGGGTCCTTTTCAGAATGAAAGGCAGTGGCGAGTGGAGTGCCATAAGGCTCGGTGTTGGGGCAGCAACTGTTTACCATATATATTAATGATTTGGAAGAGGGAATTAGGAGCAACACTAGCAAGTTGGGTGGCAGTGTGAACAGTGATGAGGATGTTGGGAGGTTGCAGGGTGACCTGGACAGGTTGAGTGAGTGGGCAGATGTGTGGCAGATGCAGTATAAATAATATAGATAAATGTGAGGTTATCCACTTTGGCGGCAAAAACAAGGGGGCAGATTTTTATCTCAATGGGGTTAGGTTAGGTAAGGTGGAAGTACAGCGAGACCTGGGCGTCCTTGTACACCGGTCACTGAAAGTCGGCGTGCAGGTACAGCAGGCAGTGAAGAAAGCTAATGGAATGTAGACAAAAATGCTGGAGAAACTCAGCGGGTGCAGCAGCATCTCTGGTGCGAAGGAAATAGGCAATGTTTTGGGCCGAAACCCTTCTTCAGATGGATGTAGGATGGGGGTGGGGAGGGAGGTGGGGGGGGGGAGAAGAAAGGAGAAATGAAGAGGAGGAGCCCAAGGGCTGAGCGAGAGCTGAGAAGGGGAGGAGACAGCAAGGGCTACCGGATATTGGAGAAGTCAATGTTCATGCCACTAGGGTGCAAACTGCCCAAGTGGAATATGAGGTGCTGCTCCTCCAATTTCCGGTGGGCCTCACTCTGGCCATGGAGGAGGCCCAGGGCAGAAAGGTCAGATTCGGAATCTTCTTCTTCGAGTCCGTTGCAATCTCAGATGTCGTTCTGCCAGTATCTGGCGCAGGTCATAGCTGGTCGGGTCGGTTCAGCCAGGTCCTGGGGGCTGGCACTGGGGGGTGTCGTCACACTCTAGTAGGTGGGACATTGTCTGTACTGCTCCACAGCTGCATGTGTCTTCTGCCTGGTAGTTCCATGCTTTCACCTCCCCTGCTCCACTCGTAATCTGTTGAGGGTCTTCCAGGTTGGCCATGGGAGGTCGTGCCCGCTGGCGAAGCATTCAGTCGGAGTGATTCCTGTCTCCATCCAGTCATGGGCTCGTGTGTTGAGCTGGTTCCATTCATGTTTCCAGATGTTGGTCTGCTGTTTCTTTGGTTGTCTGGAGAGGTGGGACTGTCTGCAAGAAACTGGCTCTGGATTTCAGTCGGGGTGGAGGTGCTGTGTGTCCGTGCAGGGGGTGCCTGGTATCGATCTCCTGTGCTCTCCACTCGTCTTGGGTGACGATGGATCGTCTGATATGGGGGGGGGGGGGCGGGCAATACCAGCTAGGGCGTAGAGGCACGAGACTGGCGTCTTTATGCATCCCGTGATAATGCGGCAGGTGTCGTTGAGGGCTGTGTCAACCAGTTTGGTGTGGTGGGAGCGGCTCCAGCTTGAGCACGCGTATTCAGCTGTGGAGAAGCACAGGGCTAGGGCAGTTGCACGGATGGTTGGTGGATCAGCTCCCCACTTTGAGTTTACCAGTTTGCGCAGGATGTTGTTGCGAGTGTTGACCTTGGCTTTGCTGTACTGAAGGTGGGTTTTGAAAGAGAGTGTCCTGTCGAGTGTGACTCCGAGGTACACGGGGTGGAAGTGGTTGGAGAGTTTGTGGCCATCCCATGAGACGCTCAGTTGTTTTCAGCATCTCAATTTTTAAGATGGAAGCTGCATAGTTGGGTTTTTGATGGGTTGGGTTTCAGGTGGTTGTTATTGTAGTAGGTTGTCATCTCTTGGAGGGCGCTTTCCAGGACAGGCTCGATCTTCTGGAAGTTCTCCTGTTGGGTGGTGATGCAGAGGTCATCAGCATAGATGAAGCGGCGGCATTGTGGGGAAGTGGTTGGTCGTTGGTGTAGATGTTGAAGAGGAGGGGGGCCAGTACGCTGCCTTGTGGTAGGCCATTCTTTTGGGCTTTCCATTTGCTCTTCTTGTCGTTTAGTTGAACGAAGAAGTGCCTGTTGTTGAGAAGGCTTTTGATGACTTGGCACAGGTCGAGGTCACCAGTCATGTCAAAAGGTTTCCTGATCATGGTGCGGTGCTGGACAGTGTCGTAAGCAGCGGTGAGGTCTATGAAAGCTGCTCCGGTGATGAGTTTGCACTTGAACCGTCCTCAATGTGTTGGGTGAGAGAGAGGGAGTTGGAGAGGGGGAGAGAGAGCGAGAGGGTGGGAAGGAATGAGGGGAGGGGAGAAGGGAGGGGGTTGGTGAATAGGCAATCCCCAGACACGCACGCATACACCCCCCCCTCTCTCTACCCCTTCTATCTCTCTCTCTCCACGTTCACCATCTATTCTCCTCTCATTTCCCAAAGAGTCATGTTCCCCCCATCCCCCTCTCTCTCTTCCCCCTTCTAACCCTCCCCCCCACCCTTCACCACCGCCATTTTAGCTACTGGCAGCCAGAAGTCAATGAGTGTGAAGCCGGGGGTGGCCATTTTGGATGCTGGCATTTCCCTGTGGTGCTGCAGGTGGCCATCTTCTCTACAGGCAGTCTGCCATTGCAGTCCATTGGGAGTGAAGCCCTGGGCATCCATCTTAGCTACTGGCAGTCTTCCATTGAAGTCAATGGTAGCGATGCCCAGGGAGGCGGCCATCTTTAGTCAAGGCACTTCCAGTGAAGTCAAAGGGACGTGAAGTTCTGGGCGGCCACCTCGTGTGTGTGTGAGAGAGGAAGCGAGTGCGTGTAAGAGAAAGAGAGTGTGTGTGTGAGAGTGTGTGTGTGAGAGAGAGGGAGCGTGTGTGTGTGAGAAAGACAGTGTGTGTATGAGAGAGAGAGGGAGCGTGTGTGTGAGCAGGGCTCTCGCTTAACATTTTTTCCCTGTTGCCAGCCGGGCAGCCTTGGCAGCTTTTTAGGTTGCCAAATGACAGTTTAGGTGGTCATTTAAGATGGCTTGCATGACGCGTGCGATAAGATGGCTTGCATGACGCGTGGTCAGGTTCGAACACGGGTCTCTGGCGCTGTAAGGCAGCAACTCTACCACTGCGCCACAAAGTGCTGGAATAAGTCAGCTCACTCCATAGATCTCAGCTTCACTTTATCCTTCCACAGGGTCCACACGCTCAATCAAAGCTCCTCCACTTACCTGACCTCCACACAGGATCACAAACCTGCCTTTCTCCAGACCAGGCCCCCCGGCGACTGCGGACTTACTCCAGCACTTTGCCTTTTTATGTAAACGAGCATCTGCAGTTCCGTGCGTCCACCCCTCATTAGAACGCGTTAGACCGATCGTGCGCAGCACAAAACGTTCCATGAGGAAAACGTTCTAACTTTTTGTAAACAAAATGTTTTACCAGAATGTCGCCTGGATTCGAGAGCTTCAGCTACAGGGCGAGCTTAGGGACAGTTAGGGTCGACTCTCAGAATCTTTTACGCCAGGCTGGAAATGTCCAAGACTAGTTGGTATCGCTGTAAGGAGAGAGGGGAAAGTTTAATGGGGATGCGCGGGGCAGTGGCGGGGGCCTCATGTGCCTGACCTGGGGAGGTGGTGGAGGCAGATATGACAGGGGTGTTTAAGAAGCTTTTAGGTGGGCATGTGGAAGTGGAGGGGAGAGAGGGATATGGATCATGTACAGGCAGATGAGAGTTTAACCTGGCGTCATGTTCGGCACAAACATTGTGGGCTGAAGGGCCCGTTCCTGTGCTGTACTGCCCTACTTTCTAACCATCCAATCACCAACTAGAGAGCAGACCCCACCTACCATCTACTGCATTGGCAGATGTTTTCTGCCGCTCACCTCCGGCGACAAACTCTTTGAATCACTTCTTTCTGGGAGGCGACTCCGGACTATCAAAGCTGCTACAGTAAGACATAAAACAGCTTATCCACGAGCAGTAACTATTCAACAGCCAAAAGACCGTAGCCTCTTTTTACTCCGGTACTTTATTTTCACATGTTTGAATTATAATATTTTATTTTTATTGTCTACAGAATATCTTGTTGTTACCTGCGTGCAAAGCACCAATGTAAATGCCTTGGATGTGGACCTACTTGGCTAATAACATTTTATTCATTCATTATTATTCATTGAAGACAATAGACAATAGGTGCAGGAGTAGGCCATTCTGCCCCTCGAGCCAGCACCGCTATTCACCGTGATCATGCCAATCATCCACAATTAATACCCTGTTCCTGCCTTCTCCTTATATCCCTTGACGCCGCTATCTTTAAGAGCTCTGTCCAGTTCTCTCTTGAAAGCATTCAGAGAATCGGCTTCCACCACCATCTGCGGCAGAGAATTTCACAGACTCTCAACACTCTGTGTGAAAAAGTTTTTCCTCATCTCCGTTCTAAATAAATTACCCCTTATTCTTAAACTATCCCTCAGACTATCTTTAATCAGACTTTACCTTGCACTAATCGATATTCCCTTAATCCTATATCTGTACACTGTGGATGGGTTGATTGTAATCCTGTATTGTCCTTCCACTAACTGGTTAGCACACAACAAAAAGCTTTACACTGTACCTCTCCCTGTAGCTGAAGCCCTCTAATCCAGGCAGTATTCTGGAGAACATTTTGTTTTCATAAAGTTAGAACAGTCTCGTCGTAAAACATTTTGTGGTTGAAACGTCAGGCTGGGACACTTGCACCCCGCTGAGTTACTCCAGCACTTTGCATCTTTTAAAAAGTACGCAGGCATCTACAGTTCCTCATGGCTATGTTTCATTTTTTTAGTACGCGCCGAACAGCGATAACCTGTTCACTAGGTCTACCCTACTCACTGGGGGCAATTTTCAGAATTAATCCACACCTGCACATCTTTGGAATGTGGGAGGAAATCGGAGCACCCGGAGAAAACACACACAGTCACAGAGAGAACGTACAAACGCTAGTCCCACCTGCCTGAATTTGGCCCATGTCCCTCTCAACCTTTCCAGACCTGTCAAAAATGTATTTTAAATCAAAGATAAGAAACAAAATGCTGGAGTAACTCAGCGAGACGGGCAGCATCTCTGGCGAGAAGGAATGGGTGACGTTTCATGTTGAGACCCTTCTTCAGAGTGATGACGAGAGTGGCCACAGAGATAAAATGTAGTCAGAGCAGTGAGAATGTTAAACTGAGTTATTTTGTCAATCTAAAGTCAAGAAAACTTGACTCAAATGCTTGTAGCTGTTGGAATTGATTCTTTATTCAGTAACTGAGACAATTCTTTGAACCTTCCAACACAGAGCTAGAAGCTCCGGGGCAGCTCCAAAGTATTTGTGTTTTTGATACAAACTCATTGCTTTATATAGGTATTTAGACATTTCAAATACAGAGGGTAGGACAACTGGTAACCAATCATCTGAGTCCTTTTGGTGATTTACAACATCAGTCACAGGATATCCCCTTTCCTGACGTATTTTTACAATCTTTGTTTGTCTATGGTATAACTCTATAACTGTTTTAGAATTATTTTATTTCAACACAGCAAAACCCCTGTAGGCTTTTTATCAAAGACCACTCTTCAAAATATAAGATACATACAATGATCACTCAAGTCATACACACTTTCTATACCAAGAGAAAAGATATTTCTATAAATCTAAACAATTTCTCTAAGTCTAAAGTGTACCTTTCTACTAAGACAATACATTGCATAATTGGTGTTACTATAATTTTACACATTTTGAAATACCAGTACCTATGTCTTTAAAACATTAATTATATAAGTTTGCTGAATTACAGTTTCTAAGTTCAAAACGCACATTTCCATCTCCCATCCAAAGATACATGGGTCGTAAATCTGTCAATTTAGTTAATATGAGTTTGGTGCCTTTCCTGTTATCGGGAAGCAGGATTTCCAATCTCATGTACCAGACAGAACACAAGGTACAAGGTACAACCCAGACCATTACGTCAGAATTCCATCTGCTTCAACCTTCTATAAACAACTCCCTCAATCTAATTATTTCTCAAAGCAACTATTCCTTCACTTAGATCTTATTCCTTATCACACTCATTGTAATTTTACCACAGCCAAGGCTAACTGCAGTCTATTATCTCTCAGCTTGAATTCTGTCTCAAACCTAGCATAACAAGCCATAACTCTTCACGTTTATGTCACATTCAGAGCACAAAAATGTGCCATAGGGACAGAGCAGATGGCCTAAGAAGAGGCCCCTTATTCAGCTTCCCATTCTTCAACACAAAGCCATATCAAATACAATTTCCTCCAGTGCTATAATTGCCCCCAAACAATAACCTAAGATAAGCTGTTTCAGGTTCAGGGCCTCCATGTTTTGATTCATCTTTGCCTGTGTGTATGTGTCAGTTTGCACTTTATTTCAGTTCAGGGAAACTTTAAGCTTTTCTTTTGCAATTCACCTAGCTTATATAAAAGTCTATATCCAAGCAGTTCTATTTGTATAATATTTCCTCATTCCTCACTCTGGTCATTCTATGACCACTAATAGGATAATAA
>JAXLNO010002268.1:0-50773 GCA_038087875.1 Malacoraja senta | reverse complement strand
TAACGGGGGAAGGGTTTTGTGGAAGAGGGGGGTGGGGGGAGGGGCAGGTTGGGTTGTGGGGGAGGAGGGTGTGGAGGAGGGGGGGTTGTGGGGGGAGGGGGTTGTGGGGAGGGTTGGGGTTGTGGAGGAGGAGGGTGTGGGGGGAGGAGGGTGTGGAGGAGGGGGGGTTGTGGGGGAGGGTCGGGGTTGGGAGGGGGTTGTGGGGGAGGAGGGGGGTTGTGGGGGGGGTTGTGGGGGTGGAGGGCGTGGAGGAGGGGGAGTTGTGGGGGGAGGGTTGGGGTTGTGGGGGGAGGGTTGGGGTTGTGGGGGGAGGGTTGGGGTTGTGGGGGGAGGGGGGGTTGTGGGGGGAGGGGGGTTGTGGGGGGAGGGGCGGGGTTGTGGGGGGAGGAGGATGTGGGGGAGGGGGGTGTATGGAGTTGAGTCGGAGATGTCGCCGATGTCGCCAAACGGAAAGCGGAGGATCTGATCCCAGCGTAGGAGAACGACCAGCGCCCACTGTGAGTCCCCATCGCACTGCCATTTCCATCCACTACCCCTCTGGTCCCCCTCGCTGGCTCCCGTGATACCCCCTTCTCCCTGTATTTTCTCCGAGCTCTCTGCCCCCCCCCCCCCGTCCACACACCCCACTACCCCCACAACCCACCCCCCATAACCCCTCCGCACTACCTGCGGGCCTGGACCGACTGACACTCCGGTCCGCGGACCTCTGGATAGAAGAGCCTCCTTCACACCTCCTACACATTAGACGTGTGTGCGTGGTTGGGATGGATGGGAGCGGGGATTTCCACGGGCGCAACTAAGGAACAAAGGACCTCAAGTTTGCGTTGAGTGAACTGTGTTGTTAACATTTTCGCCGCCGGACACCGGCGTTTTGTGAGAGTGGTTGGATCCCAGCTTCAGCTCAACCAACGTCGGTCACATTATCCGGACAGACAGGCGGGCGGGGGATCGGGAGCTGATGTGAGGCATCGGTGATGCTGTGGGATCCTAGTCAGCTGCCGCTGAGCAGCGGGGTGGAGGAGGCAGCGCTCGACCCGGGGTGTAGAGGTATCACTTCTTCCAGCGGCGAGTGAGTGGAGGGAGAGGCACCAGCTACCGTGGCCCGCTCACCTGTCTGTCGGCCGCTGACTCCTCCATCCCTGGATCCCGGGATACAACCACTCTCACAAAACCCCGGTGTACGACGAGGACGGTAAGAACACTCAGTTCACTCAACGCAAACTTTAGGTCATTTGTACCTTGCACCAGCGGAAATCTCCAGCGCGGTGGAGACGAGGGGTTTCTGAAGTTGCATTCTGTCGATCGAGGACATTTTCTCCACTCTCCTAGAAGCAACGAACCATGGCTTTACCAGTGGTTGTTTGTCTAACTGAAACCTCTTTCCCCCACCTCTCACCGTCTCTCCCTGTCTCCCACTTGCATCTGCTCCCTCTCTCTCACTCTCGCTGTTACACTCCGCTCTCTCTGCTACCAGGCATCCCGTTCGGTTTTTAATTCTCAAATGACCTTTGCCAAATCCCCTGATTCCTTGCGTTTTTCGGAATACCGAACTGGCTTATTCCGTGATGCTCAGTTCCACTTTTGGGCCTACTGTTTCGTAACATTTGTGCTGGGGTAAGGTTTACTGAGATGTTCTAAACAGGAAGTCCTGCTGCCTGTCTTTCTACCTTCTATATGGATGCCCATTTCTTAAAGTTTTAAGCCAACTGCTTGTATAGGAAATACCAGCAACTGCAGATGCTGGTTTACAAAAAAAGACTAAAAGTGCTGGAGTAACTCAATGGGTCAGACAGACAGAATCTCTGGAGAACATGGATAGGTGATATTTTGGGTCAAGACCTTTCTTCAGATGGATGGTAATCGGGAGGAGGGAGAAAACTAGGAGTGAAGTTAGTGATTTCAATCTTCATATCATTAGGTTGTAAACTACCCAAGTGTTAGATGAAATGCTGCTTCTCCAGTTGATGTGTTGTCTCACTCTGGCAATGGAGGAGGCTGAGGACAGAAAGCTTATGATGGGAATGTCAAGGGCAGTTAAAATGGTGAGCAACTGGAAGATCCAGTATGTTGGCAGACCAAGCACTAGTGTTCGGCTAATCTGACAACATTCTGCAGCACATATTCCATCAAATGAACCTACGAGAGGATGCTTGCTGTGGCATCATTGCCTCAAAATTAAGGGGCGCTCTTTTAGAAAGGAGGTGAGCAGGAACTTCTTTAGTCAGAGGTAATTAATCTGTGGAACTCATTGCCACAGAGGGCTGTGGAGGCCAAGTCAGTGGATATTTTTAAGGCACAGATAGACAAATTCTTGAATAGAACAGGTGTCTTGGTTCTTGATTTTTTTGGTCCTCCAAAATATTCCAAATTGAATTTTAACTGGAGGTGGTGGAGGGAGGACTTCAGCCAGAAAGGGTTTTTGGGAAGAAAGAGCTACCTTAAATGTAGTTGCATCTGGTTGGGTAACTATAGAAGGGTGAAGATTATTCCATGCTTTAATTGTGCGGGGGAAGAACGAATTGCTGTACACATCTGTCTTGGTAGCTGGAATCACAAATTGGATCGAATGCCCTCGTCTGCTCCTAATTGGTTTGAGTTTGGTGTAGGGCTTGTATTCTATGTCGAGCTGACCATTTAACATTTTGTAAAAACAGGTCAAACGGTGAGCTTCACGTCTGTCTTGGAGAGGGTTCCTTCCACCCCAGAGAATTCGGAAGTTTGGTAACACTCGCTGCTCTCTCATAGGTATTAGTAACAAATCGAGCTGCCTGTCTTTGGACACGTTCGATGGAAGAAATGTTTTTATTTGTGTATGGGTCCCATGCTGCAACTGCGTAGTCCAAATGAGGTCTAACGAGGGTGAAGTATAGCTTCAACTGGACAGAAGTTGACCAATGATGAAAGTTGCGCCTCAGAAAATTTAGGACACTTGTTGCTTTCACCGTTGCATGATGAGTCTGACCATTCCAACGCAGATCATTCTGCAATTTGATACCAAGATATTGGTTTGTTTTGATTCTTCAAGGGTGGTACCAAGTATATTGTACGATGTTTCGCCTGAATTCCTCTTTCTGGTGACACGCATGTTCACATTTCGAAGGGTTGAACTGCATGCCCCATTGTTGTGACCACTCAACCATTGTATCGAGATCCTTTTGGAGAGCATCTTCATCATCAGCTGACTTAATTGGACGGTACAGCAAACAATCAGCGAATAGTCTGGTCGTGCTTGCGACTTTTACATGGATGTCATTTATGTAAAGCAAAAACAGATGTGGGCCAAGTATGTGCCCTGAGGTGTACCACTCAACACTGGATGCCAATTGGAGCTCTTTCCGTTCACACCCACACACGCTGAAGACGTTTTGTCAGGAAACTGGAAATCCATCGTTTCGTGTTGGAACGAATACCATAGAAGTCAAGCTTCCGAAGCAGTCTCTGGTGTGGGATGTCATCAAATGCTTTAGAAAAGTCCAGCACTACTATATCCATGATGACGTTACCATCAAGGTGCTTGGCCAGGTCATTTGTCGTCAGGATAAGTTGAGACTCACATGATCTATGCCTCCTAAATGCATGTTGGTTGACAGCAAGAATATTATGTTTGCTCACGTGTCTCATCAGATTACTATCAATTACATGCTCCAGTAATTTGCAGCAAGTACTTGTTAATGAAAGGATGATAATTCACTGGGTTGGTGGTTGAACCCTTCTTAAAGAGAGGAGTGATGTTAGCCTTCCTCCAATCCAGCGGAACATCACCCGAGTCAAGCGATTGTTGGAAAATGAACTGCAAAACTGGAGCCAGTTCTTCGGCCACGAACTTGAGGGCTTGATTCTGTATCTGATCTGGTCCAATTGCTTTTGTGGTATTGACGTTGAGCAATAACTTCTTGAAACCTTCAACCTCAATTTTAATAGCAGGCATATCAGCATACGGGCTGGGCGGTAGAACTGGAAATGATGAAGGCTCCATATCTTCCGGGTGAAAACGTGTTGGAATTGGTTTGCAAGAGCTTCTGCTTTCACTTGGTCCTCAGTGATCAGACAGTTGTTCACTTTAAGCATCTGGACACCAGTGTTGTATGTCCGTCTGGATTTCACATATCTCCAAAAAGCCTTGGGTTGCTCTCCCCCAAGAATAGAAGAAACCTGTTGTCTATGAGCACTCCTAATAGCACGATCGACTTGCTTTGGCAATCTAGTAAAATTGTCCCAGTCCAGTTTTGTACTCTTTTTTTGGCACGGATATAAAACTTATCTTTCTTACTGCAGAGACGTTTCAGTTTTGCCGAAAAACCGAGGACGCATACAGCCCTTAATCAGTTTTAGATGAACATGATTTGTAACAATATTATTTAAAGAGTTTCTCAGTCACAACCAGTTGTCTTTTACGGATCTTTTATCTGGTTGCAGGTTGAAGAAATCTTTTCCCAGTTTTTTTGCTAAGACTTTTTTCCAGAGGGAAATTTTACGCGGTGGTTTTGAACGAACTTTAAGCTTTGTGTGCAGTTTTGCTTGGATAATATAATATAATGATCGCTAATTCCAGCACACGATGAAACTTCGGAAATTAAATCTCGAGGGTTATGGGGAGAAGATAGGAAAATGGGATTAGGAGGCAGAGATCAGCCATGATTGAATGGCGGAATGGACTCGATGGGCCGAATGGTCTAATTCTAATCCTCCAATTTGTCAATGTGACAATGATTGACATTAAGGCCAGCTCAACCCATCCAACGTTGCCTATTGCAGTGATTCAGTGACTCCTTGACCTTTGCAGTTTGTTTATTATCTCAACACTACTGCCAAAATCAGCAACAATATGTGGATAGGCATAAGCTGCAGTTTGCTTTTGCCACTATTTGATTTGTAATCAGTTAATTCAGGTTTGATTTTGGTGAACAGAGTCAAGCCATCATCAATGTTTGATACAAATTAGTGTTGAATGTTATGTTTCTGTGTGTGTTGATGTGGTGGTGGACTCAAATAGTTTGCTTTTATTCATTTCAGAAATTGATATTTTAAAGGGAAAGGAGGAGCTGTGACTTGGATGTGGCCCAAAAATTCAACTGAGCTTTCAGGATCAATTATAGCTTAAGAAAAAGTCTTTAGGAAATTGTACTGACCATCTTCTGATGGGCCTGTCCCACTTACGCGACTTTTTCAGCGACTGGTTGGATTGGTTGTTGCAGGTCGCTGAAAATGTTCAATATGTTGAAAATTCAGTGGCGTCCAGAAAGACGCAACGACTCTTTGGGCGACTGAAGAGACTACTCACGACCATACAGGCGACATGTCGCGGGGTGAAGCCTGTATAGTCGTGAGTAGTTACCCAAAGAGTCGTACCTTGTTCTAGTCGCCGCTGGGTTTTCAACGTTGAACATTTTCTGTGACCTGCAACGACCTATGACGGGTGCCGGCAAGTCACCGAAAAAGTTGTGTAAGTGGGACAGGCCCATGAGACTCCAAAGTCTCAATCTGATCAGAAAGTCAACGCATGTCAACAAGATGATCATATATTTGTAAACTACACCACAGTCCAAGGTTAGTGGAGTTGTTTACAAATTAAATTACATTTCATACATTCATGAGTGAGCCTTGCTTGGAAATGATTAGTTTAAAAATCCTACCGTGTCCCACAGAAAGTTCTTGCCCAATTCTTAGGGCTAACGGCCAAGCTCTTAGGGCCAACGGAATCAAGGGATATGGAGAGAAAGCAGGAACGGGGTACTGATTTTGGATGAGCAGCCATGGTCATATTAAATGGCTCGAAGGGCCGAATGGCCTACTCCTGCACATATTTGCTATGTTTCTAATTGTTTTGGGATTAGAGATGAGGGGCAGGCCCACTGCTCTGTCGGCTGTGTATTGGGAAAAGTCAGTGGGTGGGGTGGGTGGTGGAAAATGCAAGAGGCATCCTTTGTAGATTTATCATGAGCCTTCTGGCTGAGGAGCAGAGGCAGCAGCTGGCTGCCAGAGGAGAAAGACAAGGCCAGGTGAGCAAGGTTTAGTGAATGTTGCCTTAACATGATGACTAGTGTTCAGTTTACAGGTTGCTCTGAGACACCTGTTGCCTTCTCATAGTCACACACCTGCAAGAATTCTGTCCCAGTGAGTTACTCCAGTACTTTGTGTCTATCTTTGGTATAAACCAGCATCTGCAGTTCTTTGTTTCTACCAAGGTCACTGGCTGTTAGGCAATTGTCTAGTGCAGCCCAGTACATTGGTGTCACCTGAAAACTTGTGGATAGAGTTAGCGTTGAATTTGGCCGTACAGTCGTGAGTGTATAGGGAGTTTGCTAATGGACTGAGAATGCATCGTTGCTTGGCATCGTTGTATTGAGTAATATTATGGAGGAGGTTTCACCTATTTTCACTGCTTGTGGTCTGTGGGTCAGGAAGTCAAAGATCCAGTGACAGAGCAGGGAGCTGATTCCTAGAAATAAATAGAAAAAGCTGGAGTAACTCAGCGGGTCAGACAGCATTTGTGGAGAAAAGGAATAGGTGACGTTTTAGGTCGAGACCCTTCTTCAGATTTGTCTGTCCCGCTGAGTTACTCCAGCTTTTTCTGTCTATCTTCCGTTTAAACCAGCATCTGCAGTTTCTTCCTACACAACAAATTCCTTGGGCTGAAAGTTGTCTTTTAACAGGGTAAACAGGATGGCAGGTTTACAAGTTGCTCTGAGAAACCTCTCGCCCTTTTCGGCATTCTGAGAGAGTCACACGTCTGCATCAATTCTTCAGTTGCTGATTGGAATTTGGAAAGCTAATCGACGTAAAGGAGAGGGATAGATGCAGTTCTGATGCAGTTCCTGTGGCCACTAGAGGTGTAGAAATGCAAAGTTTAGCTTGCATTTAGATGCAATCTGGAAGTTTAAGGCTCAAAGGTTTGACAAAAATAAAGTGTTTGAAAAGAGAGAAAAAAAACTCTGCTCACAAGAAACGCTGAAATCAACAATGATGTGCTCAGCAGCTTTTGAAGTTGAAGGTGGAGTGCACCCATTCACACATTTATTTGTGTGATTACAATTGTTCAGTGGCTGTGCTTCCCTGGGAGTGGCACTCTAGAATGCATTTGTCAGATACAAGCTGTAGACATTCTGTCTGCACAGGGCCTCAGACACTTCACTCATTTTTTAAACCTTTCATTTTGTGATTTCTCTGACTTTTACAGTTGACCAGGAAACAATTGCCTCTGTTCCTCTGCTCACAGCTGAGCTGTTTCTCCTTATGTTGTTTGTGTACACAGACATAGAAGGTGGTGCAGCGGTAGAGTTGCTGCCTCATAGCGCTAGAGACCCGGGTTTGATCCTGACTACGGGTGCTGTCCTTACGGAATACGGAGTTTGTGCGTTCTCCCCATGATCTGCGTAGGTTCTCTCTGCGTGCGCCGGTTTCCTCACACACTCCAAAGACGTACAAGTTTGTACAAGTCTGAAGAAGGATCTCAACCCAAAACGTCACCCATTCCTTCTCTCCGGAGATGCTGCCTGTCCCGCTGAGTTACTCCAGCTTTTTATGTCTATCTTTGGTTTAAACCAGTATGTGCAATTCCTTCTTACACAAGTTTGTAGATTAATTGGCTTTGGTAAAATTGGAAATTGTCCCTAGTGTGTAGAATAGTGTTAGTGTGCGAGATCGCTGGTCGGCACGGACTCGGTGGGCTGAAGGGCTTGTTTCCATGCTGTATATCTAATCTAATCTCAGCTAATCTCTGCTGTGGGGTTCCACTAGGTTCCATCCTTGGCCCCATTCTCTTCTGCCTGGATATGCTCCCCTTAGGCCAAGTCATTGAAAGGCACGGCATTTCCTTCCATTGCTACGCAGACAATACACAACTCTATCTCCCCCTGAAGCCCCCAAAACCAATCAAATCTGCTTAACCTTATCCACTGCCTCGAGGATATAAAGTGTTGGATGGCCCAGAACTTCCTCCAACTAAACGAGAGTAAGTCTGGGGTCATCCTTCTCGGCCCCTCGGACTCAATCAATATGATAGCAGGCAGCCTTTGGAAGCCTTACCCCACTACTCAAACCTCACGTCAAAAACCTTGGCGTGATATTTGACTCAGCACTGAAGTTTGACAAACAAGTCAATGCCATGGTAAAAGCTAGCTTCTTTCAGCTTCGGACGATAGCTAAAATAAAACAATTCCTCCAGTTTGATGACCTCGAAAACATCATCCACACATTTATCTCCTCCCGTCTAGATTACTGCAACTCCCTCTACATCAGCCAATCTTCCCTGTCCCAACTGCAACTGGTCCAAAATGCCGCAGCGAGACTCCTGACGGGCACCCGAAAAAGGGACCACATCACCCTGATCCTGGCCTCTCTCCACTGGCTCACTGTGCGGTTCCGTATAAATTTCAAGATACTCCTTTATGTCTACAAAGCCCTCAATGGGCTTGACCCCACCTAGATTAAAAGTCTGCTCACCCGCCACACCACCTCCAGGTCCCTCAGATCGGCCGACTTGGGTTTGCTGAATATCCCGCGGTCTAGGCATAAACTCAGGGGCGACCGCGCTTTGCGGTTGCAGCTCCTAGACTGTGGAACAGCATCCCTCTTCCCATCAGAACTGCCCCCTCCATCGACTCCTTTAAGTCGAGACTAAAAACTCATCTGTACTCCCAAGCCTTTCTTGACGCCCTCTGAGCGAGGGCTATATGTATGTAGTTTGCTGTTATACTATTCTTATACCAATGTAAAGCACTTTGGCCAACGAGAGTTGTTTTTTAAATGTGCTATATAAATAAATGTGACTTGACTTGACTTGACTTGACTTGACTAAACTGAACTAAACTAACATCTGTGGCTGGAGGGATTGTGCAAGACGGAGGCTGGGGATTGGGCAATTGCCTGGGAGCAACAATATGAATCACTTGTCAGTAAGAAGCCATTCCAAAAGCTCGGGTTTGCCAGACTGCAATTCTTTGCTTTTCTCCACCTTGATCTGTAATCAGTTAATGATGATTAGATTTGTTGAACAAAGAGTCAGGTCACCATGAATGACCAATACAAATTAGTGTTAAATATTTGGTTTAACTGTGTGTTGGCAGAATGCTTTTCATCTTTCACATCGATCCCTATTTCACTTGGCCATACTCTCCTATCCCTTTGTGAACTTTCTGTCCCATTAATTCTGGTGTCTATATACAAATACCATCGTCAGATGCAATTAGAGAAGAGTGGGAACAAGAACTATCTATAACAATTTCGAAAGACAGATGGGATAAATATTTGTTATACGTACACAAATGTTCGATTAATGTAAGACTATATTACTCGAAAACTAAACTGAATGGAATTGTTCCAAATGTCTCTCCCATCTGTGATAAATGCTTATCTCAAGATACAACTATAGCACACTTCCATGCATAAAGCTCCACAAATTTTGGAAAGAAAATTTTGAAATGTTCACAACATTATTTAAAATACAATTGTACCCCAACACAGAATTGATTATTTTTGGAACAATGGAAGCCGGCTCTGAGTTGACTTCGTTCCAAAACTGTCTTCTAAACTATGGCTAGATAACGGCAAAAAAACCTATACTCAAATTCTGGAAAAATGCACCCCATCCCAACGCTTAAAATGTGGATTTCAAGCATGTCTGAAATGTTACATCTCGAAGATATGAGATTCGTCCTAGCAGGTAAATCAGACCAATTCTTAAAGATTTGGTCTCCTTTAATCGACATTACAAGTATATGGTGCAACATAACCCTGGAAATTAATTGTTTCAGAACTGGGTGAGGGGTGTGGAAATATATGAAGCAGGTATATCCCCCTTTTTTTCCCCCCCTTTTTTTAATTTATATTTATTTATTTAATTTTTCTCTTTTTTTTTCTCTCTTTCTTTATATCTTCACGGACTCTTTATTTCTATTCTTTCACGAACTGTCAATATCCCTACTTTACTTAACTTTCTCTTTCATTTTCTTCCTTGCTTCTGTTACTTCTCTGTTATTATATTACTGTATACTACTGTACATTGTTTCTAACAAAAATATTAATTACAAATAAATAAATAAATAATAATAATAATAATAATTCTGGTGTCTTTCTTAACCTTTCCTATACTCTCTTTCCCTTTAACTCCATCTTTGTATTTCCAATTTGTCTCCCCCCCACTATTTACTTTAAATGCCCCCGTGTAGCAGTGGCAAACCTGCCTACCCCCCACCAGTTAAGCTGTAACCCGTCCCTTTTGTATAATTCACCTTTACCCCAAAACAGATCCCATGGGCTAAGAATCCAAATCCCTGCCCCCAGCACCAGCTCCTCAGCCACACCTTCAGATCCCCTATCTCCCTGTTCCTGCCCTCTCCAGCACGAGGAACTGGAAGCAAACCCTGGAGGTCCTGCTTTTCAGCCTTCTTCCGAGCTCTGTAAAGTCACGCTGCAGAATCTCTTTCCTCTTCTTCCCAACAATCATTTGTGCCGACATGTACTACCACTTCCGGCTGCTCACCTTCACCTTTGAGGATGCCCTGTAATTGGTCCTGGATCCTGGCACCAGGGAGGCAACACACCATCTTTGAATCCCGCCTGTTGCCGCAGAAACCCCTGTCTGTACCTCTCACGATGGAGTCCCCGACAACCACGGCTTTGCCTGATGTCTGTCTCTTCGGCTTTGTTTCAGCGCCACTTGTTGACTCGCAGACCTGTCCGCCGCTCAGACTGGCAGTTAATGATGGAAAGATTTTTGCTGAACAAAGATTCAGGCAACCATCTATGACCAATACAAATTAGTGTTACATATTTGGTTTGTGTGTGCGTTGGGAGGGTGGTGGAGTGAATGGTTTAATTATTAATTTCAGCAATGTACATTTTAAAGGAAAAAGATGAGTTGCCGCTAGGATTTGGACCCAAAGATGCAACTGCGATTCCAGGTCTGACAAAAGATTTAAAAATCTTCAGCAAATTATTCAAAATGACAATTCCTGGCACTGTGAATGACACACACCTATAGGTCCCTTCACCTCCCCCCTGCACTCCATTCAAGGACCCAAGCAGTCGTTCCAGGTGCGACAGAGGTTCATCTGCATCTCCTCCAACCTCATCTATTGCATTCGCTGCTCTAGATGCCAGCTGATCTACATCGGTGAGACCAAGCGGAGGCTTGGCGATCGTTTCGCCGAACACCTCCGGTCGGTCCGCAATAACCAACCTGAACTCCCGGTGGCTCAGCACTTCAACTCCCCCTCCCATTCCGTATCTGACCTCTCTGTCCTGGGTCTCCTCCATGGCCACAGCGAGCAACACCGTAAATTGGAGGAAATGCACCTCATATTCCGCTTGGGCAGTCTACATCCTGGGGGTTTGAACATTGAATTCTCCCAATTCTGCTAGCCCTTGCTGTCCCCTCCCCTTCATCAGCCATCTGGTTGTCTCCTCCCCTCCCCCAGCCCTCGGGCTCCTCCTCCGCCTTTTTCCTTTTTTCCTTTTTCCTTTCTTCTCCCCACCCCCTATCAGTCTGAAGAAGGGTTTCGCCCCGAAACGTTACCTATTTCCTTCACTCCATAGATGCTGCTGCACCCGCTGAATTTCTCCAGCATTTTTGTGTACCCTATAGGGACAATGTTGGCGGGAAATCTGAAGAGAAAGTAAATTGCAGGTGAACTACAGTTTGTATTCTGTAAACATCACCACTAACGTAGGACTCCGGCTGGGCACGGTTCAATTTAACACGTTGACATGAGTGGGCCTAGTGATTGCTTTGTCAATCTGGAGACCAACAACATTCTTGTTCAAATGTTTTGGGACCAGAGACGAGGGGCCGGCTGTGTATTGGGAAGAAGTCAGTGGGGTGGGAGACTGGCTCTGGAGGGTGGGTGGTGATGGGCGAGGGGTGGGTGGTGCAAGTGGAAGAGGTGATGATAAAGGCAGTCTTTGTGGATTCATCACAAGCCAGGTTTACATCCGAGACAGAAAGACATCAACTGGCTGATGGAAGGGAATCACAAGGCCAGGTGAGGAAAGTTTTGTGAATATAATCTTTTAACAGGATGGCTAGTGTTCAGTTTACAAGTTGCTCTGAGATGCTTCTTGCCTACTCAGTCACGCATCTAAACATTTTTCAGGTACTGATTAGAATTTGGAAATGTTATCAAAGTGGGTAAAGAAATGAGGTGAAATCTGTGGTTTGGAGCAGTTCCGGTGTCCACTAGAGATGTAGTAATGATGTAAAGTTTAACTTGTATTTAACTGTAAATTGGAGCCCTTTCCCCTGTCTCAGTCTGAAGAAGGGTCTCGACCACAATCCTGTTTCCAGAGACGTTGTCTGACCCGCTGAGTTACTCCAGCTTCTTTTCGTCTATCTTGGGCCTAGGGAGTGATTGCTTTATCAATCGGGCTCTGCCCCGGCAACTAAACCTATGCCCGCATGTTTTGGGACCGGGGACAGGAGGGTGAGCACTGTGCTGTTGGTGTGTATTGGGAAGAAGTCCGTGGGGTGGGATGACTTGCTCTGGAGTGTGGGCAGAATTTTGCCATTGCCAGTCCCTGACTGTATCATTGGGCCGGGGGTTGGGGCGATGGGCGGGTAGTGGTGGTGCAAAGTACAAGAGTAATCATAAGGATGAATCAAGCCTTTGTGGATTCAACACGAGACAGCAGCTGGCTGATGGAGGGGAAAGACAGTAAAAACAGGATGGCTCGTGTCCAGTTTACAAGTTGCTCACAGATGACTCTTGCTTTTGCAGAGATGTGCGTCTAAACATTCTTAAGATGCTCATTGGAATTTTGAAATTTAATCAAATGAAAAGAGGGGGAAATCTTTGGTCTGGTGCAGTTCAGGTGTGTTCTGTTGCAAAGTTTTGCTTGTATTTAACTGTAAGCTGGAACTGTAGGACTTCTTTGAATGAATTCTTTGAAAAGAGTGAAAATAATCTCATCACAAGGATTGGATTGCTGAAAGCAGCACTGGTGTGCTTGACAGTTTATCTATCTGAAGAAGTATAACTATCCACACTACTTGTTTTCCGTGGCATGACTGTGGTTCCCTGTATTTGTGTGAAACAAGCCATTGACTTTCTGTCTACACAGAGCTTCAAGTAATTCACCCATTTTTGGAAACGGTGAATTTGTGCTGTTCTCTGACTTTTATAGTTGACCATGAATCAATTGTTTTTGTTCCTTTGTAGAAACAAGAAACTGTAGATGCTGGTTAATACACTAAAGGGGACAAAGTGCTTGAGTAAACCAGCAGGCCAGGCAGCATCTCTGGAGCACATGAGGTGTTATTTTGGGTTGGGACCCTTCTTCAGTTCAGACTGAGTTTCTACAGCACATTGTGTCCTTTCCCTTCTGTTCCGTTGTTCACTGCTACGCTGTTACTCTAGAGGGGAGAATGGGTTGGGAGAAAGGTAGTTCAGCCATTATTGAATGGCGGAGTGGTATTTGATGGGCCGAATGGCCTGATTCTGCTCCTATGAATGATGAACGTGCTGGGCCCTGGGCAATTGCCTGTTGTGAATTGCATGTCAGGAAATGGATATTCCAAATGCTCGTATTTGCACGATTTGAAGCAACTAGAATCTTTTGCTTTTCTCCATCTTGTTTTGTGACAGTTGATGATGCTTTGATTTTGGTGAACAAAGATTCATGTCACCATCAATGGTTGCCTTCAGTGTTTAGTGTTGATTATGAGGATTATGTGTGGTGCCTTTACTAAGAGCTGTTTAGATTTAAGGGCCTGTCCCACTTACGTGTCCTTGGCACGCAAATTACGCGACCTCGTTGCCGCGTTGAGCCGAGACGGTCGAGCGAAGGTCGGGCGCGTTTACATGCGTACGTACAGCCGTCTGGAGCGCGTGACGTTATTTGAAGATGGACACAAAGCTGGAGTAACTCAGTGGGACCGGCAGCATCTCTGGAGAGAAGCAATGGGTGACGTTTCGGTTCGAGACTCTTGTTCAGTCTGAAAGAAGGGTCTTGACCCGAAACATCACCCATTGCTTCTCTCCAGAGTGGCTGCCGGTCCCGCTGAGTTACTACAGCATTTTGTGTCTATCTTCAATTTTCTTGGCCCCGCTCTGGGAGAAGACGTGGGGGCGGATCCGGACCGCAACGGCCGTGAGCCCCAGGCCGAGTTCGGCGATCGTTTGTCTGCTTCTGCTGCTGGTGGAGGTGAGACGTTGCGTCGCGCCAGGTTCTTGGGCCTGTCCCACTTTGGCCGTCAGTTCCGCGCGAAGATTTCGTTCACTGCAAGAATTTCGGAGCCCCGCGCGATGTCGGGACCAGCCCCACACAACTCTATACCCCTCCGCGCTTCTAAGTGGGGCTGGCCCCGCGCAGCCATACGGTGCCCGTACGCCTCAAGCGACCACGAGGTCGAGTAATTTGCGAGCCAAGGACGCGTAAGTTGGACAGGCCCTTTAGACCCAAAGATTTTAATGACAAAAAGCTTAAAAAAGATACTTCAGCACAATTGTTCAATGTCACAACTGCCAGCACTCAATGAAGTCACAACTAGCAGGATAATGCAGGGTGGCAATCTGAACAGAAAGTAAGCTATTTGTGAATTACAGTTCACATCTGTAGACATCAGCGCTAACGTAGGATGTCACACCTCTGCAATAATTCTAATGATCCAGTACCAACCTGATTTCCCCAATCTACATGCATTGAAATCCCCACATGCATATTGAAATAACATTGCCTTGCTTACATGCCGATTATATCTCCTGATGTAACTTATACCCTGCATCCTGGTTCCTGTTTGGAGGCCTGCATATAACTCCCATCAGGGTATTTTTACCCTTGCATTTTCTTAACTCTACCCACAAAGATTCCTCATCTTCTACATAGATACATAGATACATAGAAAATAGGTGCAGGAGTAGGCCATTCGGCCCTTCGAGCCTGCACCGCCATTCAATATGATCATGGCTGATCATCCAACTCAGTATCCCGTACCTGCCTTCTCTCCATACCCCCTGATCCCTTTAGCCACAAGGGCCACATCTAACTCCCTCTTAAATATAGCCAATGAACTGGCCTCAACTACCCTCTGTGGCAGAGAGTTCCAGAGATTCACCACTCTCTGTGTGAAAAAGTTTTTCCTCATCTCGGTCTTAAAGGATTTCCCCCTTATCCTTAAGCTGTGACCCCTTGTCCCGGACTTCCCCAACATCGGGAACAATCTTCCTGCATCTAGCCTGTCCAACCCCACAAGAATTTTGTACGTTTCTATAAGATCCCCTCTCAATCTCCTAAATTCTAGCGAGTATAAGCCAAGTCTATCCAGTCTTTCTTCATATGAAAGTCCTGACATCCCAGGAATCAGTCTGGTGAACCTTCTCTGCACTCCCTCTATGGCTATAATGTACTTCCTCAGATTTGGAGACCAAAACTGTACGCAATACTCCAGGTGTGGTCTCACCAAGACCCTGTACAACTGCAGTAGAACCTCCCTGCTCCTATACTCAAATCCTCTTGCTATGAAGGCCAACATACCATTCGCTTTCTTCACTGCCTGCTGCACCTGCATGCCTACTTTCAATGACTGGTGTACCATGACACCCAGGTCTCGCTGCACCTCCCCATTTCCTAATCGGCCACCATTTAGATAATAGTCTGCCTTCCCGTTTTTGCCACCAAAGTGGATAACCTCACATTTATCCACATTATACTGCATCTGCCAAACATTTGCCCACTCACCCAGCCTATCCAAGTCACCTTGCAGTTTCCTAGCATCCTCCTCACAGCTAACACTGCCCCCAGCTTAGTGTCATCCGCAAACTTGGAGATGTTGCTTTCAATTCCCTCGTCCAGATCATTAATATAAATTGTAAATAGCTGGGGTCCCAGCACTGAGCCTTGCGGTACCCCACTAGTCACTGCCTGCCATTGTGAAAATGACCCGTTTACTCCTACTCTTTGCTTCCTGTTTGCCAGCCAGTTCTCTATCCACATCAATACTGAACCCCCAATACCGTGTGATTTAAGTTTGTATCCTAATCTCTTATGTGGTACCTTGTCGAAAGCCTTCTGAAAGTCCAGATACAACACATCCACTGGTTCTCCCCTATCCACTACTAGTTACATCCTCGAAAAATTCTATAAGATTCGTCAGACACGATTTACCTTTCGTAAATCCATGCTGACTTTGTCCAATGATTTCACCACCTTCCAAATGTGCTGCTATCCCATCTTTAATAACTGACTCTAGCAGTTTCCCCACTACCGATGTTAGACTAACTGGTCTGTAATTCCCCGTTTTCTCTCTCCCTCCCTTCTTAAAAAGTGGGGTTACGTTTGCTACCCTCCAATCCTCAGGAACTACTCCAGAATCTAAAGAATTTTGAAAAATTATCACTAATGCATCCACTATTTCTGGAGCTACTTCCTTAAGTACTCTGGGATGCAGCCTATCTGGCCCTGGTGATTTATCGGCCTTTAATCCATTCAATTTACCCAACACCACTTCCCGACTAACCTGGATTTCACTCAGTTCCTCCATCTCCTTTGACCCGCGGTCCCCTGCTATTTCCGGCAGATTATTTATGTCTTCCTTAGTGAAGACGGAACCAAAGTAGTTATTCAATTGGTCCGCCATATCCTTGTTCCCCATGATCAATTCACCTGTTTCTGACTGCAAGGGACCTACATTTGTTTTAACTAATCTCTTTCTCTTCACATATCTATAAAAACTTTTGCAGTCAGTTTTTATGTTCCCTGCCAGTTTCCTTTCATAGTCTATTTTCCCTTTCCTAATTAAGCCCTTTGTCCTCCTCTGCTGGTCTCTGAATTTCTCCCAGTCCTCTGGTATGCTGCTTTTTCTGGCTAATTTGTACGCAACATCTTTTGCTTTGATACTATCCCTGATTTCCCTTGTTATCCACGGATGCACTACCTTCCCTGATTTATTCTTTTGCCAAACTGGGATGAACATTTTTTGTTGTTCATCCATGCAGTCTTTAAATGCCTTCCATTGCATATCCACCGTCAACCCTTTTAGAACTAATTGCCAGTCAATCTTGGCCAATTCACGTCTCATACCCTCAAAGTTACCTTTCTTTAAGTTCAGAACCGTTGTTTCTGAATTAACAATGTCACTCTCCATCCTAATGAAGAACTCAACCATATTATGGTCACTCTTGCCCAAGGGGGCACGCACAACAAGTCCGCTAACTAACCCTTCCTCATTACTCAATACCCAGTCTAGAATAGCCTGCTCTCTCGTTGGTTCCTCTACATGTTGGTTTAGATAACTATCCCTCATACATTCCAAGAAATCCTCTTCCTCAGCACCCCTGCCAATTTGATTCACCCAATCTATATGTAGATTGAAGTCACCCATTATAACTGTTTTGCCTTTGTTGCACGCATTTCTAATTTCCTGTTTGATGCCATCCCCAACTTCACTACTACTGCTAGGTGGCCTGTACACAACACCCACCAGCGTTTTCTGCCCCTTAGTGTTTCGTAGCTCTACCCATACCGATTCCACATCCTCCAAGCTAATGTCCTTCCTTTCCACTGCGTTAATCTCCTCTCTAACCAGCAACGCTACCCCACCTCCTTTTCCTTTCTCCCTATCCCTCCTGAATATTGAATATCCCTGGATGTCCAGCTCCCAGCCTTGTTCACCCTGGAGCCATGTCTCCGTGATCCCAACTATATCATAATCATTAATTGCTATCTGCACGTTCAACTCATCGACCTTATTACGAATGCTCCTTGCATTGAGACACAAAGCCTTCAGGCTTGTTTTTACAGCGCTCTTACCCCTTATACAATTATGTTGGAAAGTGGCTCTTTTTTGATTTTTGCCCTGGATTTGTCTGCCTGCCACTTTTACTTTTCACCTTGCTACCTATTGCTTCCGCCCGCATTTTGCACCCCTCTGTTTCTCTGCTCACCCATTTAAGAACCCCACCACCTCTTATTCTCTGTTTATTATTGTTTTCTTCTTTCCCCCCTACATGTTGGGTCTGAGTGCTTTCCTTCTCTGCCTCCTGCCTCACACACTGTCTAATAGCATTCTCTATTTGTGTCCCTCCCCCCAACCATTCTAGTTTAAAGTCTCCCCAGTAGTCTTTGCAGATCTCCCCGCCAGGATATCGGTCCCCCTCAGGTTCAAGTGCAACCCATCCTTTTTGTACAGGTCGAACCTTCCACAAAAGAGGTCCCAATGATCCAGAAATTTGAATCCCTGCCTTCTGCACCAGTCCTTCAGCCACGCATTTATCCTCCACCTCGCTCCATTCCTACTCTCACTGTCGCGTGGCACAGGCAGTAATCCCGAGATTGTTACCTTCGCTGTCCTTCTCTTTAACTCCCCTCCTAAATCCCTAAATTCCCCTTTCAGGACCTCTTCTCTTTTTTTACCTATGTCATTGGTACCTATATGTATCACGACTTCGGGCTCCTCTCCCTGTCCTTTCAGGATGTCTTGGACACGTTGAGACACATCACAGACCCTGGCACCAGGGAGGCAAACTACCATCCGGGTCTCTCGACTGCGTCCACAGAATCGCCTATCTGACCCCCTAACTATAGAGTCCCCTATTAATATTGCCCTACTCTTCTTTTCCTTACCCTTCTGTGCAACATGACCGGTCTCTATACCGGAGGCCCGGCCGCTGTCGCTACCCCCAGGTAGGCTGTCCACCCAACAGTGCTCAAACATGAGTACTTATTGTCAAGGTGTACAGCCACTGGGGTACTCTCTAGTCCCTGCCTGTGCCCCTTGCCTCTCCCAACCGTGATCCACTTGCCTGCCTCCTGTGGTGTTGGAGTGACCACATCCCTGTAACTCCTCTCAATGACTTCCTCGCTCTCCCTGACCAGACGGAGGTCATCGAGCTGCTGCTCCAGGTTCCTAATATGGTCCATTAGGAGCCCCATCTCGATACACCTGACACAGATGTGGACGTCTGGAGGGCTATCAGACTCCATGACTTCCCACATCTGACATCCAGAACAGTAAACTGCCCTGGCCTTCATACTCCCCTTACCCGCTCGTGTGTAGCTCCTCCCTCTGCGATCTCTCCAACGGCTCTTGCACCTCTGTAAGGAACAAGCCCCGCGCTCCTTTTTAAGTCCTACAGCTCGTGTGTAGCTCCTCCCTCTGCGATATCTCCAACGGCTCTTGGACCTCTGATCTTATGTCATCCCTTGCTAAGGATTGAATTCCATTTCTCTACCAGCAGAGCCACCGCACTCTCTCTGCCCACCTGCCTGTCTTCTCAAAAGGATGTGTGTATCCTTGCATGTTTAGCTTGCAGCCTTGGACTTGTGGATCGACCAGTGAATTGATGCCAATGTCCTCGCCAGGGTAATGTCGGCTGGCGATGTGACCAGAAAGTACATTGTAAATGAACTACCGTTCATATCCGTAGATATCACCATTAACGTAGAATGTCACACGACTGCGGTAATTCTTCAGGTACTGATTGGAATTCAGAAAGCTAATCAAAGGAAAGGGGAGGGGAAGAAATCCATGTTCCGGTTGCATCCTCTGTTCAGATATCCTGTTGCTTGCATCCATCTGTAAAATAACCCAAATTACATTCAATGAAGTTTATGGAAAGAGAAAGTATAATTGCAGTAGGAAGGGTCTCGAACCGAAACGTCACCCATTCCTTCTCTCCAGAGATACTGCCTGTCCCGCTGAGTTACTCCAGCATTTTCTGTGTCTATATTTGCACAATCTCTTCCCTGAATGTGCCCCATTGAATCTTTTTCCTGCATTCTCCCCAAGTGCAGATTTCATCCACTTTTGCCGCCTCACATCTGTCTTGTAATATCGCCGTCCTCCAATTTAGAGAGCCGACTCTGACACAATGCCAATTCAAACTCATTCATGATCACCACCACAAAAGCACTCTCCCACCTATCCAGCCGAGACCAATCGTAGAACAGCATCTCCTCACAATGCCTCCGACACCCACCCTCCCCCCTCCAACTCCCGCACGTGTCCGCAAACATCAATATAGCACTGACTGACACGTACCTGAACTCAGCCTCCCAATTGTCATGTGTACCAACAGCACAACGACAGTAAACACAGTACTCGTATAGAACGTCATCAACACCAACAAATTGTAAACCCCAATCAATATTAGTGGGAAAAGCCCAAAGTCTGCAACAAAGACACTTCATAGTTTAGTTTGTTTTGTAATGTTCATGAGCCTGATGGTGGTTGGGAAGAAACTGTTCTTGAAACTAGACGTCGAGGCTTCCAGACTCCTGTACCTTCTTGCTGAAGGTACGAGTAAATGTGCAACGGGGCCAAGGTGGTGGGGGTCCGTGATGATGCCTTTGAGGCAGTGCCTCCTGTATATCCCTTCAATTGTGGCAGTGTCCACCATTCCTTGTAATCTCCTTTGTTTCTAGGAGTCTGAGAAGCTGAACCAGCCCGTGATGCAACCAATCTACATGCTCTCGACCGCACACATGTAGAGGTATTCATGGACATACTCATGTAGGATATAGTGTACGGATGATTGCTACACAACATGGACTCGATGGGCCGACAGGCCTGTTTCCATGCTTTATCTCTAAAGTAAACCATACCAAATCATGGAATGTTCAAAGTTCTTTAATGTTATAAAGCAGGTGGGAACCGTGGACCTTAGTAATGAGTGGTTGAAGATGTCCATAAAATTCCACAATATCTAGCTCCAGTGCCATCAAACACTCATCATAGGTTAACCCACTTATTCCTGGCATCATTCTTGTAAACCTCCTCTGGACCCTCTGCAGAGCCAGCACATCCTTCCTCAGATATTGTGCCCAAAACTGCTCACAATGCTTCCAATGCGGCCTGATCAGCGCCTTCTAGAGTCTCAGCATTACATCCCTGTTTTTGTAATCTAGCCCCCTTGAAATATATTGCGCTTGCCAATGGGAGGGAGAGAGAGACGAGGGCGGGCTGTTGCGTTTTGACCTCAAATTGGAGAATGAGAATCGCATGGGGCGAGCACAAATTGAAGGGTTTCAAACAAGAGTGAACCCTCTGAGGTGAGGCCTGCCTGCCTGCGTCTCACAAATACAGGCAAGGCAGCCTCTCCAAGGGAAGCACAGCCACTGAGCCATAGTAATCAAAGATCATATAGCGAGCAAGATAGTCCACTCCTGCTGAATCCAATGGGCTGATTTGTAGTACGCAACGGAGCGGAATGTGGGCCATTTCAGTAACCCGACCCGACTTTGTATATCCCTCTCGCAGTGTAATCAGCGTTGCGGTTGAACAGTTTGTTTGTGTGATATAGGGTTAGATTCATAATTCATAATTCTGTTCATTTTCGTTAAAGATTAATATGTTTATAAATTATGGTTCTGTTAATTTTCTTTTAATGTTTTTTTAAACATTTCTTTTTAAATGGCTCATGTGCTGTGTTTGAGTTGCTTTTATATTAACTTGCACTGTAATTCATTCATCTAATCACACTGTTCACAACTGCAGTATTTGGAAAACTAATAGCAAAATGAAGATTGCAGTTGCTCTACTCTTGGAATGTTCCTTTTTGTCGAACGTCTGAAGAACGACAACTAGGGTTTCCAACAGATCTTTATTCACAAGTTGGATTTCCAGTATACAGGTTCTCTGACACGTCTGCCCACAACGGTGGTCAGCGCTGAACTAACGCGCGCAAGTGAAAACCGCGCAAACAAGCGGCCCCTCCCGAGTCACGTGACCACGGCTTCCGAACGCCGGGTTCGATCTCTGCGTACGCCAGCAGGGGCCGCTACACCTTCATGTTTTTTGTGTCTATGGAGTTGTTTCTCAACAATAAAATGGGTCTGGTCTTCACAATAGCCAGAGAGTGGAATGAGATCTGTCTGTAATGGTGGGGTTATCTGAATGAAGTATTTCACAAAATATAATGTGTTTTGAACAAGATTTACAAATGATGTATAACTTAAGGATGGTTTTATTCAGCGAGCATACAATTGATTAGATACACACACACACACACACATATGAATGTGATATAAATGTATATAATCATATAACACACATATATATTTCCCCAGATTTTTAATTCTAATGATAAACTTTATTTCAGACTAGATAAGAGACAACATTAAATTAAAAAACATTGTAAATCTCCCCGTAACTTCACCCTGGTGTCCCAGCCGTGCTGATCCGGGCCAAACACCCCACACGCTGTGGAAGGAACATAGGCATTTTTTCGCTTTTACTGTGAGTTATTTCTCTTTTTAAAGCTGAATATCTGATAACGACACGTTAGCAGTATAGTACACCAATATTGCACCAACCCACTCAATTTTAAATAATTCATAATAGAAATCCATTAACATGGTTAACACATTTCATTTCTGACATGCATGGTAAGAATTACATCATTCACATTATTCTGTGCGTGAGATATACAGGGTTGCAGTGTTCAGCATATCAGCTAACCAATGAAAGTGATGTACAATTAAACGTATGTAACACAATGATAGCCCCACCCCTGCTTACACCAAAGGGCAAAATGTCCAACGTAGATACAATAATAAATAAATCGCCATTTGCATTGTTTTGTGTCGTTAACAAATCACAATTTCACACTATGTACATAAACGAGTGTATTTCATCAATAAATAATTTAACAACTTCATGTACTTTACTTATGTGCTACTTTTTGACTTTCCTACACTTCCTTTTAATGGTCAAGTCCTGCAGGTTTCTATTCTTAAATTTGAGTCCATAACGTATGTGAACACTCACAAAGATTGCTACAATTCGTGCCTTGACTCTCTGGCAGCACAAGTTCATGTCCTTGTATTCCTGAGTATTGTGTATTGCTGTATTTATTAGATGGGAAATGTTGTTCCTGCTCATGTTAACATTGTTAAATTCTGTGCGGAACACGTTCTCGCACACCCCACAGAACGTGAGAAAGTGTTCAGAAGGCACCATCAGGGAGCCAAAGTCATATGTCGATGTGTCATATGCCTTATGGTGCATGAATATGAGGGAAGGATCAACTAAGGTGGTATCAGGTCGTAGCAGAACTTCTCTGCATGTGTGACATGTTGAGGTCAGTTCATGTGTGGTGAGGATTCTTCAAGAGATGTGGCCTGCGATGTAAGCCAGTGTATTCTCTTCAGGGAGATCAAGTGAAATGCTGCAAACAACATTGTTCGGTTGTGCCCTATTGGTATGGGAGAGAGATGGAGATGGTTTCTTGACTCTGTCAGTGTTTGCAGTGTCAAGAGAAATCTTGCATTGTCAGGGGAACGGTTTGCACTCAGAATTGATAAAGCCACTCAGAACTGGCTTTATAAGTTCAGCTGCCATGACCATTCTAAAGCACTCCTTCACTGATGGGTTTTGGCGGAATCCGCCCTTTCGCCGAATGGTGGAGAATAAATTCTCAACGACATCCTGAATAAGCCTGGATGTGAGCATGAAATGAGCGCCTGTATTTTCCTTTATGTGCTGCCACAGTTGTGAAATACAAGAAATTGCAAGCCGCCATCCTTTGACACACAATACATTGTTTGCTCCCAGCACATTGAATCTTTGCAGTACAGGCAAGCATGATTCAAAGAATGATCAATGCGCAGAGTTTTCAGACATGGGCCTCCTCAAAATTGTTTTGGCCTTGAGACACCTGCTGTTAAATGCATCAAACAGTCCGTCTATCATTGCAATGAACTCCGCAGTATAAGCAGCCTCCCTCCCCAGGCAACTTTCCAATAGATGAATAGGTTTACACGCATGATGCTACCGAATGGCTGAGCACCTGCGCTGCTTTGTTGACTCTAATTTTAGAGAAGCTGTTCAGAACAAAGTGGCCTCTGGTCAGTTTATGGACTTTTCTAATGTGCAACTGTGATTCAATTTCCAAAAATGCGCGAATATTTGCCCATTTGATACGTTTCTTTCTGCCATCCTCTCCAATCACCTCAAAAACATACTTCTCTAAATTTGATCTCGTATTTTTAGCAAGTGTGGCGGGTCATGCAGGCAAAAGATCTTGGCTTCTCCGTGGATGAAGAAAGGATGATTTTCTGTCACACCCAGGTTGTTGTAGAGTCGAACATTGCTTGGGCCTTGGTCACAAACCACGGCCTTAGGCTGTAGTCCAATAGCCTTAACCTTATGTAAGCATTCATTGAGTAATGTTTGCAGTTTGTCCACCCTTGTGCAGTCTCACCACAGAAAGTAACCTACAGGCTGTTTCCATTTCCCAAACAGGCCTCTAACCATGAAAACAAGAGCATGGTTGGACAGGCCTTACGTCTTCCCTAGCGATCCAAAGTCCTCAAAACCCTCGACTGTATCTTCAGTAATATTGTACGAGAGGCCTGCACGTAGACTAATTTCATCAAAGTAGACGATACAGAATGTATCCCTCTCTGTCATGCCTGCTACCCTGTCCTTCAAAAGCTCCAAGGTCTCAGGGGGAAATCCCAGTCTTACTTCGACATTACGCAACCATCTACGCAGGGATGAAATTGATGGAAGTGTGAATATGCTCTGGCACAACTGATCTGCTCGGGGACTCTGGTGGTAGAGGGACAAGGCAAGTACCTTGTCTGAATAACTCCATCGTCTTCCTCTTGCTCTTCTACGTCCTGACGCATTCCGTAATTGTGATGCAAAGAAAGACTTTGCTGGTTCTAGTAAAAATCCTCCTCCAATCAAGTCACTAATTGCATTGCTTTCTGTAGTTCCCTTTTTCGTTGATTTCTTCATCTGTTGCACCCTTTTATTGAGGTGGAAAGTACGCTGTATTTAATTCTTCAGAGCTCTTCTGTGATTTACATCTGGTGTGAATTGAATTCCATTCTCACGAATCTGGTCCACAAGTAAGCAGTAAGAATGGTCGGCCTGTATGTTGTGTGACACTGCCAAGGAAAAAAAAGTTAGAAAGGGGTTAAAAGAGGTATAAAAATGAAATGAATTTAGCATATACATGTAAATAAATCAGCATGTACTGGTAATTCTCATTAATGTGATGCACCAATTTCAGGCTACAAAAATAGTAAGATTAAATGAGAACCTACCAGTTTGAAGTTTGATCTTTATTTTATGAGGGGTTACGATGAGGGATTACGTGAAGAACCCACCAGCCCGCATGCGCGTCAATCTTCAAAGCAGCGGTGTGAAATCACAGATAACGGCTGATGAACTGAATATAGTAAGATTCGAGAAACTAGAACTACGAGCTGACCTTTATGATAGAGGATTGGGAGCGGAGGGCACGTAATCCCTCATCGTAACTGCTCATAAAATAATCAAACTTCAAACTGGTAAATTCTCGTTTAATCTTACTATTTCACTTCGGAGTCACGTGAGTGACTACGTGAAGACTTCGAAGCTCTGTGATTTCATGCCGTGGACACAAGTCCACGCCACGCAACTGTATAGGTTGACCAAGGATGAGAGATAAGTGCATTCAGACATGACAAATTTTTGAAAACATGCTGATGTTTTTAATGGACAAATCATAATAATAGATCCGCTCATCCAGGGAAACTATGTAACAGAACTTAAAACGGTGTTGGCAAAAGCCCTTTGTCTGGTGACAGGTTTATTATAAAATGCCTGAAATGTACGTTCTCCTGACCATCCTGCGGTTGCTAGTATATGGTCTAGCGGGACGTCCATTGTCCTCGCTGCTGACGTTGATGATGCCCTTGTGGAGTGAGATTTAAAATAATGAGTATTAACTCCTGCATATGTCAGGACCTGTTTCAGCTACCTGGAAATGGTCTGAACTGAAACCTTATTATGAGGTTTCTTAAAATTAACAAATAATGCTAGTTCCGAGCCCCTGAGGCTTTTAGTGACCTTAATATAAAGTTGTAGGTGTGTTACCACACAGAGCCGGATGTCCAAGGGGTAAGCCGCAAAACACAGCTTGAGACCGGATGTACCTGGTCTGCTTTGCTTAACTAGGTCATACACGTAGAACGTTATGCTATTGGCAGATATGATCATTCGGTCAAGTCGGTGCTTGTGTAACGACTGGGCCCGTTGCGCTGACACCAACGCCATGAGCATCACTGCTTTGTATTTGAGCTGGGCCAGGGACAGGGATGTTGCCGGCGCCCACTCGCGGAGCAGAGTTAATACTGTGCCTACATCCCATATTTCCGTATATCTGGGCCTGGGAGGTTTAGTGTTGAAGATGCCCTTCATGAACCTGGACAATAGAGGGTGTGACCCAACAGGTTGTTGTCCCAATCTTGGCCCCAGATACGCCGATAGTGCACTTTTGGCACAGTTAATAGCACTATAACTCAAATTCTTTTCAAAAAATAGTTTGGAGAGAAACTCTAACACATCGGTTATGTGTGCTGAGTCATATGATATATTGGCTAGCGAACAGTACTCGTCCCACTTCCTAATATGGGAAACGTATTGTTACTTCGTACTGTCTCTCCAGGCTGCAGTCAGTACATCCACCGTGCGTTCAGTCAATCCGAGCCCCAGGAAAGGTCTTCTCAGACTCTGTGAATCAATAATTTAATTTAGTCATGGAGAGGATGTTTTACCCCTCCCTCTGTTACAGGGTGGATTGCAGATACTGCCTTGGGGACGGCCATAAAAGGCTGATCACACCCCGAATAGAGAACCATGGCTATGTCAGCCAGCCTGTGTTTACCAGGAAGCCTGAGGCAGGTCTCGCCTGACCATAAGCAAGCATTGACTGATGAAGGCAGAACGGGGGAAATGCATAAAAACACATCCTTCCCCGGAGTTGCGGGAGTACCACCACCTCCTCTGCCTATGGGCCTTGCATACATGCAACATGCTTAGTAACTGGACACTTAGTCTGCACGCAGACGAATCGATATCCGTTGTCCATACCGGTAACCATATTATTGTATCCATTCTGATGTATCACTGAATTATCGTACCCCGGTGTCTAACATTATATTGAGTGTAACTGACAGGTAGGTAGGTGACATTCAGATATTCCTTGCAATTCATCAGTGTAAATAAGGTAGCCAATTAACATAGCATATGGCCTTAATTCACCCATGTAATTAACTATAAGCCACTGCTGTGGTGTTGTTAATTAAAGTTGAACATGCAGGTGATGCATATTCACGCAATTAGTCTTAAGTCATAGCGTGCACCCATTAACTCTAGGTGGTTAGTACTTGTACCATAAAGGAACTGGTGACTCCTGCATCTCTGTAATGCCAAATGTTTATTAATGCGAAGGTTTAAAATAGCTAATTCCCTAACTTGTGAGTGGTGCACACCCTATGTTCTAAAATAAACCATATACACCTACCTTCATGGTAATTGGCGGCTCCGTGGAATGAATTTCCGTCTCCGAGCTCTGGGGGGTAGAGCTCCTGGAGTATGTCAGGTGCGCATTTTGGAGGAGGGCCGGCCTTGGCCATGCCCTAAAAAAGACTTTGACTCATAATTGTCCGACTTCATGCTGCTACCAGCTTCAGGGAAACGATTGCTGCTGGTAGAGGCATATGGATGTTGCCGCCGGAAAGCCAAAGCTCTGTTGGCTGATGAAGCCTGGATTAGCCCCAATGCTTTTGCCTCGTCATCCAGGTCTTTGACCTGTTTAGGTAGGTTTTCACCAATTAGGTAGTTCGGCGGCTGTACATTACTGGGTTTACATAATGCTGCAAATTTAGGATTGAGGGTGGGCCGTATGGCATTCTTTCGGTAGCAATTGATCTCGAAGTGCGCATTGCATAGTAGAGCAAGCACATCTTGTTGGTCCTCCGACAACGGAACTCCATTCACTGAGGTGGCAAAAGCCGTGATGCCTGAAGCCAGCAGGCCCAGAATTTTCTGGAATTGTACCTCCTGGTTCCTCATGCCTCCACCCAGATGATTCCATATTGAGCTGTTGACAGCCGGCACACTTAAAGATGCACAGTTAATGGGTGTGTGGTGCCTCATGGCCGTGTCCACCATTACTTCATCTTGAAGCTGGTGTGAAACCAGATAGTTGATATTTGCCGCCAGTTCTTCTTCGAGCGGCTCTCCAGTTTGTGATGGCATCACAGATTTCGATGCTATGGCGAGTGTCTCTGTTCCTCACTGCCTGTGCATCTTAGTATGCCCACTGGACATATTGCCGAACTCTGAGTCAGCCCACAATTGTCTATGGATGGCTCCCCTCCTCAGAGAGGGAGACATCTAGTAGCCCTGTACCAGGTGCTGCCGCGGGCTCTCTCGGAGACCCGCGCTGATATAACTCCGATCTAAGGAGTGTATCGTGTTGGAGCATCCTCTCCATCAGGCGCTCCATTCGGGACTGGCGTCCAGCGATGCTATCCATAGTGGGAGTTGCACCCTCCTGGCCTGACTCATCTGAGTCTATAGGCCTCGCAAACATCTGCTTGGCTTCCCCCCCCCCCCCACCCTCGGGATAGCCACGGTGCTCTGCAGAGCCACCAAGTCTGCAGTCACTGGAAATATCATCAGCGGCTGGGGTGGTGAAGTTGACGTCCCGCCGCTACCCGCGGTCCCGCGGTCTTCTGTACGGATCTCCCCGCGGACCGTCTAGTCTTCATTTTGTCCATATTTCTTGTTCAACTTGTAGCGACCCTGCAAAACAAGTTTGAACGAATACACGACCTCAGAATAAGCTCTAGAACTTACCTGCGGTTCTTTTAACTTACCGGTGGCAGGAGCGACCCGCCTGTCAGCCAGTCGTGGTGCCATGCAGTAGACGTAATGACGCGCATGCGGGCTGGCGGGTTCTTCACGTAGTCACTCACTTGACTCCGAAGTGAAATTGAAAGTTAAATAATGATCTTGCATGAAACTGTTTCCCAGGACGCGTTGCTTACTGCAGCTGTCCGCTGCTCCGGTCCCAGTCAGGGTCCCTCTTTGCCCGCTCCTCTCTCACCACGGCTGATGGTGGCCGCATGCCGCCGAGACACAGGGTTGGTGAGCTTCCGGCGTTTGCTCTGGAATGTTCTCGAACATCTCACACATGAAAATATAAGTGTCATACATGTTATTACATATTGTGCCACTGACAATTGTATCAGTTAGGATACAGCTTTGTAATTCAGCATAAGTGAGAAAATAAATGTTAATTTAAAAATTACTTGCCTCTTTGCTGCTTTGAAGCTTCGGTGAAGATGGGAGGTTCTCATTCTTCCTCTTCAGTATCCTGCGTTGGGTAGACAGATGTTTCACGGGTTAGTGATGTCAAAGAGCGTTGGAACTGCATTCCAATTTAGCCTGTTCTTGGTCTGCTTGTGGGAAAACTGGTCAAGATCAAAATGCTCAGAACAAAGACGGCAGTTATTTGACAGATACTCCGTAGTTCGCTGTAGGAGATCATGTCGACGAGTATTCTGGACCCACTGTCGACATCTGAATTTTACAGAAAATATCATGCAGTCAATATGTTCTTATTCTACATTAAATGACAGAGAGGTAGAAAGAAAATGCTCTTGAGGAGAAGATTTTTACAAGGATGTTGCCATGAGGCCTCGACTATACCTGGGACAAAGGGGAGCACCCAGCTCTAAGATCTGAACGATAGTGAGAGTTCGGGCAGACTTAATACAATTGTCAATATAAAACAGAGTCAATATGTTCTTATTCTGTATTAAATAACAGAAAGGTAGAAAGAGAAGATTTTTAAGAGGATGTTGCCATGAGGACTCGACTATCTGAGCTCTATGATCTAACTACAGTGAGAGATTGAACAGGCTAAATAACATTTTCAATATGCCACAGAAGTAATACATGTTTTCTTACCTTTCCTCCTTAATGGGGAACCTGAAGAAAGACAAGTGGGGTCACCTACATTGGTGATCGGAACAATTTACCACAGAGCAGAATGCAACACTAGTAGACGTGGACACCATGGCCAAAGCAAAGATACGAGTGCGGAGGGAGGCGGAAGCAAAGATCCTATCTTTGGGCGGAAGCAAGATGGACGGAAGCTGGTTACGGAAATGGGTCCTATAATTACCCATGAATCTGCCCATCACCGTACTACGTGTTGATCGCAGGAGTGGTCCATGTTGCTCCGCTATAGGATCTTTGGTCAAAGATACTAGAGGAGCAAGATAGACCACTCTTACGAAATCCAATGGACTGACGTGTAGTACGTATCGGAACGCAACGGAGCGTCACTTCCACCATTTTAGGAATAAGATCCCGATCCCCGTTATGCCTCACAGTTTAATCCACGTCAGTCCATTGGATTTAGCAGTTTATCTTGGTCTCTTAGCCTTCTATGTTAGACCATTATTATCTTTGTTTATAATAAATAAGGTGCTTCTTTTAAAAAATAATAAAAAGGGAAACTGCGTATAAAATGGGCGAAAATGCGCAATGAAAGGTCTCTGGACCACATACACCGATATGACGCGTGTGCGGCTGGACGGGCTCTTCTTCACGTAGTCACTTACGTGACTCCGAAGTAAAATTCCACAGATTCACAACTCTTTGGGTGGAAAAAGTTTTCTCAGTCATATCAGTCCTAAATGGCCCATCATGTTGGAAAAAGTCATCTCAGTCCTAAATGGCCCACCCCTTGTTCTTAAACTGCGACTCCTCCAACATTGGGAACATTTTTCCTGCATCCAGACTGTCCAATCCCTTAAGAATTTTATATGTATCTATAAGATCCCCTCTAATCCTTTTAAATGCCAGTGGATATAAGCCCAGTCGATCAATTCTTTCATCATATGTCAGTCGCGCCACCCCAGGAATTAAGCTGGTGAACCTATGCTGCATTCCCTGTATAGCAATAATGTCCGTACAGAAATTAGGGAGACCAAAACTGTACACAATACTGCAGGTGTGGTCTCACCAGTGCCCTGTACAACTGCAGTTGGACCTCCTTGCTCCTATATTGAAATCCTCTTGCTATGAAGGCCAACATGCCATTAGCTTTCTTCACTGCCTGCTGTATCTGCCTTCTTGTTCTTACCACCAAAGTGGATAACCTCACATTTATCAACATTATACAGAATCTTAAATGCATCTGCCCACTCACCCAACCTATCCGTCAACCTGCAGCCTCATAGCATCCTCCTCGCAGCACACACTGCCACCCAGCTTTGCGTCATATACAAACGGAGATGTTACATTTAATTCCTTTGACTACATTATTAATATCTATTGTCAATAACTGGGGTCCCAGCACTGAGACTTGCGGCACTCCGCTAGTCACTGCCTGCCATTATGAAAAGTACCTAATGTCCTGTGTCCGCTCAGATCTGGCACCAGATAGGCAACACACCGTGCTGTAGTCTCACCCATGGCCGCAGAAATAGAAGAGTCCCCATCACTATTAGAGCAATTTTGGACACCATATCTGAGGAAGGATAGGCTGGCTCTGGAGAGGGTCCAGAGGAGGTTTACAAGAATGATCCCAGGAATGAGTAGGTTAACCTATGATGAGCGTTTGTCGGCACTGGGCCTGTACTCGCTGGAGTTTAGAAGAACGAGGCGGGACCTCATTGATACGTACAGAATAGTGAAAGGCTTTGATAGAGTGGATATGGAGAAGATGTTTCCACTAGTGGTTGAGTCGAGGACCAGAGGGCATAGCCTCAGAATTAAAGGATGTTCATGTTGGAAGGAGAGGAGGAGGAATTTCTTCAGTCAGAGCGAGGTGAATCTGTGGAATTCTTTGCTCAGTGGATATTTTAAGGCAGAGGTAGAAAGATTTTTGATTAGTACGGGGTCAGGGGTTATGGGGAGAAGGCGGGAGATTGGGGTTAGGAGGGAGAAATAGATCAGCAATGATTGAGTGGCAGAGTAGTCGATGGGCCGAATGGCCTAATTCTACTCCTATCACGGATGACCTTATGACCACATGCTCCTCACTGCCCTCCACCTCTCGCACTCTTCCCTCCACCTCTGTCTCTATCGCTCCCCCTACCCGCTCCTTCAAACCTCCTCCTCTTTCTCCCCACTCCTCTCCCCTCTCCACATTCTCCCTCTCTCTCCCCACATGTCCCCCTCTCCCCACTCTCCTCCCCTCTCTTCCTTCATTCCACCCCGACTCTCTCCCCACTCCCTCTCCACACACCTGCACCCTCTCTCTGCCCACAGTCCTCTCCCTCCTTCCCCACACTTCTCCCTCCCTCTCTCTCCACACATCCTCTCTCAACCCCCACACACCTGCACCTTCTCTCTCCCCACAGTCTGCGAGTTTAAACGTGGCGCTGAAACAAAGCCGAAGAGACAGACATCAGGCAGAGCCGTGGTTGTCGGGGACTCCATCGTGAGAGGTACAGACTGGGGTTCTGCGGCAACAGGCGGGATTCAAAGATGGTGTGTTGCCTCCCTGGTGCCAGGATCCAGGACGTCACAGACCCATTACAGGGCATCCTCAATGGTGAAGGTGAATAGCCGGAAGTGGTAGTACACGTCGGCACAAATGATGTCGGGAAGAAGAGGAAAGAGATTCTGCAGCGTGACTTTACAGAGCTCGGAAGAAGGCTAAAAAGGAGGACCTCCAGGGTGGTTATCTCCGGTTTGCTTCCAGTTCCTCGTGCTGGAGAGGGCAGGAACAAGGAGATAGGGGATCTAAATGTGTGGCTGAGGAGCTGGTGCAGGGGGCAGGGATTTGGATTCTCAGCCCATGGGATCTCTTTTGGGGTAAGTGTGAATCGTACAAAAGGGACGGGTTGCACCTTAACTGGCGGGGGACCGGCATTGTGGCAGGTAGGTTTGCCACTGCTACACGGGGGGTTTGAAGTAAACAGTGGGGGGGAGACAAATTGGAAATACAAGGATGGAGTTAAAGGGAAAGAGAGTATAGGAAAGGTTAAGAAAGACACCAGAATTAATGGGACAGAAAGCTCACAAAGGGATAGGAGAATATGGCCAAGTGTATAGGAATCGATGTGAAAGATGAGGTGAGTAATGGATTAAAAGTATTGTATATGAATGCAAAAAGTATAATAAGTAAAGTAGATGAGCTTGAGGCTCAGTTAGCGATTGGTAGATATGACATTGTGGGGATTATTGAGATGTGGCTGCAGCAGGATCGGGACTGGGAACTGAATATTCAGGGGTATACGTCCTATAGAAAGGGCAGGCTAGTGGGCAGAAGAGGGGGGTAGCTCTATTGATGAGGGATGAAATTCAGTCCCTTGCGAGGGGTCACATAGGGACTGACGATGTAGAGTTACTGTGGATAGAATTGCGGAATTGTAAAGGTAAGAACGCACTAATGGGAGTTATCTACAGGGCCCCAAACATTAGTCTGGATATAGGGTACAAGTTGCAGCAGGACTTAAAACTGGCATGTAACAAAGGTAATGCCACTGTGGTGATGGGGGATTTCAATATGCAGGTAGATTGGGAAAATCAGATTGGTTCTGGACCCCAAGAAAGAGAGTTTGTAGAATGTCTCCGAGATGGATTCTTAGAGCAGCTTGTAATGGAGTCGACCAGAGAAAAGGCAATTCTGGATTTAGTGTTGTCCAATGAACCAGATATTATAAGAGAACTCGAGGTAAAGGAACCGCTTGGAGGTAGTGATCATAATATGATTAGTTTTAATCTGCAATTTGAGAGTGAGAAGGTTAAATCAGAAGTGTCAATGTTGCAGCTGAACAAAGGGGACTATGAAGGCATGAGAGAGGAGCTGGCCAAGGTCGACTGGAAAGGGATCCTAGCAGGAATGACGGTGGAACAGAAATGGCAGGAATTTCTGGGCATAATCCAGAAGACGCAGGATCATTTTATTCCAAAATAGGAAGAAAGATTCTAAGGGGAGTAAGAGACGTGGCTGACAAGAGAAGTTAGGGATGGAATAAAACTAAAAGAAAAGGTATATAACACAGCAAAGAGTAGCCGGAAGCCAGAGGATCGGGAAACTTTCAAAGGACAACAGAAGGAAACAAAAAGGGCAATACGGGCTGAAAAGATGAAATACGAAGGGAAGCTGGCCAAGAATATAAAGTAGGATTGTAAAAGCTTCTTTAGATATGTTAAGGGAAAAGGATTAGTAAAGGGGGGAAACTTTGAAATCTTTCCGCTGCACGGGAGACCCGACCTTTTCTTTGTCGGGTCTCCGTTGTCGTTGGGGCTGGGCAACGTGGAGCGGCCTCCAGCAGGAACGACCTGGGGCTCCAGTTGCGGAGCTGCGGACTACTCACCGTCGCGGGGCTGGCCGAGTCCGGAGCGGGTGGAGCTGTGGTGGAGACAATCGCTGCTGCTACCCGACCGCCGCAGATTCGGAGGCTACAACCGCGGGTCTGGCGGACGGCAACACCGTAAGCCCGCGGGTCCCCTGGTGGGAGACCGCTTTTCGGGGCTTCCGCAGCGGCGACTTCTCCCGCCCGAGTTGCGGGGTTGAAGAGCACCTGGAGCGGGGCTTTACATCGTCCCCCCGCGCGGCTTGGAATGGCCACCGGACTTTGCGAGCGCACGCCGGGGCTCTAACACCAAGACCCGGTGCGCAACCTTGCATCACCCGGCGTGGCTTTAATGGCTGCGGGACAATCACCATCGCCCGCCGGGGGCTTTGACTTTGACTCTGACATCGGGGGGGGGGGGAGTGCAGTGGAGAGATACGTGTTTTGCCTTCCATCACAGCGCTGTGATGGATGTATGTGTAAATTGTGTTGTGTCTCGGGTCTTCTTCGTTTTGTATTGTATGGCTGCAGAAACGACATTTCGTTTGGACCTCAAGGGGTCCAAATGACAAATTTGTCCAAAAAGACAAATAAATTGAATTGAAATTGAATTGAAATCTCGGGAGGCAGAGAAACTGAAAGAAATTTGCATTAGGCGAGAAATAATATTGGGTAGACTTGAGTTGGAAGGGTTCTGGCCCGAAACGTTGCCTATCTCCTTCGCTCCATAGATGCTGCTGCACCCGCTGAGCTTCTCCAGCAGTTTTGTGTACCTCCCATATTGGGTAGTCTGATGGGACTGAAGGCTGATAAATCCCCAGGGCCTGATGTTCTGCATCCCAGGGTACTCAAGGTGGCTCTGGAAATTGTGGACGCATTGGTGATCCTTTTCCAATGTTCAATAGATTCAGGATCAGTTCCGGTGGATTAGAGGGTAGCTAATGTTATCAAGAAATGAGCGAGAGAGAAAATGAGGAATTATACACCAGTTAGCCTGGCATCGGTGGTGGGGAAGATGCTGAAGTCAATCATTAAATAAGTAATAACTGTGCATTTGGATAACAGTAAAAGAATTGGTCCAAGTTAGCATGGACTTATGATGGGGAATTCCTGCTTGACTAATCTTCTAGAATTTTTTGAGGATGTGACAAGTAAAATGGATGAAGGAGAGCCAGTGGATGTAGTGTCTCTGGACTTTCAGAAAGCGTTTGATAAAGTCCCACACAGGAGATTAGTGGGCAAGATGAGAGCACATGGTATTGGGGGTATTGACATGGATAGAGAATTGGTTGGCAGACAGGAAACAAAGCGTAGGAATAAACGGGTCCCTGTCAGAATGGCAGGCCATGGCAAGTGGAGTGCCGCAAGGCTCAGTGCTGAGGCCGCAACTATTTACAATATATATTAATGGTTTAGATGATCGGATTAAAAGTAACACTAGCAAATTTGCAGATGACACAAAGCTGAGTGGCAGTGTGAACTGTGAAGAGGATGCGAGGAGGTTGCAGGGTGACTTGGACAAGTTACTTAAGTGGGCGGATGCATGGCAGATGCAGTATAATACAGATAAATGTGAGGTTATTCACTTTGGCGGCAAGAACAAGGGGGCAGATTGTTATCTCAATGGTGTCAGATTAGGGAAAAGGGAAGTGAAACGAGACCACACCTGGGGTGATGTGTGCAGTTGAGGACATCCTTGCTATTGAGGGAGTGCAGCGTCGGTTCACCAGGTTAATCCCTGGGATAGCGGGACTGTCATATGAAGAACGATTGGAAAGACTGGGCTTGTATTCACTGGAACTTAGAAAGATCAGAGGGGATCTTATAGAAACATATAAAATTATAAAAGGACTGGACAAGCTAGATGCAGGAAAAATGTTCCCAATGATGGGGGAGTCCAGAACCAGGGGCCACAGTCGAAGAATAAATGGGAGGCCATTTAAAACTGAGATGAGAAACAACTTTTTCACCCAAGAGAGTTGTGAATTTATGCAATTCACTGGATGCATTTAAAAGAGAGTTAGATAGAGTTCTTGGGGCTAGCGGAATCAAATGATATGGGGAGAAGGCAGGCACTGGTTACTGATTGTAGATGATCAGCCATCACAATGAAAGGCGGTGCTGGCTCGAAGGGCCGAATGGCCTCCTTCACCTATTTTCTACCCTCCCACCCTCTCTCTCCGCACTCCCTCTCTTTCCTCACACACCCCCTCTCTCCAGACGTTCCTAACATTTCTCTACAAACTACATCTCTCCCCCCTCACTCCTCCCCCTCTCTATCCCCACACACCTGTCACATCTTCACCTAAGATGTGGAATAATAATACTGACACAATATCTACAGGTCACATTCCTTTGTCTCTGTGTTTATTATCTCCCCGGGCCATGGCCTCCTGCCCACACCCTGCTTACACAGCGCACACCCGATCTGTCCTTCACGTCAGCTGATACAAAGGTCAAGATATTTGCATATCATTATCATAACTCATCGTCCTCTGGCAGCTTGTTCCATACACCCAGCACCCTCTATGTGAAGAATCTACCTCAGATTCCTGTTAATTTCTGAAATATTGGTCATACATTTGGTGCAAAAATGCTCCAAAATAAGGCTCAGAATGCATCAGAGAGCATCTGAACCCCCTGAGCTTCCAGGACCCGGCATCGAGGGACTTCACGCTTCGCGCTCGTGATACATAGACACATAGAAAATAGGTGCAGGAGTAGTCCATTCGGCCCTTCGAGCCTGCACCGCCATTCAATATGATCATGGCTGATCATCCAACTCAGTATCCCGTACCTGCCTTCTCTCCATACCCCCTGATCCCTTTAGCCACAAGGGCCACATCTAACTCCCTCTTAAATATAGCCAATGAACTGGCCTCAACTACCCTCTGTGGCAGAGAGTTCCAGAGATTCACCACTCTCTGTGTGAAAAAGTTTTTCCTCATCTCGGTCTTAAAGGATTTCCCCCTTATCCTTAAGCTGTGACCCCTTGTCCTGGACTTCCCCAACATCGGGAACAATCTTCCTGCATCTAGCCTGTCCAACCCCATAAGAATTTTGTACGTTTCTATAAGATCCCCTCTAAATCTCCTAAATTCCAGCGAGTATAAGCCAAGTCTATCCAGTCTTTCTTCATATGAAAGTCCTGACATCCCAGGAATCAGTCTGGTTGTATGCAGCGCGCAGATTAGTTCACATTACATTTGTTGTAATCCTGTCATGTCACCCCCTTGTTGAAAAGCTTCGTACGGGCCCGCTCCTCCCACTCTCTCTCCCCACTACCCCTCTCTATCCCCACACTCCCCCCCTCTCTCTCCCCACACCCCCTCTCTATCCCCACAACCACTTTCTCTCCCCACTCCCCCTCTCTATCCCCACACTTCTCCCACTCTCTCTCCCCACTCCCCCTCTCTATCCCCACACTCCTCCCCTCTCTCTCCCCACACCCCCTCTCTATCCCAACACTCCTCCACACTCTCTCCCCACTCCTCCACACTCCCCCACCTCCCCTGCTGTCCAACAGAGCCAGAATTGGTCACCCTGTCCCTACTGCTGCTGCAATATTCCCCCAAGGGGCCGTCACCCCAATAGTATGCAGAAGGCAGTAGGAGAGGGGGAGAGCCACGGAGAGTCCTGCACTACCCGCTGCCTCTTCTGACGACCGCCCATGTGGCTGAACCTCATTGCAATCATGGCTGATCATCCACAATCAGTAACCCGTGCCTGCCTTCTCCCAATACCCCTTGATTCCGCTAGCCCCAAGAGCTCTATCTAACTATTTTAAATGCTTCCGGTGAAATGGCCTCCGCTGCCTTCTGTGGCAGAGAATTCCACAAATTCACAACACTCTGGGTGAAGTTTTTTCTCATCTCCGTCTTCACCGCGTGAACCTACGCTGCACTGCCTCAATAGCAAGGATGTCTTTCTTCAAATTAGGAGGGCAAATTTCGCATAATACTCCAGATATGGTCTCAGCAGGGCCCTGTCCAACGGCAGAAGGACCTCTTTACTCCTGTACTCAAATCCTCTTGTTATGAAGGCCAACATTTCATTCGCTTTCTCCACTGCCTGTTGTACCCACATCTTTACTTTCAGTGACTGATGCACAAGGACATCCAGGTCTCGTTGCACTTCCCTTTTCCCCCTGGTTCTGGACTCCCCCAACATCGGGAATGTGTTTCCAGCCTCTAGCGTGTCCAAACTCTTAATAATCTTGTATGTTTCAATAATATTCCCTCTCATCCTTCTAAATCCCAGAGTATACAAGCCCAGCCACTCCATTCTCTCAGCATATGACAATCCCACCATCCCGGGAATTAACCTTGTAAAGCTACGCTGCACCCCCTCAACAACCCCTGATTTCTGTACTAATCAAGAATCTTTCTACCTATGCCTTAAAAATATTCACTGACTTGGCCTCCACAGCCTTCTGTGGCAAAGAATTCCACAGATTCACCTCCCTCTGACTGAAGAAATTCCTCCTCCTCTCCTTCCAACATGAACATCCTTTACTTTTGAGGCTATGCCCTCTAGTCCTCGACTCAACCACTAGTGGAAACATCTTCTCCACATCCACTGTATCAAAGCCAATGTAGTCAAAGGAATTAAATGTAACATCTCCGTTTGTATATGACACAAAGCTGGGTGGCAGTGTGTGCTGCGAGGAGGATGCTATGAGGCTGCAGGTTGATGGATAGGTTGGGTGAGTGGGCAGATGCATGGAAGATTCAGTATAATGTGGATCAATGTGAGGTTATCCACTTTGATGGCAAGAACAAGAAGGCAGATTATTATCTGAATGGTATCAGGTTTGGAAAAGGACAGGTGCATCGCGGCCTGGGTATCCTTGTACATCAGCCACTAAAAGTAAACACACAGGTACAGCAGGCAGAGAAGAAAGCTAATGGCATGTTTGCCTTCATAGCGAGAGGATTTGACTATAGGAGTAGGCTGGTCCTACTGCAGTATACATGGATCTGGTGAGAACACGCCAGGAGTATCGTGTGCTTTATGGTCTCCTAATTTGAGGAAGGACATTCTTGCTATTGAGGGAGTGCAGCGTAGGTTCATCAGGTTAATTCCCGGGATGGAGAGACTGACATATGATGCAAGAATGGATCGACTGGGCTGCTATTTACTGGAATTCAGGATGAGAGGGTATATGAAAGATACATATATGTTTCTTAAGGGATTGCACAGGCTTGATGCATGAGTAATGTTCCCGATGTTGGGGGAGTCCAGAACCAGGGGGGGGTCACAGTTTAAGAATAAGGGGAAGGCATTCAGGACTGAGATGAGGAAAACCTTTCTCACCCAGAGAGCTGTGAATCTGTGGAATTCTCTGGCACAGAAGGCAGTGGAGGCCAATTTACTTGATGTTTTCAAGAGTGTTAGATATAGCTCTTAGGGCTAACGGAATCAAGGGAGATGGGGAGAAAGCAAGAATGGGGTACAGATTTTGGATGATCAGCCATGATCATATTGAATGGCGGTGCTGGCTCAAGGGCCGAATGGCCTTGTCCTGCGCCTATGTTCTGTGTTTCTTTGTTTCTATTCTGAAAGGGGGAGGTAAGCAGCCAGAGCTAATAGTCCATATTACTAGCAATGACACAGGTAGGGAGGGAGATGAGTCAGGGAGTGAGACATGTGGTTAAAAAGTAACTCCAGTCTTATAATCTCACTCTGTGTAAGAAGGAACTGCAGATGCTGGTTTAAACCGAAGGTAGACACAAAATGCTGGAGTAACTCAGCGGGACAAGCCCCTTCTTCAGACTGAGAGTCAGGGGAGAGGGAGACACGGAGATAAGGGATCGCACTACCTGTGCCCCGTGTTCAAGAGACAAGAAAGAGGAAGACAGTGCAGATCAGTAGGTGACTCAGCAGCTGGTGCAGGGGGTGGGGGCTTCAGACATAGAGTCATACAGCATGGAAACAGGCCCTCTGGCCCAACTTGTCCATGCCCATGCCCCATACACTCGTACTACCAGCCTGTGTTTGACCCATATCCCTGTAAACATGAATTACACATGAATGTTCAATGTTCCCATAGACTGCATCTTTGGAACTGATGTGTTACAATGCTGAGAGATACATTCTGTAATATGTATCTTGCACTTTACTCCACATATTGTCCTTGAGATTGACTTGATTATAATAAGGTCATAATAATAGGAGTAGAATTAGGCCTTTCGGCCCAGCAAGTCTTTCTTCTGCCTTCTCCCCATATCCTCTGACATCTGTGCTAATCATGAATCTATCTATCTCTGCCTTAAATATATCCACTGGTGGCCACCACAGCCTTCTGTGGCAAAACAAATCACAGATTCACCACCCTCTGACTAAATACATTTATTCTCAACACATTCCTAAATGAACGTCCTTTAATTCTGAGGCTTTGACATCTAGTCTTAAACTCTTCCAGTAGTGGAAACATCCTCTCCCCATCCACTCTATCCAAGCCGTTCATTATTCTGTACGTTTCAATATGGTCCCCACTTATTCATCTAAACTCAAGCGAGTACAGGCCCAGCGCCGATAAACACTGATCATAGGTTAACCTACTCCTTCCTGGTATCATTCTTGTAAACCTCCTCTGGACCCTCTCCAGAGCCAGCACATTCTTCCTCAGATATGGTGCCCAAAATTGCTCACAATATTCCAAATGTGGCCTGACCAGAGCCTTATAGAGACTTAACGTTATATCCCTGTTTTTGTATACAAGCCCCGTTGAAAAAAAGCTAGAATTGAGTTTGCTTGTATAGACTTATCTGATTATATAGCATGCAAAGCAAAGCTTGACACTGTACCTCGGTACATGGGCAGAGCATTCAATAGGAAAGGTGCATTCATTCTGACCGGATTCTGTAGGTTTCCCAAAAGCCAGCTGAGGAACAGCAGAGGAACTGTGACAAGTCTCAGGTGATGCTTTGCTATGTCATGAGCTCAGTAAATGATGGAGTCTAAATGATAGAGTATTTTACATCGGCGAGACTAAACGTTGACTGGGCAATCGTTTTGCTGAACACCTTCGCTCAGTCTGCCTGGACCTACCTGCTCTCACGGTTGCTAAACAATTTAATGCTCCTTCCAATTCCCACACAGACCTTTCTGTCCAAGGTCTCCCCCATTGTCAGAGTGAGGTTAAACACAAATTTGAGGAACCCTGTGGTATGAACATTGATTTCTCTAACGTTGAAAAAAAGCTAGAATTGAGTTTCCCTTGCTTTCCCTCTCGCTCTATCCCTCCCCCACCCAAGTCGCACCAGTTTCACCCAACATGTAGCTAACAATGGCCAGTTTCCTGAATCATCGTTACTTTTGACATCACTTTAATTCATTGTTCTTTATCTCTCTAAAACATCGTCTATATCTCTCTCTTTTCTATCCCAACCGGTCTGAAGAAGGATCTAGACCCGAAACGTCACCCATTCCTTCTCTCCCAACATCTGTAACATTTTTCCTGCATCTACCCAGTCCAATCCTCGAAGAATTTTATATGTTTCCACAAGATCCCCTCTCCTAAATTCCAGCGAATACAAGCCCAGTCGACCCATTCTTTCATCATATATCAGTCCCGCCATCCCACCAAACCTGGCGAACCTACGCTGCACTCCCTCTATAGCAAGAATAACCATATAACCATATAACAATTACAGCACGGAAACAGGCCATCTCGACCCTTCTAGTCCGTGCCGAACACGTATCTCCCCTAGTCCCATATACCTGCGCTCAGACCATAACCCTCCATTCCTTTCCCGTCCATATAACTATCCAATTTATTTTTAAATGATAAAAATGAACCTGCCTCCACCACTTCCACTGGAAGCTCATTCCACACAGCCACCACTCTCTGAGTAAAGAAGTTCCCCCTCATGTTACCCCTAAACTTCTGTCCCTTAATTCTCAAGTCATGTCCCCTTGTTTGAATCTTCCCTACTCTCAGTGGGAAAAGCTTATCCACGTCAACTCTGTCTATCCCTCTCATCATTTTAAAGACCTCTATCAAGTCCCCCCTTAACCTTCTGCGCTCCAAAGAATAAAGCCCTAACTTGTTCAACCTTTCTCTGTAACTTAGTTGCTGAAACCCAGGCAACATTCTAGTAAGTCTCCTCTGTACTCTCTCTATTTTGTTGATATCCTTCCTATAATTAGGCGACCAAAATTGTACACCATACTCCAGAATTGGCCTCACCAATGCCTTGTACAATTTTAACATTACATCCCAACTTCTATACTCAATGCTCTGATTTATAAAAGCCAGCACACCAAAAGCCTTCTTTACCACCCTATCTACATGAGATTCCACTTTCAGGGAACTGTGCACAGTTATTCCAAGATCCCTCTGTTCACCTGCATTCTTCAATTCCCTACCATTTACCATGTACGTCCTATTTTGATTTGTCCTGCCAAGATGTAGCACCTCACACTTATCAGCATTAAACTCCATCTGCCATCTTTCAGCCCACTCTTCCAACCGGCATAAATCTCTCTGTAGACTTTGAAAATCTACTTCATTATCCACAGCCCCACCTATCTTAGTATCATCTGCATACTTACTAATCCAATTTACCACACCATCGTCCAGATCATTGATGTACATGACTAACAACAGTGGACCCAACACAGATCCCTGTGGCACCCCACTAGTCACTGGCCTCCAACCTGACAAACAACCACCCACCATTACTCTCTGGCATCTCCCATTCAGCCACTGTTGAATCCATCTTGCTACTCCACCATTCCCAACCATTGAACCTTCTTAACCAACCTTCCGTGAGGAACCTTGTCAAAGGCCTTACTGAAGTCCATATATACAACATCCACGGCTTTACCCTCATCAATTTCCCGAGTAACCTCTTCAAAAAATTCAAGAAGATTAGTCAAACATGATCTTCCAGGCACAAATCCATGTTGACTGTTCCTAATCAGCCCCTGTTTATCCAGATGCTTATATATATTATCTCTAAGTATCCTTTCCATTAATTTGCCCACCACTGACGTCAAACTAGCAGGTCTATAATTGCTAGGTTTACTCTTAGACCCCTTTTTAAACAATGGAACAACATACGCAGTACGCCAATCCTCCGGCACTATTGCCGTTTCCAATGACATTTGAAATATTTCTGTCATAGTCCCTATTTCTACACTAACTTCCCTCAATGTCCTGGGGAATATCCTGTCCGGACCTGGAGACTTATCCACTTTTATATTTCTCAAAAGTGTCAGTACTTCCTCTTCTTTGAATCTCATAGTTTCCATAGCTACTCTACTTGTTTCCCTTACCTCACATAATTCAATATCCTTCTCCTTGGTGAATACCGAAGAAAAGAAATTGTTCAATATCTCCCCCATCTCTTTTGGCTCTGCAGATACCTGTCCACTCTGACTCTCTAATGGACCAATTTTATCCCTCGTTATCCTTTTTCTATTAATATAGCTGTAGAAACCCTTTGGATTTACTTTCACCTTATTTGCCAAAGCAACCTCATATCTTCTTTTAGCTTTTCTAGTTTCTTTCTTAAGACTCTTTTTACATTTTTTATACTCCTCAAGCACCTCATTTACTCCATGCTGGCTATAATTATTGTAGATCTCTCTCTTTTTCCGAACTGTGTCCAATTACCCTTGAAACCATGGCTCTTTCCAATTTTTTCTATTTCCTTTCAACCGAACAGGGACATAAAGATTCTGTACTCTTAAAATGTCACCTTTAAATGTCCTCCATTTCTCTTCCACATCTTTCCCATAAAACAAACTGATATTCTATGGGGAAGATCATTTGCTAGCTGGTACATTGGCATATCATAATCAGTAGCATCATCATACTCCTCAGATTGTAACCAATAAGCAACTCTGTACACCTTGTTTTTCCTCAACTTTTCCATTTTTGCATTGTAAACTACAAGTTTTTGCTCTTTAAATCATGCATGACATGCCTTTCTGCCCACTACTTTCCCTTTAAGAAACTCCTGTAGATTCCATTTCTTAAGAAAAGGATAATTTAAAAAAATAGCCTAAGTATCCAAATAACAAACTAATCCCATTCGCACAAGAATTCAGAATATAACATGATATTAAAAATCTTATTGTCATGAATTTATATGCCAGATGGAAGGAATTTAATGTTTAATTCCCATAAACTAATCTATCGGAATATAGATTCCCACTACACACCTACGAACTTTTTATAGGGGGACAATCGAGAGCACATTAGCCTACGGCATCACTTCCTGGTTCGGGAGCTGCAAGGCGTACGAACGGCACCAACTAGACAGGATTGTGAAGACCGCCAGCAGGATTATTGGTGCTCCACTCCCTTTCCTGCTGGACATATACAGGAAGAGATGTATCAGCAGAGCCATCTCCATCATCAAAGACCCCTACCACCCATCGCATCACATATTCTCCATCCTGCCATCTGGGAAGAGGTACAAAACCAGCATTAGGTGCAAAACCAGCAGGATGCTCCTCAGCTTCTTCCCGCAGGTTATAAGACTGATAAACAGACTTTGCCCCCTGCCAAAGTATCGTGCACCAACCACCAACCTGGACACACTGCAGCAGAGCCACTGTCGTGCCGCTGCCGATCGGAACGCCTGTTGATGTTTAGTAGAGCAGAGTGTTAATTTGTTCATGATATATGTATTTTTACTTTCTATTTATTTTTTACTGCACACTGAAATGGACACTGCTTGAGGAACGTTTTTTTGTTTCCTCTCGTATGCGAATACTCAGGAAATGACAATAAAGATATACAATAGAAACATCCACTCAATATAATCAACATCTCTGTAGAACCTGCAATGTGGTGTTACATATATATTGCAATCAGTGATGGAAATCCCCATCCACATTAACGGGACGGAGGTGGAACATGTTTCCAGCTTCAGGTTCCTTGGGGTCAACATCTCCGATGGCCTCTCTTGGGACCCACAATACCTCAACTTTAGTCAAGAAGGCTCACCAGCGTCTCTTCTTCCTGAGGAGACTAAAGAAGGTCCATCTGTCTCCTCAGATTCTGGTGAACTTCTACCGCTGCACCATCGAGAGCATCCTTACCAACTGTATCATAGTATTGTATGGCAACTGTCTCCGACCGGAAAGCACTGCAGAGGGTGGTGAAATTTGCCCAACGCATCACCGGTTCCTCACTCCCCTCCATTGAGTCTGTCCAAAGCAAGCGTTGTCTGCGAAGGGCGTTCAGCATCGCCAAGGACTGCTCTCACCCCAACCACAGTCTGTATACCCTCCTACCATCCGGGACGCGCTACAGGTCTCTCCGTTGCCGGACCAGCAGGTCCAGGAACAGCTTATTCCCTGAGGCTGTTACACTACTCAACACTGTACCTCGGTGACTGCCAATCATTCCCCTCCCCCCGGACACTCCTCCCACCAGGAAAAAATACTATGACTGTATGCACGTAAATAGATTTATTAATTGCTCATATTTATGTCGCTCTTCTAGGGAGATGCTAACTGCATTTCGTTGTTTTTGTACTGTACACTGCACAATGACAATAAAGTTGAATCTGAATCTGAGAGATGAGGTGAGGGAGAGGGAGGGAAAGGGAGAGAGCGAGGGGTGGAAGGAGAGAGAAAGAGAGAGAGAGGGATGGGAGGGAGAGAGAGAGGGGTGGGAGGGAGGGAGAGGATGGAAGGAGAGTTTTGTGTGCAGTTTCTCCCCCACGCCATTTTAGCTACTGGCAGCCAGCCATTGAAGACAAAGAGAGTGAAGCCAGGGGCGGCCATTTTGGATGCTGGCATTTCCCTGTGGAGCTGCGGGCGGCCATCTTGTCTACTGGCAGTCTGCCATTGAAGTCAATGGGAGTGAAGCCCCGGGCGGCCATCTTAGCTACTGGCAGTCTTCCATAGAAGTCAATGGGAGTGAAGCCCGGGGAGGCGGCCATCTTTGGTCAAGGCACTTCCATTGAAGTCAAAGGGACGTGAAGCTCTGGGCGGCCATCTAAGTTAATGGCAGCCTTCCATTGAAGTCAATGGAAGTGAAGCCCTGGCCGGCCATCTTAGCTACTGGCAGCCTTCATTTTTTTCTCTCTCTCTCTCCCTCTTTCTTTCTTTCTCTTTCTCTCTCTCCCCTCCTCTGGCTTCCTCTTCTCCTTCCCTTCTCTCTCTCTCTCTCCTTCTCTATCTCTTTTACCTCTCCTCTCCAGGGAGGCGGCCATCTTTGGTCAAGGCGCTTCCAATTGAAGTCAATGGGAGGCGGCCATCTTTGGTCATGGCACTTCCATTGAAATCAATGGGAGGTGAGGTCAGGGGGCGGCCATCTTTGGTCAGGGCACATTGAAGTCACTGGGAGGCGGCCATCTTTGGTCAGCGCACTTCCATTGAAGTCAATGGGAGGTGAATCCCAGGGACACAAAAATGCTGGAGAAACTCAGCGGGTGCAGCAGCATCTATGGAGCGAAGGAAATATGTAACGTTTCGGGCCGAAACCCGGGAGGCGGCCATTTTTGGTCAGGGCACTTCCATTGAAGTCAATGGGAGGTGAGGCCCAAGGTGGCGGCCATCTTTGGCCAGGGCACTTCCATTGTAGTCAATGGGCGGTGAGCCCTGTGGGCGGCCATCTTTGGTCACGGCACTTCCATTGAAGTCACTAGGAGGTGAGGCCAGGGAGGCGGCCATCTTTGGTCAGGGCACTTCCATTGAAGTCAATGGGAGGTGAAGTCCAGGGAGGCGGCCATCTTTGGTCAGAGCACTTCCATTGAAGTCAAAGGAAGTGATGCCCAGGGCGGCCATGTTAGGTACTGGCAGTCCATGTGGCGTGTTTGTTGACCACTAAAAGGGGGAATGGGGGGAAGCGTTTGCAGTCACCCACTTGGACGGAGATGCGTCTTTTCTCCTGGTCGCATCTCGCCCTCGCCGCGCGAACCTAACATGGCGGAGCCAGAAGAAAGGCTCCGAACGCCGGCCTGCTGTGTCGTGGATACAAGATTCAGTTGGATAAGATGACACAGGAGAATTCTTCAAGAAGACGAAAAGCCTTTATTTGCAAACATCGGCTGGAACACTCAGAGAAGACACCCGCCCGCCTGTCCGCTCTCCGACTGCTCTCAGATCACCGCAACAGGCTGCTTTTTATTAGTTTTACAGCAATATCTCCTCTACCTTATCTTGCATGCTCCAGACTCCTCTCGCATCAATCCATCTTCTATTCTGACATCCTAAACTCCAGCGAATACAAGCCTAGTCTTTTCAATCTTTCCTCATATGACATAGAAACATAGAAAATAGGTGCAGGAGTAGGCCATTCAATATGATCATATCATATTGAATGGCCATATCAGTATCCTGTACCTGCCTTCTCTCCATACCCCCTGATCCCTTTAGCCACAAGGGCTACTTTCTGTGGCAGAGAATTCCACAGATTCACCACTCTCTGTGTGCATTTTGTTTCTCATCTCGGTCCTAAAGGACTTCTCCGTTATCCTTAAACTGTGACCCCTTGTTCTGGACTTCCCCAACATCGGGAACAATCTTCCTGCATCTAGCCTGTCAAACCCCTTAAGAATCTTGTAAGTTTCTATAAGATCCCCCCTCAATCTTCTAAATTCTAGCGAGTACAAGCCGAGTCTATCCAGTCTTTCTGCATATGAAAGTCCTGTCATACCAGGAATCAGTCTGGTGAACCTTCTCTGTACTCCCTCTATAGCAAGAATGTCTTTCCTCAGATTTGGTGACCAAAACTGTACGCAATACTCCAGGTGTGGTCTCACCAAGACCCTGTACAACTGCAGTAGAACATCCCTGCTCTTATACTCAAAATCCTTACTGGAACATTCAAAGAAGACACCCGCCCGCCTGTACGCTCTCTGACTGCTCACAGATCACCGCAACAGGCTGCTTTTTATTAGTTTTACCGCCATATCTCCTCTACCTTATCTTGCATGCTCCATATTCCTCTAGCATCAATCCATCTTCTATTCTGACCTTCTCTGTCTCGCCACCATTAACTTCTGACCTTTCCTTCAGTCTTATGTAACTTATCTAGATTCTTACACCACCCCTCATATCTCTCCTGCTTTTGCCACTCTTAAATTCCAACTATCACTCTAGTCTCCCAGCTGTCACTCTAACTCACTCTATTTCGCCACCCTTATTTTCCAGCTACAGGTAAAGGTTACACACATATTATAATGTGTAGACTGTATTTTAAGGGGTTGGACATTCATGCCATAGAGGGAGTACGGAGAAGGTTCACCAGACTGATTCCTGGGATGGCAGGACTTTCATATGAAGAAAGACTGGATAGACTCGGCTTGTACTCGCTAGAATTTAGAAGATTGAGGGGGGTTCTTATAGAAACTTACAACATTCTTAAGGGGTTGGACAGGCTAGATGCAGGAAGATTGTTCCCGATGTTGGGGAAGTCCAGGACAAGGGGTCACAGTTTAAGGATAAGGCTAAGTCTTTTAGGACCGACATTTTTCACACAGAGAGTGGTGAATCTGTGGAATTCTCCTGCCACAGAAGGTAGTTGAGGCCAGTTCATTAGCTATATTTAAGAGGGAGTTAGATGTGGCCCTTGTGGCTAAAGGGATCAGGGGGTATGGAGAGAAGGCAGGTACGGGATACTGAGTTGGATGATCAGCCATGATCATATTGAATGGCGATGCAGGCTCGAAGGGACGAATGGCCTACTCCTGCACCTATTGTCTATGTTTCTATGTTACTATGTTACATACCAGTTTATAGGTTGAGTACAAAGATAGAAATTTATATATTAAGAATTCAAAGATGCAAAAGTAGAAATAAGTAACTTGTTTAGTATCTTGTTTACTGGATAAATGATTTAATTAAGTGCTGCTAAATGACTAACAATCACGTGAGTTTAAGTAAAATAAGCTGATGTCTGATTACGTAAAATAGTTTTATTTATTTTTTAATTTTTTATTTATCAAAGCAAATGAAGAAAAATAGAACCAACGGCTTATAAAATAACACAGTTGTGGTACAGGTTCAATTTTAACTTTTTAGCTTTAGTTGGAAGAAAAGGAAGGAGAAAAAGCAGGAAAGAGAAAAAGTGAAATGTACAAAGATAGAACCCCTAGACTACCAAAGTGTAACCAAAGAGTGGATAAAAGAAAGAACGAAGAGAGGAATAGAAACAAATAAAAGGACAAAAAGAAAAAGAGAATGAAAAGTGTTGGTATACCTGCCTCTCGTCCCTCCCCACCCACCTCACCCAACCCGTAATTAGATTTAAATCCAACGTTGTGTTGAGCCATACTATCCTTGTAATAAATCAATGAATGGTGTCCATGTCTTGGAAAAATGATCTGTTTTTTCTGCCAAGACAAGTCAAAGAGTAGGAGTAAACGGGTCCTTTTTAGAATGGCAGGCAGTGACTAGTGGGGTGCCGCAAGGCTCAGTGCTGGGACCCCAGCTATTTACAATATACAGTGGCTTGCAAAAGTATTCATACCCCTTGAAATTGTCCACATTTTGTCACGTCACAACCACAAACGTAAATGTATTTTATTGGGATTTTATGTGATAGACCAACACAAAGTGGTGCATAATTCTGAAGTGGAAGGAAAATGATACATGGTTTTCAAATTTATTTACAAATAAAAAACTGAAAAGTGTCGCGTGCAAAAGTATTCAGCCCCCCTGAGTCAATACTTTGTAGAACCACCTTTCGCTGCAATTACAGCTGCAAGTCTTTTGGGGTATGGCTCTAGAGACTGAAATTTTTGCCCATGCTTCTTTGCAAAATAGCTCAAGCTCAGTCAGATTGGATGGAGAGCGTCTGTGAACAGGGTCTTGGTGAGACCACACCTGGAGGATTGCGTACAGTTTTGGTCTCCAAATCTGAGGAAGGACATTCTTGCCATAGAGGGAGTACAGAGAAGGTTCACCAGACTGATTTCCTGGCATGTCAGGACTTTCATATGAAGAAAGACTGGATAAACCCGGCTTATACTCGCTAGAATTTAGAAGATTGAGGGAGGATCTTATAGAAACTTACAAAATTCTTAAGGGGTTGGACAGGCTAGATGCAGGAAGATTGTTCCCGATGTTGGGGAATTCCAGGACAAGGGGTCACAGAGAGTGGTGAATCTGTGGAATTCTCTGCCACAGAAAGTAGTTGAGGCCAGTTAATTGGCTATATTTAAGAGGGAGTTAGATGTGGCCCTTGGTGGCTAAAGGTATCAGGGGGTATGGAGAGAAGGCAGGTACAGGATACTGAGTGGGATGATCAGCCATGATCATATTGAATGGCGGTGCAGGCTCGAAGGGTCGAATGGCCTACTCCTGCACCTATTTTCTATGTTTCTATGTCTATTTTTACAGCAACGTAAAGCACCTTGGCCAACGAGAGTTGTTTATTAAATGTACTATAGAAATAAAAGTCTTGACTTGACACTCACCTCCAGGCAGGTCGAAGATCCCACAAATCCCCTCTCATCCTCCCACGGCCTAGTCCGGCCTAGTCAGGCCTACACTAATCTCCAGGCAGGTCGACGGGCCCACAAATCCCCTCCTCATCCTCCCACGGCGTAGTCCGGCCTACTGAGTTGGATGATCAGCCATGATCATATTGAATGGCAGTGCAGGCTCGAAGGGCCGAATGGCCTACTCCTGCACATATTTTCTATGTATCTATGTTTCTAAATATTTTCAAGATGTAGCGTCTCGGACATGTTTATAATGAGTACGTAAAATAGTTGACATCTGCTGCTATGTATGCTTCCATATAACTTTATATAACTTATAT
>JAXLNO010002267.1:0-117145 GCA_038087875.1 Malacoraja senta | reverse complement strand
AGTTCCCCTTGCCGCGGGTACCATGTAATCCCGTGCTACCTGCTCCATGGTCGGATAGTTGGCGACTAAACCGTCTCCCCCACCTGGTTTGCCAGGTGAGGAGGGGGCTGTGGACCCCCAGCAGGACCAAAAACAAGACCTGTCAAAGGGCGGATGAGCTACTCGCGAGCCAACGACCATCCACACTTCAGTAGACGTTTGCGATCACTGTCGTACATAGCATTGTAAGGAACGATGACAAAGCACACACACACCAAAATCCTATACTTCCAGCGGCGGAAGTCTGCAGGAACTGGAGGACAGAGATGTGTGGTGCGTCCCTCACCGTTCCTGTTGGAAACCAAAACCACTGCGTCGCTAATGTTTTCAACGATGATGAAGATTGTATCTGCTTCTGTAGCTTCCTCCAGCAGTTTGTTCCACACATGGACAACCCTCTGAGTGAAAAAAATGCCCCTGAGGTTCCTCGTAAATCATTCCCCTCTCACCTCATGCCTCTGCTCTCTCAATTTAGTCATCTCTGCCCTGGGAGAATGTTTGTGAACATTCACTTTCTTGATGCTCCTCATGACCTTGTACACCTCAATAAAGTCAGCCCTCAGTTTCCTGACCTCCAAATAAAAAAGTCACAGCCTATCCAACCTCCCCCGACATCCTTCCCAACTTCATGATCACCTCTTGCTGAACATAACATACAGTTACAGGTCCGTTTATTGTCATGTGTACTGAGATACAGTGAACAGCTCCTGTGGAATATCTCCTGTGGGCACTGTTCTTTGCCAGTTTGTCCCAATTTCTCTGATCCTTTGGAAACACCTCCTATCTTTGCAGAATACATTCACGTTTTTCCACAGCCGGAAGAATATTGCTTGTATTGTGATATGTCATTTTAAGTGCTGCTTATGGAGATCATACCTGCTGGGCTAAATGCTAACAATGCAGAGAACTTGGAACATATTAATAGGGATTGCCATGGTGAAACGATAATATTAGTTTCTGTGTAGCATTACCCAGGGAGATTCAATGACACTGTTCTGTGAACCTTGCATTTGAAATTCTTGCTCAATAATTGATTTTCACAAGCAACGTTAGGTTAACCTGTAAGTATAACTTCTGTAAAACACCAAACGCACCAATTTACAAGTTACTGTTCCTTTATTGTGATTATTTTTACAATCTTTGTAAAGTCCAGATTAATTTGTGCAGTATAACTAATGTCTGGTTGCATTGAATCAAGTCAAGTCAAGTCAAGAGAGTTTATTGTCATGTGTCCCAGATAGGACAATGAAATTCTTGCTTTGCTGCAGCACAACTTGTAAACAAAAATACAGAACAGTTCAGTTCAATATACACATAAATAAGCAGATAATGTGCAATAGGCTGTTACAGTTCAGTCTGTTTGTTGGCGAGTTTAATAGCCTGATGGCTGTGGGGAAGCAGCTGTTCCTGAACCTGGATGTAACAGATTTCAGGCTCCTGTACCTTCTGCCCGATGGTAGCGGAGAGATGAGTGTGTGGCCAGGATGGTGTGGGTCCTTGATGATGCTGGCTGCCTTTTTGAGGCAGCGACTGCGATAGATCCCTTTGATGGTGGGGCGGTCAGAGCCGATGATGGACTGGGCAGTGGTCACAACTATCTGCATCCTTTTGATGATATTAAGATAGAATGTTGAGGATTTCCTTTAATGCTGTTTACATAAGGAATTTATCATTCTGAATGAAATATTCCAAATGATTGTATCCTGGATGAAAAACAGAACATAATCTCAGGTGGAATATCACGGCTGTAAGCTTGAATTCATACTTAGCACTTCTGATGGACAAATTCTTCCAATTATGACTGTAAATAAGCAGGCTGCACAATCTGGAGTTCAAGATCATCTTTAATCTGTTCACATAGTGTAGCGGTACAACAGGTTGTTAGTTGTTAGTTCATCGTTACCGCTTCCAAGACTGACCAGTATAGGAAGTGGGTGTTAGTATAAATCGTACAGTAAGGTGGGGTTAGTGATGCTATTTCTACTGTGATTGGTTCACATGCCAAAACCAATCTACATCCTTCCCCGTAAAGAGCGAATATAGTTAAACACACATGCGACTTAGAATTCAAACATACTCGCCATATCTGTCAGGTGGTCTACTAATACAGCCCGAATGTGTACGGACCAAGCCCTCTCCCCCTTCGCCAGAAACGTTAGAGGGAGGCAGTGAACCCAGAAGTGAGAAAGCAGCAGGGGACACTTGTGGTGACCGACAGGGGGAGCATGCGGGAGAGGTAGTGATGTTGTTAGTCATAGCCGCCGGTCGGGGTGGGGTAAGGGACATGCTGGGACTAGTGATGGCCACGGCAGCAGACGGCTGGAACAGTAGAGGTTGAGCGAAAGGATCAGCTGGTGGTGGACGTGGTTCCTTCACAGCCAGCAAGTGTTGGCGGCTCTGATGGTACAGGGTGCCATCGATGTCAACAAGGTAAGATCGTGGTTCTTCGGACGGGCCAACAATGCAACCTAGACGGGAATGTCCCACAGTAGTTTGCAAACGGACGACTTGGCCCGGCAGTAGTGGTTTAAGTGGTTTGCTGGACTTGTCATGAGATCGTTTCTGGTTGTTGTGTTTCTCCTGGATGCGCTTCTGGATCGTGGCTGGCTTCAGCACCTGTGGCACCAGCTTCTGCTGGGCAATTGGTATCGGTGGTCTCGTTATTCTGGACATCAGGCGTTGGGCTGGTGAGCCCAGGACCCCATCTCTAGCGATGTTCCTGAGGTTTAAAAGGTCGAGGTACACATCCGACTTGGCTTTTTGATGTTGCTAGAACCAGGACCAGGCAGTATCCTTTCGAGTTAGTTGTCTCAGAGGCAAACTCAGTTCACTGAGGTTCTGTATGAACTTTCCCAGATAGTTCACCATACCCAGGAATCGCTGCAGTATAAACACGTCGGTGGGGGCTGGCATCTCTGTGATGGCAGCAGTTTTTTTCAGATCTGGCATGAGACCATCAAGAGTGAAAACATGTCGGACATAGGTGACCTCTGGAACCCTGAACTTGCACTTGTTAGGGTTGAATTTCAGGTTGATCTGACGTGCCCGGTCCATGATAAGTTTTAGGTTGTTGTCATGCTCTGCTGTGTCCTTGCCATAAACCAGGATATCGTCTACGATGATGGCACACGTGAGTCCCTGGAACAGCAGTTCCATGTTTCTCTGGAAGACTTCACTGGCTGAGTTAATGCCGAATGGCATTCAGAGAAATTTAAATCTGCCAAATGGAGTGGCAAATGTGGTGAGGTTTGATGACTCGTCATCTAGCGGTATCTGCCAAAATGAGCTTTTTGCGTCGAGGACTGAAAATACGGTGGCTTGTCCGATCTGCGCAGCGACGTCCTCAACAGTCCTCATAGGATAATGAGGACACCTGACTGATTCATACGCGGAGCTAGTTTTTATCCTTCTTAAGGGTGGCAACCATAGTGGAAACCCATTCAGTGGGTTCACGGATCTCGGCTAGTATGCCTAAGGAGACCATGTTCTTTAGTTCAGACTCGATCCTGTCTCTCATAGCGTGTGGCACATGGTGAGGTGCACAGACAACTGGGTCAACATTGGGGTCAATGGATATCTTGTAGGTCACAGGCAGCTTGCCTAGTTTGCCATCAAACAGATCAGGGTACTTTTTTACCGGGTCCACAGATATCAGTAGCTTGTGAACTGACCGGTCAAAGGAAACCAGCCCTAAGTCTTGGCATGCATGTATGCCCAGTAGTCACAGAGTCCAAATTCAAAACATAGAAAGTCAGATTTCTTGTAGTGTTTTTCAGCACATATTTGAAAGTGGTTCTTGCCAGGGGATACAAAACTTCTCCCCCGTAAGCATGTAGAGTGGAGTTGTCTTTAGTCAAGGCCTCATTATTTTTTATCCTTTTGTAGATGTGCACAGACATTACATTAACTTGTGCACCAGTATCTAGCTTGGCCTTCACAGGTTTATTATTAATTGACATCAGAACTGAAGGATCGAGAATCTTACCAGCTGTGTGAAGGAGTGAATGCACAGTTGACTCCCCATATGCGTAAATTGGACCGTCCTCGGGGGCAGAGTCGAGCTGGTCTTGAGAAGCAGGAGTTGTTTGGTCTTGTTGCAGCAGGTGCAGATTAGACGCTGAACTAGAGGGTCTTTTCCCATGGGCTCTGCAAACAACGACGAAATGGTTCATCTTCTTGCAGTAATTGCAGGGCTTTCCATAAGCCGGACAGGTAGCTCGCCCCTTGTTGTGGAAGTAGTTACAATTAGCACATCTCTGAGGGGGCTCATTGGCGAATCCCCGATTAGCCGGTTGAGGGGTCTCAGTCATAAATCTTCTGTTATCGGTCGGTGTTTGTAGTCTGTTGAAACCCATCAGGTTTATGGTCTTCTCAGAGTCAAGCTGTTCGCTTAATGGAGCAACAAACTCAGACATTCGACAGGCATGTGTTGCTTGCTCAAGGGTTAAATCACACTTCTGACACCATGTAAATAAGTAAGCTGCACAATCTGAAGTTCAAGATCATCTTTAATCAGTACCCATATTATAACGGTACAGCAGGTCATTAGTTGTTAGTTCATCGTTACCGCTTCCAAGACTGACCAGTGTAGGAAGTGGGTGTTAGTATAAATCATACAGTAAGGTGGGGTTAGTGATGATATTCTACCATGATTGGTTCACATGCAATAACCAATCTACAATGACCATTAGACTATTCATTGGAACCTTACTGTGTAGGGAGCAAAGCAACAAAGCTATTTACATTAGGATAGTTAGTGTTTTAATTTACTAGAGAATAATCAACATCATAGAATGATGAACTAATCTCGAAGGTTTGAGATGACAATGAAAATTGAAGACATTTATGAGCTGGGCCTCATGACATATAACTGTTCAGCGGTTCCGATGTCTTACTTTTTGTTACATGTACAGAGATACAGTGAGTTGCTTCTTGTGAATCGGATCCAGACAAATCATACTATACATGAGTACAATAAATACTCTTCTGAAGCAGCACACAGAGCTTCACCATATTCTGGCACCATCTCGCAACACCCAAGTCTCTGAAACATCTAATCTCGGCCTCAGAAGATATGCAATTCATATAATTCTCACTTTAAGGCCAGTGTCCTTGTGGTACTGGATTAATAAAGGAGGGGTTGACCTGGCCCAGCAATGTGCTGTTGGTTCTTCCAAAAAATGGAAATAATCAATAGATTCGCCAATGAGCCCCCTCAGAGATGTCCTAATTGTAACTACGTCCACGGTGAGAAGAGACTGCACATGGTTCTGCGACACTTCCATGAGGTAGATCCATGATGAAAAAGACAAACTAGCTTTCTTGGGCATTAAAGCATCCAAAATTCTGAATTGGAAACAGGATGGATGAGAGCTTACCACTCTGGTGATTTGCAACTGGAGATGAGTGGCTTTAGAACCTATTCTTAAAAGCATGCAGCTCACCACCAACAGTTCTGTCCAGTTCAATATCACATATTGGTCCATTCATGGTGTGGAGAGTGATGGCAAGGAAAGGGATGCAAAATCTGGCTGCATGTACCTTTGTCCCTCTGTTCAACTTTGTCCCTCTGTTCAGCTGGTTGAGAGTGTGGCTGCCAGTGATTTCTCTGTTCTGAGCTCTGTAAAGGGAAGTCAACTGGCCAAATTGGTTGGCATAATTCCAAATGTTGACGTGCAGTCCAGTGACGTGTGGTGAGGTCAATGGCTGGGGAGGCACTGGCTAGTATCAGTGGCCTGGCCCTCCCTGTATTGATCACCGCGTCTCCCCCGGGAGAGAGAGAGGGGTGCAGCCGTGGCTGTGTGCATGAAGCATGGCGACTGGAGGGGCGGGAGCGTTTTGCCCCGGGACCATGAGGGAACGACCCACATCCCCCTCTCCCCCTTCTCCATTACCCCTCACACCCCCCTCCCCTTCTACCGCTTGCTTCCCCCTCCACCCCTCTACTCTCTCTCCACCCATCTTTCCCCCCTCCACCTGGGGTAGATCTACACGAGGCGAGAGTACATTACTCCAGCGCAGGGCCCCCTTAGGCGCGGGGCCCAATTGGGAGCTCTCAACGGCCCAGAGTCTCCGAATCGGTCGCTACAAATCAACGAATCAACCTACCAGTCAGTGCCGCCCGCGGCTGGAAAGTCAGCGCCACCAGCGGTGGAATCCAGTGCTGCGCCACCGCTGCTGAAGCTAGCTAACGTGGAGGGAGAGTGAGGTAGCATCAATTACGTGGCTGAGCACCCTCAGTGAGGCAGATGTGATCGCTGCCTCCACTGGTGCTTTTTCATTGCAGTTTTATGACGAGACCAGCAAGCCTAAATTTAATATATTTATACATAAAATACGCTACCTGGACTATGGAAGGCGAGGACATGTAATGAATGGGTTTACAAACATTACATTGGTGACATACAGAGAGATGCTTATTGCCCGCGCTCCATCCAGTTTCTGAGGGGTTGCGCCATCAGAGGGGAGGCTCAGCTTGTCGCTGCCTCACCTCTCATCTCTCCCTGTATTTGCAACGGGAGCTGCGCAAATTTGGCGATTTTGACTATAAAAAATGATTAGATTCATATAGAAATGACATTTATAACACAGATCAGTGGAAAATTCTTTATATTTATTTTATTTTATGATTATTTTTATTTACTTTTCTTAACAGCTATTTTCATTGGGAGTATGACAGGTGAGGCTCTGTCTCCCCTGCCTCCCCTGACCACACGTCCCTGGTGCAGTCCTCCTTAAAAAAAAAAAAATTAACAGCGGAAGTCTTGAGATAAATTCACTGACAACTTCCATTTATTTAACACGTTTAAAGAAGGAAAACAAACATTATGAAGACATGCCCCATCAAGAAGAATTAACATTGGGCCGCATAAAAATATATTAGCGCAGGTGGTCAAAAATGTGGCCAAAGAGGTAGGCTACAAGATACAAGATACAAGATACATTTATTTGTCACATGTACCAATTGGTACAGTGAAATGTGGTCACCATACAGCCATAGGAATAAAAAAAAGAACATAACACACAATAGACTCCAACATAAAACATCCCCACACAGCAGAATCAAAGTTTCCCCAATGTGAGGGAAGGCACAAACATTGCAGTCATCTTCCTCTGATGTTCTTTGATGTTCACCCTTGGTTGGGGTGTCCCAAGCCCTCCGCAGTCGTCGCTACGGGTGGCCTGATGTTCAGGCCAACGAACTCCAATGTCGGAACGGGAGAACATCCTCAGCGTCTTGGAGCTCCGGGAACGGTCACTTCCTACCGGAGTCCACAGGCCGCGCTGGGCGGAGACCCACGTCGGTGGCCCCCGGCAAAGGGATCCCAGGACTCCGCCACGCCGAAGTCAGCGCTGCCCGTGCAGGAAGCCCCACGAACCACAGCACCGCGATGTTGAAGCAGCAGCCCCAACACTCCGGAGCTTCAAACGGCGATCCAGGTAGGCATCGTCCGCTCCGCGATGGATCCAGCGCTGTGCCGCCGCTGCTGAAGCTCTGGTCCATTCCCCGGGAGGAAAGGCCGCTCCAATCCAGGTGGTAGGCCGCGAGGGAGGGGGGCGAGGACGCGACTCGGAGAATAGTTGAATCCTCGCCAGGAAGTGACTGGGAAACGGTTTCCCCCTTACCCTACCCCCCCCCCCCACATAGAAATACTAAAGAAATCTCCAAAACAAACTGTTAAGACAGACTAAAATAAAAAAAGATAGAAAAACAGACAGACTGTAGGCAGAGGCTGCCATCAATGTGGCGCCCCTAGTGGTACTATGGTACAATGGCCCCTTGTAGGCTGTGAGATATTTATTGAGAGAAGGTTGTTGGGGAGGTGGGGTGGAATAGGTTTGGTGCTGGTTGAGACTGTGGCTGCCTGTGTTGGAAAGAGATCCCCACTCGTCAATCGCCCTCAAGAATTGCTTTATATTCTTTCAATTATTTAAATGATAAAATAAACAATTATTTTTAGCTTTCTGCTGCCAAGCCACATTTGGGCAGCTTATGTGCTATCCGATGGCTCTGTGGTCTTCTTTAAAACTTCTGCTTGCCAGATGCTTTCTAAAATGCAAGGGTATTAATTCAGATAGATGTCTCCATGTACTGATTTATATCCATGCTTAATGGATGGCAGCAGATTGAAATCAATGATCTATACCTTGTAACAGACTCCTGGCTAGCTTTTAAAGCATTCTGATACAGAGCCTCTATCCCCATAGCATCCTTTCCTATCATTATCTGTTATCTTTTGATTTATGCCATCTTATTTTTATCTTGGAGTCTCTTTTTAAATCTATTTTTAAGATGTTTTTGCTGGTAACAATAGCGTTGTGGGGAGACTCTGAAGTTGGTAGCTTATATTTATTTAAGATTGATGAAAATTATGACTTTATTGCTGGATAATTAAGAATTATCTGCAATCAATTGGAATGCTCGTCTGTTGCATTGTTTGTATTTCCAAGAAATTTAATTAGATATTAAATTCCCCTTTAAATGTTCCTAACTCTGCAAGCTGCTGCAGGTAACGAAACCTCTACACTATTTAATCATTATTTCCAGGTACTCTCCGGAAGTTATCAGTAATACCTACTTATTTGTGAGTATTAATGTTACATATTATTGTAACAGATATATGAATAATCCTGCTAAATGTAAACAAGAGATTGTTTGCTTTAATATCTGTGCTCTTCATCAGGTTTTTGATAGACAGTAGGTAATCCATGTCCCAGAAGTATATGTTGCACAGCAGACAATTAGTTTTGTGCAAGGGTAGACAAAAATACTGGAGAAACTCAGCGGGTGCGGCAGCATCTATGGAGCGAAGGAAATAGGCAACGTTTCGGGCCGAAACGTTGCCTATTTCCTTCGCTCCATAGATGCTGCCGCACCCGCTGAGTTTCTCCAGCATTTTTGTCTACCTTCGATTTTCCAGCATCTGCAGTTCCTTCTTGAATAATTTTGTGCTAGGGCAGGTCTCGATCGACAATCAAGCATCAGAATTTCTCCATCCACCAAAGTACATTGAAGCCAATGGTAATTTTCATCTTGCGTTTGGCCTCTTTCTTGGAGAGACTCCCAGGATTTTGGGAGCGGTCTATGTTTTTCCAAGATCTCACCATCAACCTCATTGCCAGATGGCTATGTGATGCAGCAGGACAGAAAAGAAGAGCAAGTCTGAGTTGTGGATGTTAAGTATTGATGCCACCTTCTTCTCACTTGTATCAGTGGGAGCATTAATGATGGCGAGTGCAAATACAAACATATTTGGCATACTGATGTTGGACTGCAGCTGCTTTCCGTTGAACAGTTGTCCATTATTTTTAAACATTAGCTCTATTCCCATAAGATATTTATTGGAGGTAATGTGCAATGTTGCATCCAGAGGGATGAAAGCAAATGCTACGGGAATTATACAGCTTTTTTTCACCTCAGTCATCACGTCGAGAAATTCCAAAGCACAGGCAACTTAAGGTCGGCAAGTCAGGCCAATGGAACAATATCACCAATACTCTCTCCACAAAATCCTCCTAATTCACAAGTCAGCCAAGCAAATTGAAGTTGATGAATGAATATCAAAATGCTGCAGATGCTGCGAACCTCAAATAAAACAGAAAATGATGGAAGCACTGCATGTCAAGCAGCATCTGTGCAAGTTAATATTTCAGACTGAAGATCCTTCATTAAATCTGGAAATAGACACAAAATGCTGGAGTAACTCAGCGGGACAGGCAGCATATCTGGAGAGAAGGAATATGTGACGTTTTGGCTCGAGACCCTCCCTCAGTCTGGGTCTCGACCCGAAACGTCACCAACTTCATCTCTCCAGAGATGCTGCCTGTCCCGCTGAGTTCCTCTAGCATTTTGCATCTATCTTTGGTTTAAACCAGCATCTGCAGTTACATACCACACATTAAATCTGGGAAATTTGATTTCTTTATTGTCTTCCCTCTCTTTCCCAAGTCTGATGAAGCGTTATGATCAACATTAAATATTAACTCTCTTTCCCTTTTCACGGAGGCTGCCTGATTCACAGAATGTTTCTAGCATTTCTGTTTTTAATTTGATTCCACATCATAAACTCTTCTATGTGAACTTCCACAGCATTGAGACAGCCCCCAGTTACAAGCAGTCCTCTTCGCTGGGCAGGCTACGTCAATCGGATGCCCAACACCAGTCTCCCGAAAGAGATAAACCATTGCCAGTGGGAAGAGAGCATCCCATGATCCCAGGAATGAGTGTGTTAACATATGATGAGCATTTGTTGGCACTGGGCCTGTACTCGCTGAAGTTTAGAAGGATAAGTGGGGGACCTCATTGAAACGTATTGAATAGTTAAAGGCCTGAATGTAGTGGATATAGAGAGGATGTTTCCACTACTGAGAGAGTCTAGGACCAGAGGCCATAGCCTCAGAATTAAAGAACAGTCCTTTAGGAAGGAGGAATTTCTTTAGTTGGAGGGTGGTGAATCTGTTGAATTAATTGCCACAGAAGGCTGTGGAAGCCAAGCCAATGGGTGTTTCTAAGGCAGAGCTAGATTGTTGATTAGTACGGGTGCTAAAGGTTATGCGGAGAAGGCAGGAGAATGGGATTAGGAGGGAAAGATAGATCAGTCATGATTGAATGTCGGAGTAGACTTGATGGTCTAATTCTGTTCCTATCACTTATGAACTTATGAACAGAGAAATGAATTCAAAGGTGTGCTCCAAACCTCCTTGGTGAAATGCAATATAATAATAATTAATAATAATTCATTTTATTTGTTGGCGCCTTTCTAACACCCAAGGACACCTTACAAGGCATAAAATCACAAAAATACAAAACACATAATCGGAGTAAATTAAATATAAAAACACCACAGTACACAAATCAAGGACAGAATTCAATTACAAAAGCACAAAAAGAAAATAAGAAACACAATTTGAGGAGAGAGCAGCGGCAGCCAAACCGCGCCAGCGTCCACTCTCCCCTCCGACCGCTATCTTGAACAAAGACCAACAGACACAGCACACAAAAATCATCCCCCCACAATGACCACCACTGTGGGGGAAGGCACAATGTCCAGTCCCCAACCCCAGTTCACCCAAAAGTCAGGCCCAATGAGGCCTCCGCTATTGCCTCTACGGAGGCCCGATGTTCCTGGCCGTCGGGAGAGTCCTCGCAGCGGCTGGAACGGCCGGTTTCCCAGCGGAGTCGATGGCACCTGAAGCCGACAGGGCCGCGCCGATTTGGAGCCACGAGGCTCCCGATGTTAAAGTCGGCGCCGCCGCCCGCAGCTGGTCGCTCCGCAGACCCGCAGCCCGGAGGTGTTGATCTCAGCGGTCACCGCATACTCCAGCGTGTCGATCCAGCGCGGCGACCCAGGCAAGGCATCGCCCGCTACGCTCTGCGATGGCGCTCCAGCGCTGTGCCGCCACCGAAGCTGAAGGTGCTGGGCGGTCCCCGCCAGGAAAACGCCGCTCCATGCCCGCTGGTAGGCCACGAGGATGGGTCGACGGGGCAGCCTGGAGAAAAAGCTGCCTCACCGACCAGGTAGGGACCTAGAAATAGTTTCCCCCTTACCCCCCCACATTAAAAGTCAAAATTCCCCAAACAAACAAAGAAATAAAAAAGCTAAAAACTAAAAAAAAAGTGAATTTAATGGACGGCTGCTGGTTAGCAGCCGTTCCTCCAAGATGACTCCTCCAAGATGGCTCCTCCTCCTCCATCTGTCTCCGAGGAATGTCTGGAATGTCACCCCCTCCCACCCAATGCCCCAGGGTGCCACAGGAATAATTGTCATGCTATTGAGAACATCAAGGTCATGTATTTGGAAGGACATAGAGACCCTGCATAAACAGCAGAAAGAGAAGAACAACCAATCAACTACCCACTTGTCCAATCAACCACCACCCATCTCATCTGGAATGGAGTCTGCCGTTCCTGCTTTGGTTTCATCCGTCACCTCAGAACCATAAAGCTAGAGTGGAAGTTAATCTTTGTGGATCCCGAGGAACTGCTTATGAAGATATAAGTTTTTTTTCTGAGGCCAGATGCTAGTTTTATAGTCCTCTGTTGCCCACATCATCTAATTTAACAGCTCACATATCTCAAGTATATCGTCTAAGGATAGTAAGTATAAAGCTAATCTGATTCTCTTTCCTGCAAGCAAATTGGAAAATGTTCAATGAGAAAAGAAGAATGACTGAGAAATAATGAAATGCCCAATCTGCTCCCCAAAGAAAAACAGTCAGCCAGTGACAGTCACATTAAAGAGCTTTCATGTCTATTGTTTTCAAGTTGTGTTGGGATAGATGTCGTTAATAGCCTATCTTTCCAAATCATTAAAATAAAAACACAGCTTGCAAAACAAACAATGTGTTGTTCAGGATCAGCAGGATTCTTTGGAGATATCTTATTAAACTTAACTTCTATTTATTCACAAATAATTATGTTTTTTTGATAATTTGCGGTCACAGGAGCAGCAGAAAATATTTTCAAATAGACTTAGGTGCAGCACTATTTTTGAGAAATAAAATCATTATGAGTAAATTCCTGAAATATTTAATTATATTTGGAATTTAAACTAAGCAACAGAAGTGCATCCTAATTTACTGAGATACTGCAATTACTAATATATAATGAATTCTCAAACCTGCTCTCTTGCAAATGTAACAAGAAATATAACTGGTACACACACCTTTACTTAGTTTCCTTACTTAGGCCCCCTTCGGTCATGGCTGACCATGGGTGTCTCCAGGGTGCTATTCCCTATATGGAGGATGCCTGTGCGTGACTTTGTTTAACGTGGGGAGACTGGTGCACAGACAGCCAACACACGATCCTTGACAGATCTGGATCAGGATCCAGTAGCATGGAGTCCAAGACGACCGGAGACCCTTTTCTGCTGCAGCCTTCATCCGCCTTCCCAGCCATTGTGACGCTTCACTAAGGTCCTCCTCCTGTTCCACCGTTGAGGTCTTGGTTGGATTGCTCTTTGTCAGAGACCTCCCCCTCGACTTTACCACCATGGGTGGGCCATACCAGGAGCATAGCTCCAGACAGCATCGCTCTCAGGATCTCAGAACCACACAAGCTTCTCCAACACGGCAAGGTGAAAATCCACGGTGAAAATGCACAATCCACACCAACTGGCAGTAAAAAATATATGAATAGGTAAAAATCATTCCAATGTAAATTGAAAATGGTAAAAATTGCAAATGACAAATACAAGTCAGGAATGGATTTTATTAAATATTAGTTTTATATCAGAACACCATGAAGGGAAACTTGCAGTCAATTGCAAGGAATGTTTTTTGTTAGCAATTGTGCCATTTTACTATCAGCAAATTATTCTGATCTGCTCCAGAAATTTGGTTTCATTGATTTCATTGCAATCAATTTCGGAAGTAAATTAAATACACAGATGCAGTATGTATAACCTGCTTTAAATATATATATATTGCCATCAGCAAACTCTGATTATAGAGTCATAGAATCTTGGAATTGCACAAAATAATTAATTGAGCCCATCAAAACTGGTTCCAAATGGAGCATTAATTCCATTTCCCTGCTCTTTACATACAACCATGCAAGTAATTTTCTCATGTGCCAAATATTCATATTTTGATCTCTTGATCTCTCGGCTTCACCCTTCCATTTCTCTGTGTCTCCCTCTGTGTCACCCTCTGTGTCACCCAAAACATCACCTATTCTTTCTATCCAGAGATGCTACCTGGCCCGCTGAGTTACTCCAACGTTTCCTATCTATCTTCCTATTTTGAAGATGTGGACTGATATTGTTGTTAATATCCTTACAGGCATTGCATTCCAGATCATAACCGAGCAGCAAAGTTTCTTCTCAAAACCGCTTTGTACCTTTTGATCAAAGTTTTAAATCTGTTCGCCCGGGTCTCTGAATCTCACCAGGAACAATTTATTTACACTTACCTTGCTAAACCGGTTAAGGGCCTGTCCCACTTAGGCGATTTTTCAGTGCACAGGCGGCGGCTGTCAAGTTCTCGGCAGTCGCCTGAAAAACCAGGAACTGGAACAGCGACTGTCAGAGTGGAACACACACACGCGCACACACACACACACACACACACATCGCAAAGGTAGGGGCCAGGGAAAGCGGGGGAGCGCTGTCTGAAATTCACACGGTGCAAAGCCAAGGTGATACAGACACACACCGTGATGAACAGGAAGGTTAAGACGGCTAGCAGTGTACGGTAAGTCCTTTAAAAGAGGGGGGGAGGGGGGAAGGGGAGAGAAGGGGGGAGAAGGAGTGGAGACACTTTTACGAAGCCAGACAACTTTTAATAAGCCAGAGATACACAGCTGTGAAGTTTAGCGGGCATTTAACATTACCGGTCAGTTTTCATGGTTCTGAAAACTCGTGCTTACGTTTTTTTCCCCGAATGAGCCAATGAAAATGACCGGTCAGCAAAGGCAATTAACTAAAACTACCTACGACTACCTCGACTACCCATAACTACGTGGCGACCCCACTACAACTGCACCTACGACTACAGGATTGTCGATTATCTCCATGGCGACCAATTGTCAACATGTTGAAGAATTTGCGGCGACCATACTGAGGCCGCGACTAGTTCCCAGAATGCGGGAACTCCTCGAGACCATGAAGGAGACTCACCGGAGACCACTAGCGAACATGTGGTGAGCGCAGAGTCTCCTGCACTCGCCTAAAAAGTCGCCTAAGTGGGACAGGCCCTTTATGATCCCGGGTCAGTTTGTATTTCAGGTCAGTGGACCAGCAACAAGGGTGAAACTGATGACTATCTAATTTATGTTCTGAGGACCACACACCTTTGTTCTTTTTATCTTGCAGCCAATGAGTTGCGGGCAGCAATCAAGTTATTTAATTTCTGACCATTTTATGATCTTAAAACAGACAATAAATACACATTCGCTATTGGGAAACTTCAAGATGACTGAAGTACAGGATCTTGTACTAACAAATTAATAACTACTGCATCAATCTGACACAAGGCAAACCATTGTGTTGAGTGCAAGTTTCTCCCTCATGTTTGTCCCTTGTCAAAAAATAACCAAATTTACAAACAAAGACAAAACAAATAGTCTGAAGAAGTGTCCCGACGTGAAACGTCACCTATCCATGTTCTCCAGAGATGCTGCTTGACCCGATGAGTTACTGCAGCTTTTTGTGTCCTTTGTTGTAAAACAGCATCTGCAGTTCCTTGTTTCTACAAGGAAATTGTTATTTCTTATTGTGGGGGTGGCAGGGGGGTGGTGGAATCTAATGTATTTTCAATTCACTAATTTAAGTTTGTTGTTTCTTCTTGCCCGTTTTTTGCAGTTTTAAATCATCCTTCAATATGAGTACATTTCCATTGTCCATACAAAATTTTGAATGTGTTTGTATTCATTCTTTCACGTGCCTTTGGAAGCTGATGACCAGAAACAGTAATTTTATTGCAGAATTATCGAAATCTCGTTCGTCTATCTCATTCCTCATCAATCAAATCATAGCGTCTATTGGGTCTGATCTCCAACTGCTCCTGAAATAATATTTAAAGGATCAGGCAGCTGCAAGTAATTGGATCACAGGACCTATGTGTCATTGCACTGACTTGTTCATTAAGAGAATTTTCAGCCTTCCATGTCTTCAGGAAGCTCCATATGCTTATAATAAGTGGCATTATTGTTGGCTTTGTTTGGATGGGGCAACAGAAGATGAGCATCAGTAATCACAGCAACCCATACCAGCGCTTGCTTGGCCCATTAGCAGTCACAGCACCCGCTCAGAGCAGGGTACAGCAGGACACAGTACGTGCGGGCCAAGCAAAAGTTTCTCTCGATTCAACAATTATCCTCAACCCTCTTCACCTACAACAGATTGCTGTATTTGGCAACTCACAAATGCCAAACACAATATTTGCAATACCTCGGTAGACACAAAAAGCTGGAGTAACTCAGCGGGACAGGCAGCATCTCTGGAGAGAAGGAATGGGTGACGTTGCGGGTCGAGACCCTTCTTTAGACTCCTTGCAATACCTTCCCCGTTGGGAATTCAGTGTTCGATCTGAATATGAGGTGCTGATCTTCAAGTTTGTGTAAGATTTCACTCTGATAACGGATGAGGGCAATGACAGGAAGGCTGGTTTGGGAATGGGAAGGGGAGTGAAATGATTACCAGCTGGGAGGTTCAGCAAGCCTTGGCGAACAAAGCATGAACCTTCAACAAAACAATTGCCTAGTCTACGCTTGGTCTTGCTGACTTAAAGGAGGTCATATCAGGTGCACTAAATGCAATGGACGATGTTTAGTTTAATTTGGTTTAGTTGAATTTAGAGATACAACATGGAAACAGGCCCTTCAGACCACCGAGTCCACGGCAAAAATTGATCACACGTTGTAATGATCATTGGTTGTATGTTATCTCAATTTTGCATCCACTCGCTACACACTTGGGGCAATTTTCAGAGGACAAATTAACCTACAAATACACACGTCTTTGTGATGTGGGAGGAAACCAGTGCACCCGGAGAAAACCCACAAGGTCACAGGGAGAACGTGCAAAATTCACACAGGTGTCTCCGGCGCTGTGAGACAACAAGTGAAGCAGCAGTAGATGCACGTGAACTTCTATCTCACCTGAAAGGCCGGCTGGGGTCCCTGGATGGAAGTGGGAAAGGAGGTGTAGTGACAATTGTTACCTCCTGCGATTGCAGGGGGAAGGTCCTGGAGAGGAGACAGGTTGACTAAGAAGGGATGAATGAACCAAGGAGTTGCGGACAGAGTTGTCTCTGTGGAAAGGGGAAAGGGGTGTGGACAGGAAAGATCTGACTGCAAGTGTGATCATGTTGAAGGTGGTGGAATCTTGGAGAATGATATGTCTCCCTATCATCATTCTTCGTCTGTTTGATTTTGATTCGTTTTTTTGATGACTTTCGTCCATCCTGCAGCCGGATGGGTGGCATTCCCCTGGATCCATTTGTTATCCGATAGTTCTAACCAGCTCATCATCTGCAGTGGTTTATTTTTCTTACTCCACCGCCACTTCCTTAGGTGCCCCTCAAGAATCTAGCCCTGACCCCTTCCTTTTTTCACATCTGCATGCCCGAACTCAATCTGAGGAAGGGTCTTGACCCAAAGCATCACCCAATCCTTCTCTCCAGAAATGCTGCCTGTCCCGCTGAGTTACTCCAGCATTTTATATCTGCCCGAATTTAATGACATCTTCCAAAGAGAAAGGGCCATGTATTCAATGCTTAACTATGCCTCCATTACTTTTAGGCTTAACCATTTCGTTACTTCACAGGCTGGCTTCTCAACTTCCTTCATTCCTTCTAAACTTGAATTAGTTTTGAACTTTGCCACCCTGCGTCATCCTTCTTTTACATTCACTCTTGTGTTCACTAACCGACGTTGTGTCCTGGTCCAGCAACACAATTTCATCAATTTTATTATTCCTGTTTTTAATTCACTTTCTGTTTCTTCATCCCTGTAACTGTCTGCTGCAGTGAAGCGCAAGGCAAAAGACAAAACAGGGAAATGAGAGTCAAAGAACCAGTTGCTGTTGAAGATGGCGTCTAAATGGTGTCAAGTTGGGAAAAGAGGAAGTACAACGGGATCTGGGGGTCCTTGTTCATCAGTCTATGAAAGTAAGCATGCATGTACAGCAGGCAGTGAAGAAAGCGAATGGCATGTTGGCCTTTATAACAAGAGGAGTTGAGTATAGGAGCAAAGAGGTCCTTCTGCAGTTATACAGGGCCCTGGTGAGACCACACCTGGAATATTGTGTGCAGTTTTGGTCCCCTACTTTGAGGAAGGACATTCTTGCTAAGGCGGGAATGGGGTACAGATTGGGGATGATCAGCCATGATCACATTGAATGGGAGTGCTGGCTCGAAGGGCAGAATGGCCTACTCCTGCACCTATTGTCTATTGTCTATTGTCTAATGAGAGTGTTAATTTGGATTATTGAGTTTCTCCGACACTAAATCTGCTTCGTTGACACATCTTTGTTGAATTAATACCACTACTTAGTTTCATAAAGCTCATACGAAAAGCCTATATACATGCAAGTTGTTTTTTAAAATGATAAACAAATTCATTACCTCATTGCAGATGAGAAGGGTATTTTTAATTTCAGATTATTTTATTGTCATTCACAGCAGAGTGTAATTAAATTCATTGTTCACAGGAAGCTCAGTAAACATACTGTAATACTCAGTACAACAATAAATATGTTGTAAAACTATATATGTAAAAATGCAGAAAACTGCATGATTTCAGTGCAAAATCCCAATAGTACACAAGAATACAGTATTAAAATACAAAACCTTAATGACCAAATGAGGTGCAGATGAGCATAGAAGTACTTGGCAGCACTTTCAGGAATAGGATGTGAAAGAAATCATTAGTTCACGAGAGAGACAGCGGTGGGGGAAGAGGCTGTTCTTAAATCTGGATCTCCAAGCTTTCAAGATCCTTTGCCTGGAAGGTATGATAGTGAAAAGAGTGGCCAGTGTGCCAGGCATCCTTGCAGATACAACCAGCCTTCAGATGTAATGCACTGAACTGAACTGAACTGAACGTTATTTATAGAGCACTTTAAAAACAACCACTGTTGCAACAAAGTGCTGTACATGACCAATCACAAACATAAAACAACACAATAAAAACATTAAAGACAGTAAAACAATAAAAAACAATAGAAACACTAAAACAGGAGCAAAGTCTCATGCAGGGTCAAAAGCCAAGGAAGAGAAAAGGGTTTTAAGACTAGTTTTGAAAATGGACAGTGAAGGGGCCTGTCTAATGTTCAAAGGTAGAGTGTTCCATAATGTCGGAGCAGCAACAGAGAAGGCTCTATCCCCTCTGAGCTTCCGCTTAGACCTCGGTACCTCCAGGAGCAGCTGAGCAGCTGACCTGAGGCACCAAGCAGGAGCGGAGGGATGAAGCAGCTCAGAGAGGTAAGGCGGGGCGAGACCATTTAAAGATTTAAAAACAAATAAAAGAATCTTAAAACGAACTCTAAAGTACACAGGCAGCCAGTGGAGGGAGGCCAGAATAGGCGTTATGTGCTCCCTCTTACGTGTTCCAGTTAAAAGGCGAGCAGCAGCATTCTGAACCAACTGGAGACGTGCAAGGGATGATTGGCTAACTCCAAAATAAAGTGCGTTACAGTAATCCAGCCGAGACGTGATGAAGGCATGGATTACTGTTTCAAAATGCTGTCGTTCAAGAATGGGCTTCACCTTTGCCAGCTGCCTTAAATGAAAGAAGCTGGACTTAACTACCGCGCCTATTTGACGATCTAATAGCACCATGAAGATGGACTGGATGGAAGGAAGTGATGAACCTCTGATAGATTAGGCTGTGCTCGCTGGTGGGTGGATGGATGGGCGGATGAATGGACGGATGGATGGACGGATGGATGGACGCATGGATGGACGGACGGATGGACGGACGGACGGACGGACGGACGGATGGATGGATGCGTTATTGTCACATTTACCATGAAGGTACACTGCAATTCTTTATATTATTCTTTTCACTGGAACTCACATTCTAGTCTGTAAGCCGGCAAGGACAGCATGAACAGATAAACAAACTGGCAGAAATGAGGGTGAAGGATGAAGCAATAGGTGTATTTGATGGTGGAGTAGCAGTGGTGAAGAACACCTTTCGAGGCACAGGAAACATGCCGACGGTATTTGGATAGTAGGTTCCTACAGTTAGTCTGACTGAAGTCATCAGCGATGATGAACAGAGCAACAGGTTTGGTGTCTCTGGAGAGTTGACGGCCCTCCATAATTCACCGAATGCCACTTTGGCATTGGCTTTGGATAGTTTGTCGATCACTGACAAGGTGCTAGAATTCCCTCAGTAGATAAAAGAGATGATATGCACCACGTCAAGAGTCAAGTGTTTTATTGTCATATGTCCCAGATTGAACACCGACATTCTACTTGCTGCAGCACAACAGGATATGTAAACATAGTACACTGTAAGCAATCTATTTGTTTGTGCACCGCCCACTGAGGCTTTACCGTGGTGGCATCAAAGCCATCCACACAGTAACTGACGCTGTCCTGGCCTGGATGTCTACCCTTCATCATAAAACTTTTAGCTGAGCATGCCATACGCAAGAAGAAGAAGAAGACTGTAAGCAATATAATAAACGAGAAAAAAAAGTTTAGTGTGTGTATATATCCACATACTCACCCATACATATATATATATGTATATGAACATACATCCATACATGAATATTAAATACAGTATATGCATATGTATGAATGTATGTTTGTACACACACACATACACACACACACACACTGGGGAGCAAAATTGAGCTACAACGGCCACATCAGTGTAACACAAAGCATCGAGCAAATAGCAGACTGTGCTGCCTTTCCCCTTGCCTGAGGTTTCCATCTGGTCCATATATAATAAATGGGGAACCCCCAGGATGTATAACAGAGTCAGGTAAGTTGAAGTAGGCAATGTTTCAGACAACATAGCCCCTGATCTCCTTGAGCCTGACATCAGCCTGAAATACATGACTCATTTTACTTCCAGGGAGGTTGAAAGTTATTGAATGCAATTGTAGAGATTTTATATTAAGAATAACAGTGAGTGTACCAACAATTAAGGTAACAACAGTAGCCTTACTCTATGGTCTTCAAGTTTGTTCTTGTGTGAATGAATGTTAGCTAAAGTATGCTTGGAAGGTTTGGGGGCAAAATCCTTGCTGCATCAGCCACGCCTGCATCCGCCCCAAACTGCCACGCATCTTTGTTGTCTTGGTGCTCTCTGCTGTGTTGCTCACACAAGGTCTAATAAAGATTGGTAGTTCTGAAAGATCCTTTGAAATAGTGACGATTGAGAAAAGAATTTTCAGCACTGGAAATATAGATTTTTCTCACGGTTGGAACAGATAGATACAGAGGCAAAACTATCGCAAATAGCTTGGAGTGTGTAGGAAAGAACTGCAGATGCCGGTTTCAACCGAAGATAGACCCAAAAAGCTGGAGTAACTCAGCGGGTCCGACAGCATCTCTGGAGAAAAGGAATAGGTCAAGTCAAGTCAAGTTTATTCGTCACATACGCATACGAGATGTGCAGTGAAATGAAAAGTGGCAATGCTTGCGGATTCTGCAAAAAAAAACTACAAAACAGAATGGAACAGAATCAGTAATTACATATTTGTGGGAGAAAAAAAAAAGAAGAAACAGCAATTTTAAAAAGATACCACACAACAGTAAATTGGTACAGTAAGTTAGTCCCTGGTGAGATAGGAGTTTACAGACCTAATGGCCTCTGGGAAGAAACTCCTTCTCATCCTCTCTGTTTTCACAGCATGACAGCGAAGGCGTTTGCCTGACCGTAGCAGCTGGAACAGTCTGTTGCTGCGGTGGAAGGGGTCTCCCATGATCTTGTTGGCTCTGGATTTGCACCTTCTGATGTCTAGTTCCTGCAGGGGGGCGATTGTAGTTCCCATTGTGCGTTTGGCCGAACGCACTACTCTCTGCAGAGCCTTCTTCTCCTGGGCAGAGTAGTTCCCAAACCAGATTGTGATGTTTCCGGACAAGATGCTTTCCACAGCCGCTGAGTAGAAGCACTGGAGGATCCTCAGAGACACTCTGAATTTCCTCAATTGCCTGAGGTGGTAAAGGCGCTGCCTTGCCTTACTCACCAGTACGGCGGCGTGTAATGTCCATGTCAGATCCTCTGAGATGTGGACTCCCAGGTATTTAAAACAGCTCACCCTATCCACAGTTTATCTTCAGTGGTGTGTACGTCCTCGGATGTTGTGCCCTCCTAAAGTCCACGATCAGCTCCGTAATTTTTTTGATGTTCAAGAGGAGGCTGTTGTCCTGATACCAAAGTGCCAGATCAGCCACATCCTCCCGGTAGGCCTTCTCATCGTTAGGTGACATTTCGGGTCGACATCCTTCTTCAGACTGAGAGTCAAGGGAAAGGGAAACGAGAGATATAGTCGGTGATGTGGAGAGATATAGAACAAATCAATGATATGCAAAAAATGTTACAATGATAAACGGAACAGACCTGTGTGCAAGGTGAAAACGAGTTACAGACAATGAGACTCAACCAGACAACTTTGAAGCTAGTTTGACGGGTGGGGGAGGGATGGAGAGAGAGGGGATGCAAGGGTTACTGGAAGTGAGAGAAATGTATGTTCATACCGCTGTGTTGTAAGCTGCCCAGGCGAAATATGTGCTGTTCCTCCAATTTGCGTTTGTCCTCACTCTGACAATTGTGTCGATCACAAACAGCTGTTTTACAGTTTTAAGTAGAGTTTCACATAAAATGTCACCACTCACCAACACCAATTTAAATGCTGTAACCTAACAGCAGGGCTGAATGGTCTGTTTCTTGCTGTGAATTCAATGACATTGACAAAAATTGCTCGCTCAGCTTTTCCCCTTTTGATGTACTTATCGATCAGCAAGACAAGTTGGAGCCAAGGAGAGGCTTTTACCGATGAACACCTATAAGATTAACTGCTCTGCACTGTTAACCTGTAAGTGTCACTTCAGCACCAAGACAGCATTGGAGTGGGATGAAAATCAAGATACATTGATTGATTAAGTCGTTCATGTAATCTTCCCAAAATCTAGGGCACTTCAATAAATTGCCAGAAGCAAAAATGAACTTGCAGTTTTAGCTGATGAGTCCAAATTGAATTCACCGATAATCCACCTTTTGGTGATTAGATGACCAGCTATATTGCAGCTATTGGGAGTTTGCCAAATCACAGAGAAGAAACACGTTCTACAGCCGTCATCTTACGCTGATAAACAAAAGGGATTCTGTGGTACTTCATACAATTCACCTTCCCATGCTTCTTCTTGCGTTTGAGACAGCAGAAGTCCGCAGCAGGGTGATGCTATCCGGTTCGACATCCGTGGGTGCCCGCCTTAACAAGGTTGGCGCCAAGCTGCAGCGCTGTTGCTGTCTCTGTTTGTTGTTGTTCGCCTGACTGAGGTCAGTTGACAGCGCTCACCAAGGGGACGTCGGTAACATGAGCCTCTTCCCATGCTGATACAACACCTGCTACAATTACTCCCCCACCACCCCCTATTGTTCATCCAATTTCTTATCCTGCTTCCAGCAGATTTGGCCTGCTTGCCAATTGTACACTGCGTTCAACTAATTATGATCATGAAGCCACTAGCAATCTGCGGAACAGTGCCAATGTTAAATGTTAATAAAGTTGTGAATAATATATTGTTCTTTGACTAATGTATTCATTTATGTGGAACCATGGCAGGTGCATAAATATAAGGGTTTGGATTGGTTAATGACTAATTAAAAGTAAAGGCAGGTTTGCGGGCCTGAATCGCACCTCCCCAAACCTCTTGACTGGTTCTCTGGAAAGCCATAGTGAGCATGCGTCATGGACACGCTGCTGCAGTCACCTAATTTTGACATTCAACCCTGTTGTCTTCTCCACAATATATGTCACATCTGTTTAACTCTCACATTAAAAACATAAACAATATGAGCAAGAGAATGCCATCTGTCCGTTCAAATCTGTTTACCGTTCAATAAGGTTACGAATAGTGAAAGACTTGGATAGAGTGGATGCAGAGAGAATGTTTCCACTAGTGGGAAGGCCTAGGACCAGAGGTCATAGCCTCAGAATTAAAGGACGTTCTTGTTCCTTTAGGAAGGAGATGAGGAGGAATTTGTTTAGTCAGAGGGTGGTGAATCTGTGGAATCCTTTGCCACAAAAGGCTGTGGAGGCCAAGTCAATGGATATTTATTAAGCCAGAGATAGACAAATTCTTGATTAGTATGGAGGTCAAGGGTTATGGGGAGAAGCAGGAGAATGGGGTTAGGTGGGAGAGATAGATCAGCCATGATTGAATGGTGGCATGGACTTGATGGGCCAAATGGCCTAATTCTGCTCCTATTACTTATGACTTTGTGTTATGTCTGTTTGGTCTTCATCTGCACCTTGCTGTCTTTTCCACATCACCCTTGACTTTTTACTATCATTGTCCAAAAATCCCATGAATATATCCAGTCTCTCAGTCCCTGGGATGGAGAATTCCAAATATTTCTAAGCCGTTCATAGAAGAAATTCCTTCTCATCACAAAATGAGTCGAGTCACCTGGTTATAGATTCCCATATGTTCTCCACATCCACCCTGTCAAATTCCTTTGCAATATTCTGCTTCACATTTTTTCAGAATTCCGATGAGTATTGCCCAGATTTGCTCTACATTCACTTCATCATAAGCAATCCCTTCATCCTAAGAATCATCAAAATGCGTCACGGTGGCGCAACGTTTGAGTTACGGCCTTACAGAGCCGGAGACACAGGTTCGATCCTGATTACGGGTCTCTCTGTACGGAGTTTGCACGTTCTCCCCGTGACCTGCGTTGGTTTTCTCCGGGATATCCGGTTTCTTCCCACACTCCAAAGACGCACATGTTTGTAGGCAAAGTGTGTGTAGGATAGCGTTGGTGGCGATCATTGGTTGGTGTGGACTCGGTGGGCCGAAGGACCTGTTTCCGCGCTGTATCTCTCAACTAAACTAAATTAGTAAGTAAGTAAGTAAGTAAGTAAGTAAGTTTATTGGCCAAGTATTCACATACAAGGAATTTGCCTTGGTGCTCCACCCACAAGTAACAACATGACATACAGTGACAGTTAGGAAGTGTCTTCAATGCAATTACATTCCTCCTAAAATAAGGAAACAAACAGTGTTGGGTGTATTTCAGTGGTTTTCTTGCCGATGCTCTGCATAGATAAAGCAAGATTATATTACTTGTTTATTCCATCTCTCGTAAAAAAAAAGCCAGCATTCTATTAACCATTCCATATACTGGTTTATTAACGATGTGGACACCCAAATTCCTTTGTACAGTAGCAGCTTGCAGTATTTTTCCATTTAAATAACGTTTTGTAATACACTGTAATATTTTGTAAGGTGAAATTGGTGATATCAATTGCATTAGAGAGATCACCACTTTGAAGCTTATGCTGTAGATCAATAAACCATTTTATAGCGTACTTGGGGTAAATAGAGGTTGTTGGATGGCTGTCTGGCTATTTCTTGCCAATAACCCAATTAAAGTTCCACAATAAAGACCATAAAATACAATAATAAAGATTGGGCAATCTGTCCATTGAATTTATAAATTGTGTAACTGCCTGAAATTCTTGAAATATTTTAGTTCCATGGAGGTAAAATGTTATTGGATGCACCCACAGCATGAGAATTCTCGCTACTCTCCATGGCGGCTTCATTCTGGTCGCCGTTAATTTTTTAACATGTTGAAAAATTTGCGGTGACCATAGTGAGGCCACGACTAGTTCCCAGAATGCAGCAACTCCTCACGACCATGAAGGCGACTCCCCGGCAACCACCCGCGAACATGTGGCGACCATATGGCACCGGCATAGTCACCTGCATAAATTGTTCTATATGTCTCTATATCATTGTCTTTATCTCTTGTTCGCCTTTCCCCTGACTTTCAGTCTGAAGAAGAGTCTCGACCCAAAACGTCACCCATCCCGTCTCTCCAGAGATGTTTCCTGACCCGCTGAGTTACTCCAGCTTTTTGTGTCTATGCTGGAAACATGTGCTGCATTCTATGGACAGAGAGAGTTAGCGTTTCCATGAATAAACTGTGTTCTGATAAAAAGGTTATTCACCTGAAATGTCAACTCACTCGCTCTGACTGTCCACACCCCATGCATCTCAGTGTCCTCCCTACGATAATGGCGCAGTGATGGAAAATGTGGACTACTCCCCATATCTCAGGAGCCACCTCTTTTATTGAAGGATGACATTGGAAATGAAATTCACCATTACCTTCAATGCATCAGTGCAGGCCTTGGTCAATTGGTGCATGTGTAGGAAGGAACTGCAGATGCTGGTTTAAACCGAAGATAGACACAAAAAGCTGGAGTAACTCAGCGGGACAGGCAGCATCTTTGGAGAGAAGGAATGGGTGACATTTTGGGCCAAAACATCCCCCATTCCTTCTCTCCAGAGATGCTGCCTGTCCTGCTGAGTTACTCCAACTTTTTGTGTAAATGGTGCTTGTGCGAGGCCTGGTAAAAAGCAAACAGTTCATTCTGCAAACTTGATCCTGTATACTTCTGAATACTGTATACTTCTGAAACTTGGATCTCAAGGCACTTGGAAGATATCAGCAATGCTGAATCTGCCAATTACGTCAAATTCAGTTGAAGTAATTACCCCTTCCCTGGTACTTTCGGTTGCAACCGCAGGAAAATCTACACTTGTCGCTTTACCTCCCCCCTCGACTCCATCCAAGGACCCAAGCAGTCTTTCCAGGTGAGGCAGAGGTTCACCTGCACCTTCTCGAACCTCGTCTATTGCATCCGCTGTTCCAGGTGTCAACTGCTCTACATCGGTGAGACCAAGTGCAGGCTTGGCGATCGCTTCGCTCAACACCTCCACTCAGTTCGCATTAACCAACCTGATCTCCCGGTGGCTCAGCACTTCAACTCCCCCTCCCATTCCAAATCTGACCTTTCTGTCCTGGGCCTCCTCCGTGGCCAGAGTGAATCCCACTGCAAAGTGGAGGAGCAGCATCTCATATTTCGCTTGGGCAGTTTACACCCCAGCGGTATGAACATTGACCTCCAATTTCAGGTAGTCCTTGCTCTCTCCCTCCTTCCCCTTCCCTTCCCAGCTCTCCCATTGCCTACTGTCTCCGCCTCTTCCTCTCAGTCTGAAGAAGGGTCTGGACCCGAAACCTTGCCTATTCCTTCGCTCCATAGATGCTGCCTCACCCGCTGAGTTTCTCCAGCATTTTTGTCTACCATCGATTTTTCCAGCATCTGCAGTTCTTTCTTAATCAAATTCTGTTGAGGGATGAACAAACTATAGAAGTGTTATTTTTCAGGCCAATGTCCCCTGAGATCTATCTTACACGTAGCTGGCTGTTGTGGGCAAGCCACATAATTCGCATGCCTGACGCCAGACATTCAAAGCACACTCTATTTAGAGCTTTGTCTTGAGAAGAGATTACAAGCAAAAGGATTCAAGAGAAATATAATATATCCACTGACTCCTCAAAATATCTGGCCATGGCCACTCAAAGTGTAGAAGAGCATTCTGGATAGCATTAACATAGAAACATAGAAAATAGGTGCAGGAGTAGGCCATTCGGCCCTTCAAGCCAGCACCGCCATTCAATGTGATCATGGCTGATCATCCCCAATCAATAACCCGTGCCTGCCTTCTCCCCATATCCCTTGATTCCACCAGCCCCTAGAGTATCTAACTCTCTCTATCTATCTCTCTCATCCAGTGATTTGGCCTCCACTGCCCTCTGTGGCAGGGAATTCCACAAATTCACAACTCTCTGGGTGAAAACGTGTTTTCTCACCTCAGTCTTAAATGGCCTCCCCTTTATTCTAAGACTGTGGCCCCTGGTTCTGGACTCGCCCAACTTTGGGAAATTTTTTCCTGCATCTAGCAGGAAAGGTCCACATATTTTGAGCACACAGAAGCCCCGCATAAGTGATGGAAGGAGTGGACCACATCACAAACCACCCAGTTCCTGATCCATCTGCAGTCCCACAGTGGCCTCATTAGCCATGTTTGAACTGGCAAGCAAGAGTGGAAGCAAGTCACCATGCATCAAGAGAGGCTTACTGGAGGCAGGGTGAGTAAAAATGACATCATACATTTATTATATTGATTAAATAAAATTCTATTCATCCAGCAGATAATCAGTTCTTCAAATTGGGTCGGATCTTGTGGATTAAATGTTGTTTGTCCTGCCTGACATTACTTTCAATTTAGCATGCTGTCGCCTGGTTTGGTGTAATTCCCTGGTCTCTTAACTTAACAGTAATGAAGCAAGTGGATTTTAGTCAATAATAATTAAATTTCAGCCTCAGTGCTGCATTGATAATTGCTAAGGGACAAGGTTTATGAAATAATTTAGTACACAAATGATATGCGTTCAAATCAGATAGGGACAGTCTTGTCCTTTATTTATGAAATGATGATTGAGAGTCAAAATATGACACAATTTAATAGAAACTCTCCATTATTTGTAAGTAAAGAAATCAATATCAGTTTACTGCATAATAATTTATATTATTTGAAATACAAACTATAAAAGACATTAATTACAAACTTCAATAATCTATGATATATGTAAAACATTAGCCTCAGATTTAATTTTACCATAAGCACTCAGACAAAACAACAATAAATAATTATATTTAAGAAGGAACTGCAGATGCTGGAAAATCAAAGGTAGATAAAAATGCTGGAGAAACTCAGCGGGTGAGGCAGCATCTATGGAGAGAAGGAAATAGTCAACGTTTCGGGCCAAAACCCTTCTTCAGACTGATGTGAGGGTGGGAGGGGCGGGAAGAAGAAAGGAAGAGGAGGAGCTGAGGGCTAAGGGAGAGCTGAGAAGGGGAGGAGAAAGTAAAGACTACCTAAAATTAGAGAAGTCAATGAAATAAATATATTCGTCGAACCTGACTGGAAATATGCATATGCCCAAATATGGAAATGTTTACCATACTTAATACAGCAATGCCTTTCCATGTTGTCAGATATTTTACTCAGATGGGCAACATATGGTTATACAATGCACTCAAACAGCTGAGCACTTAAAACAAAATACCAAAAGTAAGTGTTCTATCACAGGCATACATCAGTGAAATGAAGCAGAGTGGAATAACTCTTTGAGAACTGAGATATTCATCCTTTGTCATCCATACTTGCAAAAAAACCGCAACAGGCCAATACGTTTTGCTACGGGTATCTTTTTTATGGGTCAGTGTGCTCCTGACACGTGCACTTTTGATATTGTTGCCAGAGGGATCACTATCTATCTATTAACATTAAACCGACCAGTCTGTCGCTCACAGTAATTCCTACTGTCCTATATACCCCTGAGATGTGGATTACCTACAGCTGGCACCACAATGCACGAGAGATATACCACAAATTCTGTCTCTGCTAAACAGGCAAGACAGAGGTGGAGATAAAAGTCATAAGGTCATATGTAATAGGAGCAGAATTAGGCCATTCGGCCGATCAAGTCAATTTAATCATGGTTGATCCATCTCTCCCTCCTAACCCCATTATCCTGCCTTTTCCCCATAACCCCAGATACACGTAGTCATCAAGAATCTATCTATCTCTGCTTTAAAAATGTCTATTGGCCTCCACAGCCTCCTGTGACAAATAATTCAACAGATTCGCCACCCTCTGACTAAATAAATTCCTTCTTATCTCCTTCCTAGAGGAATGTCCTTTAATTCTGAGGCTTTCGGGGGGTGGGGGGGGGGGGGCAGATTATTTACTGATTATGGAGAACATAATAGCAGTAGTCCAAGATGAGATTATTGAAAGATCATCCAGGGAGGCTATATGGGTTGAAATGAGAAATAAAAAGGGGATGATCACCTTGTTGAGATTGTACTATAGTGTCTCAAATGGTCAATGCTGATAGTTTGCTCCACATAAACACCATTCCACCTCACTGCGTTCACCCAAACATGCTGCTCATTTCCTCCTCTATCACTGACTTCAATGGATCCATGATATTTGCTTCAGCTACTTCTTGTGGAAGTTCACTCTTTGGGTGAAGGAGTTAATGAACAAAATTGAAAACAAGGGAACAAAATTTGCAGGAAAAGCATGAACACAGATTGGATTTTGGATATGAAGCAGAATGGTGGTGAAGGTTTGTTAAATCATATGCTTTTCGAGGTTTGCAATGCTGTTCTCAAGGGCTTGGTGATGAGCCAATGTTTCTCTCAATATATATTAATAACTTCTACTTATGTAAATTGAGGCACCATTTTGAAAATTTACACATGACACAGAAGCTGCAAACATGGTAAACAATCAGGATCACGTCCAGGTTCAGGAACAGCTTCTTCCCTACAGCCATCAGGCTATTAAACATGACAACCTCAAATAAGCTCTGAACTACAATAGACTAATATTATTATTATTATTATTATTATTGCACTACTAACATTTGTTTTGTGTGTGTACATTTGTGTGTGTGTATGCGTTATGATCCCTAGCTCCGTACTAATTTCTGTGTCTAGCATACGATTGCAGAGAACTGTATTAAGCCCCTGGAAATGTAATGTTCCACAGTTATAGATACATAAAGATATGTGAAAAAAAATAATTGAAATCTGCTTTGTGGTACCCTAGAGTTATCACAATGAATTTTTATGTCATTTACATGAATTTATTTGTAATTCGTGGAGATAATTTGGGAACAATCTGAATAGCTTGTTGTATCAATATAGTTATTGCCCCAGGATTGGAAGTAAACTGCTGAATGATGAACATTGATCTGCTAAGAATGAAGTGTACAATCATGAAATGACTGCATAAAAGGATCATTCCTTTCTAAATTTGTTATCTATTTTGCTAATTAAATTGTATAACGTTGAGCCCAAAAAAACTTTGATCAAGCAAATATCAATCTCGCAGATTGCAGGGCACATTATTGGCTTTGGAGACTGGAGACTGGAGACCAACTATGTAGCATTGGACAGATTCACCCAACTATCATGCTCTTGGTTACTGTAAAATCCAACATTCATGATAATACATTGGTTTAGCTTCAGAGTAAAATAGTAACAGGTCAAAACTTCAACCTGTGATATAAACCAGACATTCTGTAAAATGTGTCAGTAATTTTCTTATGCTGTATTATAAAAGAATGATCAAAAAGAATAATCAAAAAGAATAATACCAAAGACTGGGGGAAATATATGATAAACTGTATTCAGGTTAAATATAGCACTTCCATTAAAATCTGCATTTTAATGGAGAAAAGTATTGTTATTCCATTGTAGCTTACATTGGCTGCTCCTATTTATCATTACCAAAGGTTTTGTGTTTTGTGTTTACACATTCACCTCTGGCTTCCACCATTTAGTTTCCTCTCAGTAATTGACATGATCCCGTGGGACCCTTGTGTCTACAATATTATTAGGGCCAGACTTCAGAGATGTTACAAATCTGTCTATAGTTAATGTGGCATTAAGATGTGGATGTGCAAAATGTCATTCCATTTAAATTTAACAAATATCATCTCCTTCAGGTCAACAAATGTATGTAATTTAAATCCATCAGACTATATGACTGCTTTCTCTATCAATCTCAAAGACATGAGTACATTACTTGAACCTTAATCTTGAGATTAGTTTGCTCCTCACATATGATCCATCATTGAGACTGCTTTCCCCTCTGAACATCAATAATCTATTATAATTCTATGATACACAGCTATGTTAACTCTGTGGCTAGATTTAGACCATATTTTACAGTTAAGGAAAGGCCAATTGGCTTGTAAACCTGTTTATAGATGGCACAAACTTCCTCACACCTCACTTCAATCTCACTCTGGAACCAAATCCCGTGCTCAAAGTTATACCTGAATCTCCTCTTTATTTATTTAAGGATTGCCTTGTACTTATAAATCTTGTTTATGGCCTCCTTCATACACGTAACCTTCTTCTCAAGATCTCCCCTTGTAAATCCTGCTGTACTTTTAAGATCACTGAGAGCACATCTCTCCACCTTTCATCTAATTCAGTCTTCTCTGAAAGTTATGATATTTCAATTCTGATATCATCCTTGTAAATCTTTATTGGACTTTTCCCATGGCCTCTATATTTTTTGATATTCTTCTACAAGCATAAGTAATGAAAATATTCTTGTGTTTCATACTCTTATTTCTTCTAACTGGAAGTTTCACCATCTATATATTACTAAAATTATCATCTTGTTTGTTTGGATGTCTGTGTGTGAGTGAGATCCTGAAATTACGCCAAAACGGTACACGATAGCGCAACAATTTTTGCACCACCTTACTCACAATTGTCTTGTGGTGTGTTTTTTTTAATCAGGTTTCGTTCAGACTGATGTTATTCACATTTTTAACTTTACAAAATCCAGTTTGAGAAAGAATGACTTGAACACTGCAGTGGCAGTTACAGCTATGACATCACAATGGGATCTAATATGCAACAATGCTTCAATCACAGAACACTGAGTCCTGGCAGAGGGAGGCTGAACAGGAGGGGGGGGGGGGGTGCTGGGGAAGGCAGGGGAAGTGGAATTGAAATTTGTTTTAAGTCCTGGCAGCAAGTGCTTGCATTTTTTTTAAGTTTAAAAAGAGGGAGGATGAAGAGGAGGGGGAGGGAGTGCTGGGGGATAAGGGGAAATGAGGAACTCCTGCAAAGTTGGGGGTTATGGGTGAGTGGTAGAATATTGTGTTGGGGGAACGGGTTGCATTGGGGGAACGGGTGAATGGTGGAATATTGCGTTGGGGGAACGGATTGCGTTCGGGGACCAGGCCTCCCATGTGACCTGGACCCAACGGGTCCCACTTGATCTAGTATAAAGACAATAATTGGCATCATTTGAAACAAATTATTTTTAAAGCAATCACATAACTTTCAGCGTGTGAGACCAACAATTCTAATCATCTCAAAACTTTTAGAATCAACCATAAAAATCAGCTATTCTTCCCAAATGATATTTGCCAATATTCACACTTATTCACCTTTCCACCACAAGAGTCAAAGAGTCATACAGTCTTACAGTGTGGAAACAGGCCCTTCAGTGCAACTTGCCCACATCGGCCAATGTGTCCCTACTCTAGTCCCATCTGCCTGTATTTGTCCCATATCCCTCTAAATTTGTTCTATCCTTGTACCTGTCTAAATGTTTCTTAAACATTGTGATAGTAGCTGCCACAACTACCTCCTCCAACAGCTCTTTTCATACACCTACCACCCTTTGCGTGAAAACGTTTCCCCTCAGGTTCCTATTAAATCTTTCCCCCCTCACCTTAAACCTATGTCCTATGGTTCTCGATTCCTCTACTCTGAGCAAGAGACTGTCTGTCTACCAGATGTATTCCTTTCCTGATTTTGTACACCTCTATAAGATTACCCCTCACCTTTCTGCGCTCCAAGGAATAGAGTCCTAACCAGCTCAAAGTCTCTCCATAGCTCAGGTCCTCGAGTTCTGGCAACATCCTCCTAAATCGTCTGTGCATCCTTTCCAACTTGACAACATCTTTCCTATAACATGGTCCCCGAAACTGATGACAATATGTGACTATCTGAAGTTAGAGAAGTCGGAAGAAGGATCTCGACCCGAAATGTCGCCCATACCTTTTCTCCGGAGATGCTACTTCACCCGCTGAGTTACTCCAGCATTTTGTGTCTACCTTTGATTTTAACCAGCATCTGCAATTCTTTCTTACACAATGTGTGGCCTTATCAATGTCTTATACAACTGCAACATGACCTGCCAACTTCTATGCACAATGCTCTGACTGATGAAGGCCAATGTGCCAAAAGCCTTATTGACCACCCTATCAACCTGAGATGCCATTTTCAACAAACTATGTACTTGTACTCTTAGATCCCTCTGCTCCACAACACTCCCCAGAGCCCTACTGTTCACTATGTAGGTTCTGCCCTTGTTAGTGGTTCCAAAATGTAACACCTCATATTTCTCTGTTAAATGCTATCAACTATTTCTCAGCTCACCTGGCCAACCGATCAAGATCCTGCTGCAATTTCTGACAACCTTCTTCACTATCTACAATACTACCCACTTTTGTATCATCTACAAACCTGTTAATCCTGCCATGTATGTTCTCATCCAAATCATTGATATAGTTGACAAACAGCAATGCGCCCAGCACTGAAAAGCAACCTTCCACCATCACCCTCTGCTTCCTTCCATGAAGCCTATCTTCCATTCAGCTATCTCTCCTTGAACCGCTTTGAAAACTCATCTATTTTCAAGACAAGAGAGGTTGTTCAGAAAAAAATATTCCCTCATCTTGTTAAAATACTAATGTGGTCCTCAATGCATAAGACCGAACATTTAATTGATTTTAATATAGAATTATTGGGCAAGAACCCACGTTCAGGCTATTGCAGTGATTTCTTGATGGCAGATTTATTCACAGAGACCGTGACACCGATTTTATGGAGGACAATGTTGCAAGCTTGTTTATTGTCACATTGAAATGCTCACTTTTCCCCATATCCCCTGATTCATGTCCTGCAAGGAACAGGCAGGTGCCCAAGAAGGATTCCAGGAGACGAGTCCGTGAACTGGACATTAATTAAATCATTGTGAATGGTTTTGGGTAACTAGAGGGAAGCTTGCAATTACTGCATTGTCAGAGCTTGCTTGGAAATACAATGGGCATTCATTCATGCACCTTCCAAGGAATAAGTGACTGCACAGTGTGTACAGCTCACTACACACCTTGAGGGAAGGACCTGAATCACTTTTGCTCTTCAGGGTCACAGTGCTGATGCTGAGGTTTGGAATTTCTGCAGTTGAGAGGGTGATCCAACAGACTAAGTGGCCCCATGTGGTGTCTGCAATTACATTGTTCATGCAGAAAATCCCAGGAGGAGTCCTGTGAAAATTCCTCAACTATTTTCAAGGAAAGGAACACAGCAGTTTTGAAAGCAGTTTTTTCTCTGAGTAAAGATTTCCTTCAGTTAAATTGCAGAAGCAGAATGGGCGGTCCTTAATTCTTCTGTTAATCTATTAGGAAATGTGTTGGACAATATTTAGAAAATATAACCTTAAGTCAGCAGGCTCAACAATACTTTGGGGTGTTGGAGAGACAGTATATCAGGTAAATAGATATATTCGGAGTTCAGACTGAGCAGTAGTTTGATTTTGAAACTCTTTGAAATATTGTTGTGGTGAGCGTTGTGTGGCAGAAAGTACACTACAGGATTTCATTGTATGTGTGGTTGTGCGTGTGGTTGTGTGTGTGTGTGTGTGTGTGTGTGTGTGTGTGTGTGTGTGTGTGTGTGTGTGTGTGTGTGTGTGTGTGTGTGTGTGTGTGTGTGTGTGTGTGTGTGTGTGTGTGTGTGTGTGTGTGTGTGTGTGTGTGTGTGTGTGTGTGTGTGTGTGTGTGTGTGTGTGTGTGTGTGTGTGTTTCTCTGTGTGGAAGTTAATTTTAAGTTTAGCTTACGGTGCAGTGAATATCAGATACATAGAAACATAGAAAATAGGTGCAGGAGTAGGCCATTCGGCCCTTCGAGCCAGCACCGCATTCAATATGATCATGGCTGATCATCTAAAATCAGTACCCCGTTCCTGCTTTTTCCCCATATTCATTGATACCTTAAGCCCTAAGAGCTACATCTGACGCTCTCTTGAAAACATCCAGTGAATTGGCCTCCACTGCCTTCTGTGGCAGAGAATTCCACAGATTCACAACTCTTTGGGTGAAAAAGTTTTTCCTCATCTCAGTCCTAAATGGCCTACCCCTTAATCTACCCCTTATACTTAAAAATCAATGGTGACATACAGTTTGGATGCAGACTTAAAATGTTAGAGGTGATATAGACTAAATATACAGTAAATTCCAACAAATTATACAAAAGCTGCAATCGTAATTCCAGGAATTGTTATCAGGAAGTTAGTGTTGCTGAACAGAACAATAATAACCTTCAGCATTAGAATTTTCTTATGAGTGATTACAGATATCAGTATCTTGTTATGTATTGTTATATGTAGGAAGGAACTGCAGATGCTGGTTTAAACCAAAGATAGACACAAAATGCTGGAGTAACTCAGCAGAACAGGCACCATCTCTGGAGAGAAGGACTGGGTGATGTTTCGTTTAGCTAGAAGGTGGATGACCCGAAACATAACTCATTCCTTCTATCCAGTTACTCCATCATTAAGTATTGTTATAATGGAACATATTTCATGTGCATTGCCCTTCTCCCCCAAACATTACTAGATGGATGTCATAGAATCATAAAAGTTTGTAGCACAGAAATACTCATGCTTGGCCCTACATGTCAATTCATTACCCTGTAAACTTGCTAAATTCCCTTTTATCATTTTTGAAGAAATCAGCATTCAGCATTTGTTGAAGTATATTTCAGACATCTTGTCAAGTCTATTCGGATATAAAAAAATCTCCTCATGACATTTTGCCAATAATTTTGAATCTTGCATTATTACATTCCAACCCATTTACTCGAGGAATATTTTTTTTAACAGTCTACTCTATAAAGAGGTCTCATTATATCCAAACCACTCTTAGATCAATTCTTAATCAGCCTTCTTTCAACCAGAGTCCCCTTTTTTCCCCATCCCAGTATTCCAGAGAGCAGCACTTAATCCTTCTCTGCATTGAAGGCCATATGTCATGCCGCTGGCTCTTCAACTTTCCTGTCTGTGGCACAATATGGTCTGTAACTAACCTCACTAACTTCTTTATGAATATCATCCTAAATCTATGTGATGCTGCTTCCTATCTGTGAGTCTAGGATGCTTATAAAAGTTAAAGGAAGAAGCAGTTGATTAAGCAGGGGGACCGCCATGAGGGAAGGGGAGGGCATGTGGGGGTGGACCTGCCGAGGGGTACTTTGCAACATTGCCAGCGCCCTTTATGTGGCAACTATTTGCATACCTTGTGTATGCATGCAAAGAATTTCAGTGACTTGTGACAATAAAGTATTCAATTCAATTAATTTCAATTCAATCCAAGAGTATCTGAGTAAAAGACTAAAGACAGCTAGTGTGGTTATATATGACCCTGATGAGATTATACCTGGAATACCCCTGTGTATAACTTTGGACTCAGTACCTAAATGATGATATACTTGTCATAGAAGATGTTCACTAGACTAGTTTCTAGGTTGGTGACTTTTTTAATGAGAGGAAATTGAATAGGCCTGTGTTCTGTAGTGCTCAGAAGATTGAGAGGTGATCTCTTTAAAAGTTACAAAATTCTTACAGGCTCAAGATGGTTGAACCAAGAGGCACAGAGTCAAAATAAGGGGCAGACTGTTTAAGAATGGGTGAGAAGAAATGCCTTCAGTCGGAGGATGGTGACTGTTTTCAATGTTCTCTGCTCCAGAAAGCTGTTGATGCTCAGTCATTGAGTTTATTCAAAATACCACTCAATAAGGGATTTGGAGGATCTTAATGTACGACTGAAAAATGGAGCAAGATAGGGGTGTAACAGTGATGGCCTGCTCCTGAGTATTATTTTCAGATGAAGAATATACACCTGAACACCTGACGCTTGGATGGGACCACTGCAAGAGATCTCCCAGTGGTTGAGGCGGTATGGTGGTGTAAGCGGTAGAGTTGCTGCCTTACAGCGCTTACAGCACCAGAGACCCGGGTTCGATCCCGACTATGGGTGCTGTCTGTACGGAATTTGTACGTACTTCCTGTGACCACACGAGTTTTTTCCGAGATCTTCTGTTTCCTCCCACACTTCAAAGATGTACAGGTTTGTAGGTTAATTGGATTGGTGTATGTGTAAAATGTCCTAGGTGTGTGTAGGATAGTGTTAGTGTGGGGATCGATGGTCAATGCGGACTCAGTGGGTCTTGGGGAATAGGAACCATCTAAAAGGTTATTGATGCCACCAAATGTACTTTAAAAGAGCATTTATGAAGAACTCCTCTAGTCACATTGGGACCTGTGAATCATTAACTCTGCCCCGGCCTCCCTCAGTTCAGTTCAGTTCAGAGTTCAGAGACACAGCACGGATACAGGATTCAGCCCCCTTTGTTCACGTCCACAACGACCGGTGATCCCCGCACATTAACACTACCCTACACACACTTGGGACAATTCTACATATATACCAAGCCAATTGTACTTCTTTGGAGTGTGGGAGGAAACTGAAGGTCTTGGAGAAAACCCACACTAGTCATGGGGAGAATGTACAAACTCCGTATGACAACACCCGTAGTCGGGATCAAACCCGGGTCTCTGGCACTGTAAGGCAGAAGCTCTACCGTTGCGTCACTGTGCTGCCATCCAGAGATTTTACTCTGGACACAGGCAATTTGAACTGGAGGGATTCTCAGATACAACTGGTGAGCACAGGACTGCTATTTGAGTGTGGGCTGAGAACAAAATGTGCAGAGCGTCTTGTCATAGCGGGTTGGGAAACATTTGCCCTCTGACATCAAAGAGTGAACAGACCGACTTTCTTTTCCTGAACAACCCGAAGTGTTTCTTTTAGAGTTCCAAAGGCCTAAGTTCAGGAACAAAGAACTAGTATAACGGACTGGATTCACTAGAGACTGCAGATGCTGGAATCTTGAGCAATAAACAAAGTGCAGGAGGAACTCAGCAGGCCAGGCAGCAGCTATGGAGGGAAGAGAACAGACATTTTTGTTCATGTCTGAAGAAGGATCCTCATCTGAAACATGATCTGAGCATCTTCCTCCACGGATGCTGCCTGATCTGCTGAGATCCTCCAGCACTCTGTTCTTTTGCTATCAAACCTGATTTTCCATCTTACATTTAATATCATTTTATACAATGTCCATGATTATGGGGAACACTATGGCATTTCAAGCTGGTATTGCATCTGGTATCTAGTGGTATGCAGTGGAGCATGTTGAGGCTAAGGCACAAACAGCCCAATCCACGATGTGTCTCTTATACTGGATTAATATGTTGACAAGCTTAGTCTGACCTGATGTTGTCAGATGGGTGTTTGTTGTCTAACTCCAAAAGAGTTCAAAAGGAATTACCTCACCAAATTTATCACCCTTATATTCTTCCTTTACGTGGAATATTTCACGTATGACCTCGGTATTCCATTTGTGTTTTTTTCGCCCACTAACACAATTTTGAATCTCCATCTAATTTAGTATCATTCACTAAAATTGCTCACTTTCTTAGAATGGAACTGTTGATCAAACATAGAAGACAAAACAACCGCCCAAGACGCCCTCATTCCCCATTAACTTGCTTTCTGTTTCGTTTTCTCTTCCATTTTTCTTACATTCCAAAAACATATTTTGAACACTGACGGCCAAAAGGTCCTTAACAACCAGGATTTGCTTCGGGAACTGAGGAAGTACCTTTAACAATGAAGGAAATGGATTCTGTTCAGTGTCCAACGAGCAAAATTGCACTTTCAACCTTGGATTTTGGAAAAGTCCCTGAACTGGATCATGCGCCTTCAATTAGCTTTTCATTCCTACAAATCATATTTCATTATTTAGTTAATTAAAAGGAATGGATTTTTAAACAGTGTTGTGTTTTCGTTTCATGTCTTTCTTCCAGGTTACATAAAACCTCCATCCTATTCAACAAAATTAATCTACATGGACAGGAACCACTCAGGCATTGGCTACTGCTTATTAGCTTATGCACCTGCTACAGAGGAACATACTTTTTTTTTTGATTTTAGCAAATATATGTTTATTATAGCCTTTAATTCTCTTATTTGTGGTAAAACCCCCTTAATTGTGGACACTGGATAGACCCAATCCTGTGGATATGTCTTTCCCTTTTACCCCAGAAAAGTATTGAACAACCTTTTCCTTTTCAGAATAATCTTCATCATATATCAACCAAAAAGTCTGGCAAATGTCCAAAAGAGTCTCTTGAGGATTCCATCACCAGAGCAGCTTGCTGAATCCACATTAATAGCAATATTCAAAAGACATTTGGACAGGTATATGGAATAAGGAAGGATTTGAGGCATACAGGGCAAAAGCAGGCAAATGGGGCTATTGTAGGTGGGACATCTTGGTTGGCATGAATGAGTTTGGCTGCAGGGCCTGTTTCCATGCCATGTGAGTCTATGAATCTATGAGATGGTATGCTGGTGTCAAACAGTTTTAGACACAGTATTTACTGGTTTGGCTGAACACATGACAATCCCAGGTACCAACTAAATGGTTCATTTGAGCATGTTGATGTGTGCTGCTATGGGGCACTTACATATTTGTTTGCAAATATGCTCAGTTTTATTTTATTCATCCCTGTGGGCTGTTTTCGTATTTTAGTCTATTCAGTGCTACTTCCCTTTTAGTCAGTATGATCACCAGCATGAATTTCCATTTCCATTTCTGATGACATGGCTTAACTCTGTTTGAAAAATGTAAAAGATAACACATCCTTTTTGCTGTTTATTGTCCATTTCTGTGCCTTTTTTGATCAGAGGGAAAATGTATATCAACTAAGGACGGCAGAGTGATGCAGCGGTGGAGTTGCTGCCTTACAGCGCTTATAGCGCCAGAGGCCCGGGTTCAATCCCGACCACGGGTGCTGTCTGTACAGAGTTTGCATGTTCTCCCTGTGACCACGTGGGTTTTCTCCGAGATCTTCAGTTTCCCCCCACACTTCAAAGATGCACAGGTTTGTAGGTTAATTGGCTTGGTGTATGTGTAAATTGTCCTTAGTGCGTGTAGGATAGTGTTAATGTGCGGGGATCGATGGTCGGTACGGACTCAGTGGGTCGAAGGACCTGTTTCCACGCTGTATCTCTAAATTAAACTAAACTAAACTTACTATTATTCAATAATATTAACTTGCGCTGATGTTAAAATCTTTTCAAGAGCGACCAATGTAATTTTTCATTTAAAAATCTTCAGCCAGCAGAAAAATAGTTGGTCGTGCGGTATTCTGAAATCTTTCAAAACACAGCCCCCAGGAACAAACTGGGCAGCATTGTGGCCAGGCTTCTAGTGTTGATGAACCAACCTACCAACCAGCTTGGTTGCCTGTCATCCAGTAGTCATATCGAGGCCTGTCAATAAAATGCAACTGAGTCATGAAGCTGAAGAAGATCAAAACCTTATACATGCCAATCAAGTTGCTGTTCTGGGCTAGTCCCATTTGCCTGCTTTTGGTCCACATCCCTCAAAAGTCTTCCTGTCTCTATATTTGTCAGAATGTGTTTTGAAAGTCGTAATGATATCTGCTTTTGTATCTGCTCTTGGCAGCTCATTCCAGCTATGGACAATCTTCTGAGTGAAAAGGTTACGAATGAGTTCCTTCTTAAATCTCTCTCCTCTCACTTTAAGCCTTTGCTCTCGAGTTTCAGAATTTTCTAATGGGGGGAAAAAGACTGTGAATGTCCACTTTATCCATGCTGCTCATGATTTTATGCACCTCAGTAAGATCAACCCTCAGCAATGTATGCTCCAAAAAATAAAAGTACCAGCTTATTGAGTTTCTCCCTATAACTCAAGCCTGCAAGTAGGTAACATTCCGGTGAATCTCTTCAGCAACATTTACAACTTAGTGACATCCTTCCTATAGCTGGGCGACCAGACGAGCACACAGTATTTCCAATGTGGTCTCAACAGCGACTGGTATAGCTGCATCATGATGTCCTAACGTTTGTCCTCAATAAACTTCCCAATGATGGCGAGCATACCAAATCTTTTCTTGACCACCATGTCCCCCTGACTCGCTAGTTTCAGAGAACCACCTGTACCATATCCCTCTGTTCTCCAATACTCTCCAAGGCTCACACTCCCAACTGATCTAGATCCAGTTGTATACTTAGATAGACATTTAAGAATAAGGGGTAAGCCATTTAGGACTGAGTTGAGGAAAAGGGTTTTCACCCAGAGAGGTATGAATCTGTGGAATTCCCTGCCACAGAAGTCAGTGAAGGCCAATTCACTGGATGTATTCAAGAGAGAGTTAGATATAGCTCTTAGGGCTAATGGAATCAAGGGATATGCGGATAAGGCAGGAACGGGGTACTGATTCTGGATGATCAGCCATGTTCATTTGAATGGCGGTGTTGACTCAAAGGGCCGAATGGCCTACTCCTGCACCTATTTTCTATGTTTCTATGTTTTCTATATACTTCCTTACTGTCCACTATATCATTAATTTTGGTGCAATCTGCGAATTTACCAGCAACATTGACTACATTGTCTTCCAATTCATTAATGTAGACAACAAACAATAGTGGACCAAGCACCAACTCATGCTGTAGGACAACTGGACACATGTCCCCAATCAGTAAAACAACCACCACAACTACTCTTTGACTCCTTCCTACAAGCCAATTTGAATCAAATCGATTAGCTCGCATTGGATTCCATGTGATCTAACCTTCCAGACTGACATACTCTGAGTGATCTTGTCCAAGGCCTTCCTAAAGTCCACATAGACATCGTCCACTGCCCTCATCAATCCTCTTTATGACCCCATCAACAAAATCTCTCAGATTTGTAAGACATTATTTCCCACGCACAAAGTCATGCTGACTATCCTTAAATAGTCTTTACCTAAAGGGGCTGTCCCACTTGGGTGACCTAATTGGCGAGTTCAGAAGAGTTTGAAAAAATGACATGTTGAAGACCTCCTTCGACTATGTAGAAGACCTCCTTCGACCTCCTTCGACCTCCTTCGACTATGTTGAAGACTAGCTTCGACTAGCTACGACTAGCTACGACTAACTTCTCAAAAATTGGACACCGAATAATGGAGTGTGAAGACGACCTCCTTCGATCTCCTTCGACCTCCCTTCGACCTCCCTTTGACTATGATGATGACTCTAGGACTACCTTTGACTACCTTCGACTATCCTTGATTACCTACGACTAACATGCCGACCTACTACGACTAAACCGACGAGTAAAAAAGTATCGATTTTTTCCATGGCGAACTTTTAAAACTCGAGTTCATTTTTTAACATATTGAAAAAAATGCCGCGACCTAGCTGAGGCCTCAAATACGTGGAGACCACTCTCGAACATGAAGGGGAGTTACGAAGACCTCCTACGACCTCGTGTCGACCATGCTGCGAGTATGAGTCTAAGGCAAACTGGCCAGAACTCGCGGAATAGGTCGCCCAAGTGGGACAGCCCCTTAACTAAATGCATGAAGATCCTGTCTCTAAAGGGCCTGTCGCACTTACGCGATTATTTAAGTGAGTGCAGGTGACTAGGCTGTCGCCAGATGGTCGCCGGGGTGTCACTGTATGGTCGCGAGTATTCTCCTCAGTCGCCCAAAGAGTCGTAGCGTCTTTCTGGACGCCGTTGGATTTTCAACATGTTCAAAAAATATTGGCGACAGTCGGCACAGTGTGGGTTTGACGCCAATGAGCGCAGCTTGACTTCTCCTGACATAGGTGCTGTTGTAGGTTGTCGCCAGGTGACGTAGGTTGTCGTCGGTGCTGACTTCGGTGAATTCCATTGGTGACTACCTACGTCAACCTACGTCAACCGGCGACTGGTACCGGCGACTGAATTGTCTTCAGTTGTCAGCAGTTGTCGCCGACAGGGTCGTAGCTTGTTGCGGGTGGACGTAGGTTGATCAGTTGTCGTAGGTTGTCATAGGTGTGGTCGTAGGTGTTCGTCTTAATGGGTTTCCGGTTGTCGGTAGCTTGCAATAGCTTGATGGCGACTAGGTGGTAGGTTGTTGCAGCTTGTCTTAGACATTGTCGTAGGGGGGGTCCAGTCGCTAGTTTTTCGGCGACCTGCTGCGACTATGGCAGTTGCCGGCAGTCGCCGAAAAAGCACCTAAGTGGGACAGGCCCTTGAGAAGTATCCCCTCCAACAATCATCCCACTATTCACATCAGTCTCACCAGCCTGTAGTTCCCTGGCTGTTATACAAATGTCTCTGCAAGAGCCTCCACCAATTCCTCACAAGCTTTCCACAGGGACTGATGATGCATTTGGTTAGGCCCTGGGTAATTGTTCCACCTTAGTTTGCTTTAAAGTCACCAATTCCTCCTCTTTGATAATTTGTACAGGATCTAAGACATCTCAACTGCTATGCCTCCATTCCTTCGCATTCATGATCAGCTCCTCAGTAAAAATTGATGAAATATTAATTTAAGGTAGATAAAAATGCTGGAGAAACTCTGCGGGTGAGGCAGAATCTATGGAGCGAAGGATGATTTTTCCAGTATCTGCAGTTCCTTCTTAAATATTAATTTAAAATCTCTTTTGTAGCCCCCCATTGCTCGCTTGCTCTGGTATTTTATTTAATTCACATGTTTAATCAATAATGTTTTATTATTAATGTTTAATGTTTCATGTGTCATTCCTATCTGTCACTGTATGTCATGTTGTCACTTGCGCGCAGAGCACCAAGGCAAATTCCTTGTATGTGAATACTTGACCAATACAATTATTCATTCAGTCATACACAAAGAAAGCAATACTGGTCTTTTAGGGGACCTATATCAGCCATCCATTTACTCTTACTCTATCTGTAGAATCTCTTGGAAAGTTCACGGGAGGGAAAATGATCAACCAGATTATGATTAGATACAACACAGTAATAATCTGCATCCAAGTTAAAGGAAATACAAGTCAATAGAATAGTTTTGATTAAGACAAATTATTACAGATGGAATTTGTATTAATCTGTGTTTGAAATGTTTACTGTTTCCTCTGCATGCTTTTCCCTGTATCAAATGCAAACTTCTCTTTGCCAATGTTGTGTTGGAGCCAAGCACCAAGAGATGCATGGTACAGAGCATTCCAGTTCAATGCCAGCCAAGAAGAGGGCAGAGAAGAAATGTGTATGTTTACCCAGGAAGAAGTTGATAAACACCCAGACAGGGAAGCTTCTGCTGAGTTGGCGTAGGCCTGTCTGCTTTTCTTAAATTAAATGGGGCACTTTCTGCTCCCCCGAAGCCTAACGCTGAACCTACCGAACACAGCAGAGCAGAAATGGCTTTAATGATATTGTGAAGTTGCCACAGAAAGACCTGCTAAACTGCATGGCGATGTTCATAAAACCAGATTAATACACTGGACACAGGGTCCTTATCCAATAGTCTGAGATAAGGTCGAGTTGTTGCCTTACAGCAAAATGCAGCAACAGAGCCCGGGTTTGATCCCGACTACGGGCGCTGTCTGCGCGGAGTTTGTACGTTCTCCCCATGACCTGCATTGGTTTTCTCCGATATCTTCGGTTTCCTCCCACTTTCCAAAGATGTACAGGTTTGTAGGTCAGACAAAAATGCTGGAGAAACTCAGCGGGTGAGGCAGCATCTATGGAGCTAAGGAAATAGGCAACGTTTCGGGTCGAAATCCTTCTTCAGATCCGGAACGTTGCCTATTTCCTTTGCTCCATAGATGCTGCCCCACCCGCTGAGTTTCACCGGTATTTTTGTCTACCTTCGAATTTCCAGCATCTGCAGTTCCTTCTAAAACAGGTTTGTAGGTTAATAGGCTTGATTAATTGGCTTGATAAATGTAAAAATTGTCCAGCATAAAATTGTCCAACTTCCACTACAGTTCCTGGTGGACTCTACGGAAGGTATAAGGGACAGGGTACAAGGTACCCGGTACAAGGTACCGCTACGATACACGTCCCTGGTACATGCATGCAAAACGCAGGTGGGAATCTGTGGAATTGCACAACATTTTGCCTTAGGTACGGAGAGTACGTTTTTGGCTGGCTGAAAATGAGGAAAGGCAGTGCAGGAATGATTTAATACTGAATAAGGGAATCCACACACTTGACTTCTACCTTTCTAACGTCATTCTGAGCACTCCTGAAAGCATCGAGTGACTTCTGGAGTATTAATTAAATAACATCCAAAAATCTGGTAAGATTTACTCATCTAGACCCACCAATCATTCTGGCATAATGGAGTTTTCAAGAGAGAGTTAGATTTAGCTCTTAGGGCTAAAGGAATCAAGGGATATGGGGAGAAAGCAGGAACGGGGTACTGATTTTGGATGATCAGCCATGATCATATTGAATGGTGTTGCTGGCTCAAAGGGTCAAATGGCCTCCTCCTGCACCTACTTTCTATGTGTCTATGTTTCAGTGGCATTTTACTGGAGTCTATTTTTAATCAGATGCTCATCTAATAACTTTGTGAATGTTCGTCTGAGTCACTCTATGGTCAGTCAGATTTTCCAACTCTTGATATGTTATTTCTAGTGATATTGATTTTCCAATGCAAGTTGAATTCACTGTTCTATTGACTCAAGTGGTTCCCTTAGATATTAGGCAGTAATGTAATGCATTTTGTAATGCAGTAATGTAATGCAAAATCCAACTCTGCCCCCCAGGACAGAGCCACCCTTCCTGATGAGTTTGTTAATCCTGTCGGTGGCCGCGGCCTTCGCCCTGCTGCCCCAGCGCACGGCAGTGGAGAAGACGGCACTGGCTACCACCGAGTGGTAGAACATCTGCAGCATCTTACTGCAGACATTGAAGGAGCAGAGCCGTCTCAAAAAGCACAGCCAGCTCTGTCCCTTCTTGTACAGTTGATGCGAGTTTAACATAATTATTTTGTAAATGCAATAATAGGGGAGGCTGGGGTCAAGTTTTTATGAGGCATGTGTCAGAATGGCATCAGTAAACCAACATTATGTGTTGCATCATTCCTGGAGCTCTGTTTAGTTTCCAGAAAAGGCTTTGTACACTGTCGTTGTTTTCTCATTCAAATTCTGATTCTATCCACTGATACCAGCAGATGGATTGTAATTATTAGATTGTCTCAATTTTATGCAGTGCAACTTCTGAATCTGAATCCTTATTGAATAAATAGTACAAGCTGCACAAATTAGTTCAAGTAAGTATCCACATGTTATTTCCATGCCAATGTGGATTTGCATTGCGTGCATCAATACTGCTGTTCCAAATTAAATGTACAGTAGGGTATTATTTTTGTGTGGTATCCTGCTGGGCACCAGGCGTTGCTGCAGTCTAGTAGTAATTTTCTGTGACAGGATTCTGCTTCATCAAACAAAGATTATAGTCTGCGAGGTCTGTGACGAGGTGCTTCACAACTCCTCTATGTTCTATCCATTGTAGGTAAGCGGTCAGGAGCAAGTGACCTTTTTGTGCTGTTCTGAATATTAATCTGCCTAATCTTAGTTTGCATTGACATTCAGTCCATGCACCATGCGGTTGAATTAATTAATTTAGTACATGGGGTTTTTTGTTTGTTATGCTAATTTGCACTGGTAAAGCACCAATAGATTATATTAATGTTATCAATATGCTGCCCTGGTTTTGTAGTGTAAAGGGCCTGTCCCACTTAGGCGACTCTTTAGGCGTCTGCCAGGGACTAGTTTTAATGGGATTCACCTACGACACCTGGCGACAACTTACGACAGAACCTACGACGACAGCAAAAATTGTCACCACTGTCGCCAAAAAATTTTCAACATGTTGAAAATTTTGCGGCAGACGCCTGTAGTCGCCCCAAAAATCCCCTAAGTGGGACAGGCCCATAATTGAGAAAAATAGCTATGGATGCGCTATTTAAATTATATATTTTTCCACAAAAATGTTTTCAAATGCCATCACTGTTCAAGTAAAGGAAACAAAATAGTAGGCATCATTCAGATCTTGGAATAAACTATTGCATTTGTTTGCAGAAACTTGCGATTTCCATGACTGTTAAATTCTTAGATTGTATTTACAGTCCATGTGGCCAAAGATTATCAATACCATTGTTCCTTAAATTGTGAAAATGCATTTACCACCCAAAACATAAAAATAGCATGTTAAGCATTTTCAGGAATACAGAAGTCATTTTAAGGAAAGCATTTTGCATTTGCTAAGCTTTTTTTTGCACAAATAAGATGGTGTGAAGTATTGTTGAAGAGTTGTCACTACTGAGGTATGAAAGTCATCAGCTGGTATGCACAAAGAAACATCCTAGACTTGGATTTAACTCTAAGGGCTAATGGAATCAAGGGATATAGGGAGAACGCAGGAACGGGGGTACTGATTCTGGATGATCATATTGAATGGCAGTGCTGGCTTGAAGGGTCGGATGGCCTACTCCTGCAACTATTGTCAATGCTTCGACGTTTCTATGTTTCTAAACAAATAAAATAAATAAACTGATAATTTATTTTCCCAATAATGGTTGAGGCATAAATATTAGTCTGAATATGAGAGAGAATCTTCCTCTTTAAATGCTTGAAATGCTTAAATAGCATGAAGTATTTACATCCAACTGTGAGGCTACTGAACTATGATGCAAAATCTAAAAAAATTGCCAAATGAAAATAAAAGGACCGACGCCTTTTCAAACAAAGTTTTCCGAATTTTTTAGGAATATATTTATTTGCTTTTGCAAATTAATATGCTCAGGAAGGTCTGGAGCTCAAAATACATCTCAATCAACACCAAAATACACATCTTTAACTCAAATGTGAAACAGGTGATGCTGTATGGATCAGAGACATGGAAAACCACAAAACACACTACAAACAGGCTGCAAACATTCATTTACACCTGCATAGGAGAATACTTAACATCTGGTGGAGAAGGAAAGTAAGCAATGTGGACCTGTGGAAAAGAACAAGCCAGGAATGAGGAGCCCATTGACATGAATTTGAAGGAGAAAATGGAGTTGGATTGGACACACCCTCAGGAAACCTGCCACAAACATCACCCGGCAAGCCCTGATATGGAACCCCCAGGAAAAAGGAAAAGTGGTTGCCCCAGGAACAGTTGGAGAAGAGGTGTCCAGACAGAAATGTCTGCGAGTGGGCTCAACTGGGGAGATCTGGAAAGAACTGCCAACAAGCGAGTGAGGTGGAGGACATTTGTCAATGACCTATGCTCCCTAGAGGAGCAAAGGGCTTAAGGAGAAGAAGAATAAATTAAACCGTTGGTTTTTATGAAGCCTTATATTCTGCAAAAGCCAAGATGCAGAACTTACTATCAGTTACAACAATAAAGATATTCCTAATGCATAATATCCCATTGTCTGTTCGACTAACAAAATAATTTTAGACAGACACTTCAAGGTTTTACTTGGAGACAATAATAATTTCCAGATAAACGAGCTTGCGGTTCTCGACTGTTAAACACTCCTCACATGATGGGACAAGGACAAGCAAATATGAAGCAGCTATCTCTTGTAGTTTTTTTTGGGGGGGGGAAGAATACTATCAGTGCACTGTCCAACGTTACATGTATGCTCCCTGACGCTCAGTCTGAAGGGTCTCAACCTGAAACGTCACCTGTTCCTTCTCTCCACAGATGTGCTATGACCCGTTGAAATACTCCAGCTATCTTCGGTTTAAACCAGCATCTGCAGTTCCTTCCTGCACGCTACATGTACGTGCTTGGCTGCTCAGGGACTTCGATGTTTGTGGAGGGGGAAATAACAAGCAGAATCATAAGTAAAGGAAATAAATCAAGTTGGTGTGCTTTGCATGGCTTTACCACTAATGCAGAATTGATCTTCGAAATTATTCCTGCCAATGACATTATCCATGGATGCAAAGTGTTGTCTAATGAATTTGCAAGGTGCATGTGATCCAGGCTCTGTGCTGCTTGACCTTTTATGTCTTCGACGGTAGTAATTCTAATAATAATTTTAAGCATCGTGGAGCAAAAGATTAAGCTTATTCCAAGTAAGATATGCCTTGATCTTTAAAATATTCCGGGATTCCTTTGAGGGAATTATGATGGGAAGCTGAGCATTAAATTATTTTCAAGCCACAAATAATCTAAAGGGCCTGTCCCACTTGGGCGTCATTTGCACGTAATTTACGCGACATAATTTACGCATCACATTACGCGGCATGGTGCGTGGTGACATAGGCAGTGATGCGCGGTCGCGCGCGGCGCCCCTGGGTTTTGAGGGATGTACAAAATCTTTGCGTGCCATCTGCAAAATGACGCAAAAGTGGGACAGGCCCTTAAAGGACCATTTTCCCAGAACATGAATTGAGACAATCTGTAGTTGTATTGCTGTTACATTGCTGTATTTGGTAATTAATATTGTTGGGTGTAGATTGTTACTGATAGAATAGCATAAAACTGCTTGAATGTGGCTAATTGGGCTGCTAGCCATGTGTTACGTTCTGAATTGTTGTTTCAACGTGTTAATTTTAGTTTATTTCGTTTAGTTTAGTTTATTGTCATGTGTACCGAGACACATGCCTGTCATTACAAAGATGCTAGTTGGTGAATGGTTGCTAAAACATAGAGTACGAAAAACTCAAAGAAAATGACTGTAGTCACAAACAGGTCATGACCTCCAAATCGCAAATTCTCCCAAAAAAGCACTAAAATGTTGCTTGCATCAGTGATGAAAAAAATATTGTATAACAGAAAATTATATAGCAGGCTGCATGGAGGCGCAGCAATAGAGTTCCTGCCATACAGTGTTTGCAGTGCCGGAGACCCGGGTTCGATCCTGACTACGGGTGCTGTCTGTACGGAGTTTGTACGTTCTCCCCGTGACCTGCGTGGATTTTCTCCGAGATCATCGGTCTCCTCCCTCACTTCAAAGATGTACAGCTTTGGAAGTTAATTGGCTTGGTATAAGTGTAAATTGTCCCTAGTGTGTGTCATATTGTGTTAGTGTGCGGGGATCGCTGGTCGGTGCAGACTCGGTGGGCCGAAGGGCCTGTTTCCGCGCTGTGTCTCAAAACTAAACTAAGCTAAAGAATGTGAAATTGGCTCTGATTTCTTTGTGGATAAACTTCTAAGCAGGCTTAAACTTCACAATACCTCCTTGAGAAAATGTAGCATCTCTGCTGTCCTGCTGAGGTACTCCAGCATTTTTTGTATATTCATTTTATCAATATATCGATTGTAATACTTTCATACTAAGATGCATATCTAATAGATCATTAGAAAAATGAGAGGTGATCTTGTTCAAACTTTAAAAATTCTTCTGGAACTTGACAAGACAGATGCAGGAATGAACTTTTCCCTATCCTAGGTGTCCGACGGACAGAATTTTCCTTATATTTTTCAAGATGTCCGGGAAAATATTTAAGGTGTTTCATTATGTTTTTGAATTAACTTGATATGAATTCAGGTTGTAATTGTCAAAACTGAGAATTGAAGTTTTTCACTTTTCTTGTTCACTGCTATCAATCACTTTTGGGTTACATAGTATCCAGTTCTACATCATTACTCATAATCGCCTGTCCCGTGAGCTTTGAATATGGCTGCCTCATTTCAGCGTCAAATCTTGTTTGTTATGACGGTGACCAAAATCCATTGGATTTATAGCACTAGAGGCTGTTATTTTACTTATGAAAACTCTATTTTCTTCAAGAATTTAAGTTGTGATAGATTTTGATTTCATTATATTGAGTTTTTATTTGCACCAAAGCCGAAAGCTGAAGGGGTTTAATATGATTATATTTTCTTGCATGGTTTTATTGAAAAACAAATCAACCACCTCGGTAATCCATTGGATTATATGGTCTCTTTCAAATAATGCATGCAACAGCAGGAAGTATTTGGAAAGTGCAGTGGGGGATGTTGTTAAACTAACATTTCTGGTGAAGTGGTTCATGTTCAGACACAGGTATTACATTAGCTGTTTAAATCGTCATTGAAAGTTTCTGTCAGTAGTACATAAATAGATAATGCAGTAAAGCTATTATATTAGAAAATGTCCTTGTGCTGTGACTGATGAAGAGTAGGACAAAATGTTTGTGGGAATTCACTCTGGCAGTGATAGTGGGAGCATTTGGCAAAATTATGTGAAGCTTGGCAAATGATCCAAGGTGGTCATTTATTAGCAACCACGTAAGGGGCTGTCCCACTTGGGCGACCTAATTGGCGAGTTTAGAAGAGTTTGAAAAAATGACATGTTGAAGACCTCCTTCGACTATGTTGAAGACTAGCGTCGACTAGCTACGACTAGCTACGACTAAATTTGGGAAAATTTGACACCGAATAGTGGAGAGTGAAGACGACCTCCTTCGATCTCCTTCGACCTCCCTTTGACTATGATGAAGACTATCTACGACTACCTTCGACTACCCGTGATTACCTACGACTAACATGCCGACCTACTACGACCTTCTACGACTAAACCTACGAGTAAAAAAAGTATCGATATTTTCCATGGTGACCTTTTTTTACCTGCGGGCATTTTTTAACATATTGAAAAAAACATGGCGACCTAGCTGAGGCCTCGAGTACGCGGAGATCACTCTCGAGCATGAAGGGGAGTTGCGAAGACCTCCTACGACCTCGTGTCGACCATGCTGCGAGTATGAGTCGAGGGCAAACTCGCCAGAACTTGCGGATTAGGTCGCCCAAGTGGGACAGGCCCTTTAGCTGGTTCAAGGCATGGAAGAGGTTTTAAGGTGCCTTCTACCATATTGAAGGGGTTCAGCGTATTATACATTGGGCAAGATTGGCACATAATATAGATGTTTGCCTGCAAAATTAGTATTTTTGGAAAAATATGTACATTGAAAAGATGACAAATAGGAACATAAAAACCCATTAATTATATGTAGGATATAATCCACAGTCTGAATCAAGGATCTCGGCCCGAAACGTCACCCATTCCTTCTATCCAGAGATGCTGCCTGTCTCGCTGAGTTACTCAAGCATTTTGTGTCTATTCATTTTATAAATATATCAATATTAAGATGTATATCTAATAGATCATTGAGAATTTTTCTTTAAAATGAAAAAAAATTCTAGTTCAAAAAGATTTCAATTTCAACAAAATGTGAAAGTTGTGACAGAGATTACAAACTACAGGAGCATCTTACGGTGTGTGCATCTCTTTGCCATTTGTGGAATGTTATTCAAAGTCACTGAATCAAGTGCTTGAAATAATAGTTTTGTGTGTCGTGCTCCCCCCCAAAAATTAGCTGAAAAACTCAATTGGTTAATAGTGTGGAAACACTTCAAACAGAATTATGAACATGGTTTTCAATCTATTAAAATTAGCTGTTGAAAAATTTTGAGGGTGAATTTGTGATAAACACTTCTGTCCCATTAAGCTCTTAGGCTGAGAGCTGAAGAGGAAAATTAACTTTATAGTATTTGTGTTTGCAATGTGTTGTGTTGGGTCTTTCTAAAATTGGCCCTACTTTAAAACATGGCCATGTCCTCTTTAGGCAGAACACACATTCAGAATGAAAGTGTATACCTTTATTAGTTCTGCCAAAATAAACAAAGTGTCTGTATTCCCATCATTGCCATTTGTATCCTTGGCATCTGTAAGTTAATTATTTAATTGGCAGCGAGGGTATAGGTTGTGTTTACTGCTACCTCCTCTTACCTATCAAAGGTGAGCTAAGGACCTACATGCTTGCATAACTTGCAGTTGCTGATACATTTGAGAAGGGGTTACCATTTTATTTAGGGAATTCAGGGATGGGTGATTTCTCATAAACTAAAATACATTTCAATTAAGATTGCCTGGAAAGTTATTCAATAATAATGGTAACACGTTTTACACTTTTTCAAATAGCAAATCGAGAGTTGTTGGCAAAGCTTTAATTTTGGGGCAAACCAACCCTCTCAAATTTCACTGTGACCAAACACGGTGAGATAAACTTTTATGAAGCTGAAAGTTTGAGGGGACTTCATCAATTTCATCACTTGCTCTTCACAAGAATTGAATTTCCCAGATCTTTTGCACAAGTTTCACACAAATTAGTTAAAATGTGTTGAATATAAAGGATGCATCACAAGATTTATCTAGTGGAATTTAAATGGGTTAAATTGCTGTACCTCTATTGAGTCACTTATGCTGTTTGGAAAGCTTTGCTGATATTGATAACCGGAAGTATTTAATACAGAAAATTATTTTCATCCGGGACATGTTATGTATGCGGAGGAAGGAACCGCAGATGCTGGTTTACACCGAAGATAGACACAAAATGCTGGGGTAACTCAGCAGGACAGGCAGCGTCTCTGGAGAGAAGGAATGGGAGATGATTTGGGTCGTAAGAGGGTCTAGACATGAAACATCACCCATTCCTTCTGTCCAGAGATGCTGCCTGTCCCGCTGAGTTACTCCAGTATTTTGTGTCTATCTTGCACGTTCAGTAGTGAGAAGGTGGTGCAGCAGTAGAGTTGCTGCCTTACAGCCTTTGCAGCACCACAGACCTGGGTTCGATCCCGACTACGGGGGGCTTGTCTGAACAGAGTTTTACGTTCTCCCCCGTGACCACGTGGGTTTTCTCTGAGATTTTCGGTTTCCTCCCACATTCCAAACAGGTTTGTAGGTTAATTGGCTTGGTATAAATGTAAATTGTCCCTGGTGTGTGCAGATTAGTGTGGATGTGCGGGGATTGTAGGGCAGTGCGGACTCGGTAGGCAGAAGTGCCTACATCTGCACTGTATCTCTAAACTAAACTCAACTATTATTTCCATAGGAATAATGAAATGAGTGGACCACAATCTGGCAATCTACGTGATGCTTTTAAATCAGTGATATTCTCTGATTTTCAGCTGGTGGGGATTTACCCACTCGGCTCCATTACAGCCAGAACACAATGGCTCAATAACTAGCCTTCTTTCATATTGGCTTGATAAGTTATGTTATTTAACTGATTTAACACTCACTTGTTTTAAGTAATACTATAAAGCAATTAGTAGAGCAGTTTTGGTTTTAGAACTTCTTCTTCTTGCGTATGGCGTGCACAGCCTAAAGTTGTAGGACAAATTGTTCTATTTGATCTTATTTGATTGTGCACGCCAGGTTGATTGCATTAGTCAAAACAGGGCGGACCAAATGAAGGTTGCAATCTTCCACACCCGGTTTTAGATCTTTAAACTTTAAAGAAACCAAAAACAGTATGCAGAAGTAAGTATGTCCTGAACTAATCTGTAACCAACAGTTCAGTTCAGTTTAGTTTATTGTTAAGTGCAGTGGTGCAGTACTGTGACCGAGGTGCAGTGGAAAGCTTTTGTTGCATGCTGTCCAGTCAGCAGAAAGACAATACATGATTACAATCGTGCCATTTATAGTGTGTGTAGATACATGATAAGGGAATAACGTTTAGTGCAAGGTAAAGCCAACAAAGTCCGATCAAGGATAGTCTGAGGGTCACCAAAGAGTGTTGTGGTAGGATGACTCAGTTGCTACAACCAGCGAGCAGTGCTGAACCAATACAGATGGGTTGGGGGGAATTGACACACAAGTCACCTGCCAGCGTGGAGCAACAAGGTGAGGTGATCTTGTTGTAATCCTTGGCATTTGAAATTATGCACTCAATGTGTTTCTTGAGTATTCTATTGTTAAACCTTGCCTGTAGTGTTGAAGAAAAGAAGCCCACAATTAGGCAAAAGGTGGGTTACATTTCAATAAAAATACTGCAATTTACCAAATTATGTTTCGATGCCTTGAGCAAGCCCAGAGCAATGTTTCATGCAATCCTTAATTAGAAGTTCCACATTAGTAACTGTAAACTGAAGAGAGAGCTGGTTGTATATGGAATGGCTACACAGTGATGAGATGTAAAATATTAGCAATGCTATTACTGGAGACACTATTCAGCAGCATATTTATTTTTCATCAAGTTAACTTCCTGAGATATCAGAATTATTCAATTATGATTGTTGCTAATGGAAATAAATCTGCTGCATCTGCCAATGATTATGCAAGGTTGTGACTTTGTGAAACCTATTTGAGATGATTTGGATGTCAGTGCACATCATTGCCAAATTACATCAAGAGAAATGCAGACGGGACTTGCATACACATTTTTAAATAACGTCAATCTTAAATTACATCATAAGAACAGAGAGCTGCCAGAGAGACACATCGGGTCAGGCAACATCTGTGGTGGGAAATGGGCAATTGATTAATCAGATCAAGGTTCTGCATCTGGACTGTGAGATAGAGGGGAAGTAGCCAGCATAGAGGCGGTGGAGGGTGGGGCAAAGGTAGCAGACTTTTATCAGGTAACCTGCAGCCCCTCTGTCCCTTTCTCTCTCCTCCTATCTAACCTGTTCCTCTCATGGACACCTTCTGCCCCACAATACCTTCAGCCCCATCACCCTGTTTCTTTCGCCGCCATCACCTACTCCATCTGGCAATCACCACACACTCCCCCCTATTGGATTCCACCCCTCTCCCCCCCCCACTTCCCATCCCCTACTCCCTCTATTGCTCTCATCTACTACCATCCCTCCTTGTTTGGCTCCACTCATCACCTTCCTTTATTATTAGTCTCCTGAATCTGTAGATTTGTGTTCTCCACTGATCTACTCCCAGCCTCTGTCCATGAATCCCATGAATCCCATGAATCCTCCATGAATCCTCCATGTCCTGACTCTAGCTGCTAATCATTTATCCTCACCTGTATCTACCTGTCACTTGCTAGCTCGTGCTGGACCTCTCTCTGCTACCTTGCTTTATTGGAAACTTCCTCTCTACTATTTCAGTCCAGGTGAAAGATTTTGACCCAAAACGTCAACTGTCCATTTCCTACGTATTGTAGATGGTGCCTGACCTGCTAAATTCCTTACAGAAGATTCCCGTTTTTTGCACCAGATTCCAGCATTTGCACTTAAGGGCCTGTCCCACTTGGGCAACCTAATCCGCGAGTTCTGGCGAGTTTGCCCTCGACTCATACTCGCAGCATGGTCGACACGAGGTCGTAGGAGGTCTTCGTAACTGTCCTTCATGCTCGAGAGTGGTCTCCACGTACTCGAGGCCTCAGCTAGGTCGCGGCGTTTTTTTCAATATTTAAAAAAATGCCCGCGAGTAAAAAAAGGTCGCCATGGAAAAAATCGATACTTTTTTTACTCGTCGGTTTAGTCGTAATAGGTCGGCATGTTAGTCGTAGGTAATCGAGGATAGTCAAAGGTAGTCAAAGGTAGTCGTAGAGTCGTCATCATAGTCAAAGGGAGGTCGAAGGGAGGTCGAAGGAGATCGAAGGAGGTCGTCTTCACACTCCATTATTCGGTGTCCAATTTTCCCGAAGTTAGTCGTAGTTAGTCGTAGCTAGTCGAAGCTGGTCTTCAACATAGTCGAAGGAGGTCGAAGGAGGTCTTCTACAGAGTCGAAGGAGGTCTTCAACATGTAATTTTTCAAACTCTTCTACTCGCCAATTAGGTCGCCCAAGTGGGACAGCCTCTTTATGCCTCCTTAAATTAGATTAAAGTAGTTTGACAGGAAAAAAAAATACCAGTATGAGACTTACCAACAACATAATACGTATTTATAGTCTTCTGATGATGATAAAGCAAAACAAACATTTCCCATAAATATTTTGGTAGAAATTTGTCCTTGCCGTACATTGTGTAATGTTTTATGCCTCACATCCAAAATTCAACTGCACTGAAGTCCATTTAAATAGAGAAATGAATACATTGGCAAAACCAAGAATGCTATCTAAGTGGAACGTCTTTGTTGGTAGTGGTGTGCCTTAGGAATCAATGCTGGGCCCTTTGCTGTTTGAGGTTTATTTCAACAATTTGGATGGGAACCTACAGGACATGAAGAAGGGTCTCGACCCGAAACGTCACCTATTACTTCGCTCCATAGATGCTGCCTCACCCGCTGAGTTTCTCCAGCATTTTTATCTACCTTCGATTTTTCCTGCATTTGCAGTTCCTTCTTAAACATACAGGATATGATTGGTAAGTTTGCAGATGACAAAAAAAGTGGATGGTATCGTAGATAGTGAAGATGGTTAGCAAAAATTACAGCAGGATCTGGATTAGTTGGGCAAGTGGGCTGAGTAACGGTTAATGGAGTTTAATGCCAATATGTGCAAGTATAGCATTTTGGGAAGTCTAAACTGGGTAGGACCTACACAGTGAATGGCCGAGCTCTGGGGAATGTTGCAGACCAGTGGATCATGAGAGCAGGTACATAGTTCACAGATAGATAAGGTGGTCAAGAATGCTTTCGGCACATTGGTTTTCAGCAGTCAGAGTATTGAGTATAGAAGTTGTGAGGTTATGATACAGTTGTCCAAAATATTGGTGAGGCCACATTTAGAGTATCGTGTTCAGTTTTGGTCACCCTGATATAGGAAAGTTGTTGTATAGTTGGAAAGGGTACAGAGAAGATTTATGAGGATTTTCCCGGAGTCGGGGAATCAAGAACCAGAGGACATAGGTTTAAGTTGAGGAGGGAAAGATTTAATAGGAAACTAAGGAGCAACATTTTCACACAAAGGTGGGTATATGGAATGAACAGCTGGAGGAGGTAGTTCAGGCAGGTACTATCACAACATTTAAAATACATTTGGACAGGTACATGGATCGGGAAGGTTTAGAAGGTTATGGGTCAAATTCAGGCAGGTGGGACTACCTGGTGATAGATAGGTCAAATTGGTAGGCATGTGAAAGTTGGGCTGAAGGGCCTGTTTCCACGCTGTATGATAGAATTTGGATGAACTGAAGTGCAATGAAGTAGAGAGCTATTGCCTTTGAAGTCTGCCACCCAGGTGAAACAATACAATTTACTTGACATATCCTCTTACAATAGATGCTGATATAGTCAAGCATCACTCTTAAGTGTTTGGAGAACTTTTAAAATATTCTCAACCCTGGGAACAAACTTAGCACTCCAATTTCGAGCACATCATTTATTCCCACACTTTTCCTTCAATGTATAATCTAAAAATATCATACAAATGGAATATCATATAAATGTGAAAGACAACTTTGAAAGGTAATTAGTGAAAATGATTTTCACTTAACAAATAGAAAATGGAATCCATCAGGTAAGCTGGAAGATTCTACATACAACTCTCATTGTGTTGCAACTTCGCAATACCATTTTTTTTTAGCATTTTGCCAGATTGTTTTACAAAATCTCATTGACAATCAGTTGTAGTGATGTTCTTCCACTTATGATTTCAATCAAAACTTTGCTACTTGGGTCCTTTTTGAGCTGGAATTTCATCAGCAAAAATAAGCCATCTGTTTCTCTTCTTCTAAACGCTTAAAACTTGATTCTACTTCTAGCATTCAAACAGAATCACATGCGTAGAACATTGGTACTCTTGTCTGGCTCAGAGTTGAAACCTTATTACATTGTCAAACCTTTCAACAAAGGAAGGGAGATTTTTCCGTAATGCTCCCGACTCAACTTACTATTAAAATAATGATTTGTCTGTATTTGACAATTTAAAATGAAATGATTGCTATTCATACAGCACTGTGCCTTCAGAAACTCATCTTGTATTCCATTATATCCCAGCGAACATAGGTTTAAGCTCAGAAGCTCATACGTTTAAGGTGAAGGGGAAAAGATTTAATAGGAATCGGAGGGGTAACCTTTTCACATAAAGGGAGGTGGGTGTATGGAAGAAGCTGCCAGAGGAGGTAGTTGAGGCTGGGACAATCTCAAAGTTCAATAAACAGTTAGACAGGTACATGGATAGGAGAGGTTTGGCGGGATATGGACCAAACGCTGGCAGGTGGGACGAGTGTAGCTGGGACATGTTGGCTGGTGTGGGCAAGTTGGGCTGAAGGGCCTGTTTCCACGTTGTGTCACTCTATATTACTAATATTCTAATATACTTTAATTTTCTTTGCTGATCTCCTTGTTGGAAACAACCTTCATTGTGTGCCTATTGTCCCCCTTTCACTCTAAAACCCTTTCTCTAACCATTCCTCTTACGATGTCTATGAAATGCTATATTCTATTTTGTTGCATCCATTATAAAGACTGGTCTGTTTAAAATCTACTTCTTTCATTGTCCCATGAGCAATTGTCCATTACCTATTCACTAAGTGTAATGTTTGACTAAAGATACCTTTTTGGACTTGAGGTGCTGAATGTAAGTGATTGAAACTCAGCCATGTCTCATCATCACTGATGCCCTGATGCAACTTCATGCTATAAGGTTGATTGTATCTGATACATTTCTCAGAGGCATTGTGTAAATGTTCCTTCAAAGTAGTTACAAAAAGTTCCCAGAATCTCCTATGAATTTGGCTCTTATAACAGACTTTCACTGAGCAAAAAGTAAGCTGCCAAAATTGAGAATTGTCTTTGCGATTTGGATCTATGAGTTGCAGAAAACTCATTGTGTGTTGACAAATAGAGGCAGATTGTAAACCATAATGCACTGGGGACATTCCGCTGCGAACTAGGGAACAGGTTCTTCCCATCAGGCTATTAAACACAACAACGAAGAAGCTCTGAGCTCTGAACTGCAAAAGACTATATTATTATTGCACTATATTTGTTATTTATTGAACTTATTTTTCCTCCTTTCCTAATATGTACTATGTTTACATATTCACATATTCTGTTGTGCCACAGCAAGTAAGAATTTCATTGTCCCATCCGGGAAATAGGGCAATAAAACACTCTTGATTCTTGAACTTTATCAAAAGATAACCTGTACCAATACAAAAACTGGGAGCATGAATCTCTAAACTCTTAATTTTGATATTGAAGCTAGTAATGATTTAGACGGCCTAATATGAATCTGATCTAACAGTAAGGTAACATATTGCACTGATCAGAATAATTTTGAACCAGGACTATAAAGCCTTTGACCGATGCGTGAAATAAACGTAATGAGATGGTGGTCTTGTTAAGGCAACCAAGTTAATATGCAAACACGTTATTTATGAAGTGTTTTGGTTCATTTGGCAGGGGATCTCAGTTGCTCACTGGTAAATTGAAAATTGATGAGTAATATCAGGATGCACATAACAAGTTATTAATATTTGTGGGTAGATAGTGTAAAGGGGAGGCAACCATATGATGCGTGCAAGCAAGACCTCTGATGTTATTTCTAAGAGCAGGGAGAGAAACAAAAGTGTGAACAAGGATAAAGAACAGGGAAGGAAAGTGTTGAAAAGGAAGGAAGTACTATTTGTATCCACAAACAGAAAGTAAAGCAGGGAACTGTGAAATGAAGAACGTGCTAGACACTGTGAAATGAAGAACAGTACTAGACACAATCAGAATGTGGTGCATGTATGATCACTTTCTCAGTTATATTTCAGTGATAGCTTCCTGAGTACATATTGGGACAGAATTTCAACATAATATCTGGTACATCTGTACATAATTTCTGGTATTTGCTTACATACTTAGTTTCTTAGTAGTTTGAGACTTTGGCACAAGTGGGTGGATAGCAGAGTCGGCACTGGTAATAATCCAGAGATTGCCATCCTTGAGGTCTTGCATTTTAACTTTTTGCCAAACACTCGCCGTTCGCTCCACAGGGCTTCATCCCTTTTCACACTCATGTCATTTGTGCCTTATGCACGTGACTTCTGGCTCTTGATCATCCCGCTAGAGAATTTTCTGCTGCCCCTCTGAGACATCCTGGACCTGGCACTGGAGAGGCACCTGGAGATCTGTTGACTGCCACAGAATCTCTTGCCTGTTGCCAAACACTTTAACTCCCCTTCCCATTCCCACACTGACCTTTCTGCCCCAGGCCTCCTCCATTGTCAGAGTGAGGCTAATCGCAAATTGGAGGAACAGCATCTCACATTTCAATTGGGCAGCTTGCACAGTGAGGTGAGATAGTTCACAATTTAGTTGGCAAATCATGATTCCATTGAAGTTTATTATGCACTGGTGTCAATCACAAGGTAAAAAAAGATGACTGCTGTAAGTTGGACAGCTCCCATTTTACAGTATTTATGTCAACTGTTAGTCATTCTAGTTCTCAGTCAAGGTACAAATAATTTGGAAGGAGATTATGAGAATATGATTAGAAAATAGCAATAAATTGAAAGCGCATTTGTTCAACTGAGTTTAAATAATGTATTATATCTTAGAAACCATTCAATTCTCCTGAAGCTCAAATACAATACTTGCAGTTAAAACAGGTGAAACATATTCAATAATTCTGAATTTATGCCTCTTATTTTTCTTTATGCTGCTCATGGCTTGATAAACCTGCCACCGCTCGTAATTTATTATCTGGTTGCGAAAAATCTTGCTTGTGGGGTAAAGACTTTAAATACATTATCTAAAATTAAATCTGGACCAGACTGAAAAGTTTCAAAATTGAAGAATTTGTGATGATTTCTTCTACAATACCAAAACGTTAGCAATTGTATTATTCTCTGAAGAGAGGCCCCTTGCAAAATGAAAATGCATTTTAGGGCCCATTCTTAGTCACGCGTATGACCAAAAAGAATACATCTCTTCTAATTCTGAAAGTTTAAAAGGTATATTCTTTTGTACCTCGTATATGAATCAAATATTTTTTCGGTTTATCAAGTGTATTTTATATATGTAATGCTGACAATGTTTGTTTAGGGTCAGAGGTCAAATATGAATGGTCACGTGTGTGACAACACACGGCAGCATTTTACAAACTGCGAATTTTAAAAAGCTAGAATGTTCATATCTTTAGCAGACATGCATTATAGTTCTGTAGGTAGGAAAATAGCAATGAATAAGATTAAACTCTTACAAGAATTTTTCAATGTTGTGGTGACATGTGGTCACGTGTGTGACGTTTTGGTTGGCCTTTAGGAGAATACAGGGACGTTACAAAGTAACTGAAACTTATGTGCGGTTGTATAAAAGTCGCAGAGAACACCAAAAAAACTGCTGTGAAAGATTTAAACTGTAAATAGATAGATAAAGTAAATTTGGGTTAGACATTTAGAGGGGCTGAAATTGTTTTACAAAAACAATCTTTATGGCAGAAGTGAGATTGAGAGAAATATATTGAATGGAACAGCAATGCCATTTGGACTTGCAGTAACAACAGCATGACCATCAACTTTGAAGTGAAATATGGAATTGCCCATTTGGACTGGGCAGGTGCTATTTCTTGGCAGTTTATAAAAGATGATACTGCTGTTTGTTCTAAAATACTTACATTCAAAACAACTTTTTATGTGTACATTAGGTAATGGTTAAAATTGGAATTAATATGTTGTTTACATCAAAAGAAGCAACATACTTTGTACTGTATTAGAAGGAAATGCTAGTGCTGGAAAATCGAAGGTAGACAAAAATGCTGGAGAAACTCTGCAGGTGAGGCAGCATCTATAGAGCGAAGGAAAATGGCGACATTTCGGGTCGAGACTCATCTTCAGACTGATGTGAGGGTGGGGGGGTGGGGGGGTGGGGGAATAAGAGGACTGTTGAGTACTGTTGTACTCACTGCAATGCTTGATACAGAGTATGTATCCACTGTGATCATGTGTGATTTGATCAAAATGGATCAGGCATAAGTAAAACTCTCCAAATCTAGATCATAACAAAACTCTCCAAATCGAGATCGTTACAAAGCTTTATAACGGAAGCAAATGAGCTATTGATTTGGTACATTATTCTGCAGATCTGAATATATAACGGTGATAATGAATAGGCTAGAATTAGACTCCAGGATGGTAGGACTAAACGAGCTTTGTGGAACCAGGAGTGCATTGTAATCTGTGTCCAAAATTCAGTTCCACTGAACTTTGGGTCGTTCCACCTTAAAACCGGGCAGCGATGTCTGTGGTCTGTTAATAACTTACTCGATTATAGAGGGTAATCGGCAATGATGAACATCACTCTCACCCCCTCATGGTCCGTTATAACAAGGATTTACTGTGTTACATTTGTGAAGAATGGATCTTTTTGGCCACAATAACATTCAATCCCTGGGTAGGAAGTAACTGCAGGTGATGGTTTACACTGAAGATAGGCACAAAATGCTGGAGTAACTCAGCGGGTCAGGCAGGGGTTCAGGACTGAGGTTCCAAACCTGGGGTTTGGGAGTGAGTGGGGGAGAGCACATACTGTACATTGGAAAATGCTTCCAATGTATTGAATTAAGGATTTTATTGTGATGGCTCAAAGGGCTTGTCGCTCCTGCTCCTGGATGTAGATACTCAAAACATCACCGGGTGATCACTAATAAGTAGACATGGGGATTGATATTTTATATTAATTCATTCTTGTTTGGCAAAAACAGATATTTTTTTAAAAAAAAGTAAGTTGAGTGTTTCATCAATTTTTAGTCTCTATGTAGCACATCCAATTTGAAATTAGTATTAGTAATCATAGACCAATTGTGGCTTTACTTGAATTACTTTGTTAACAATATCATCATTTTCTTCCACCTGATCAGTAATACCTTGGATTTTCTTTCCACTCCTGCCCATTCTTTAACTCTTTCAAGTTTCTGTCATGAAAAATAAAAGTAGTTTCGACTCTAAATGGAGAAATAACGTACAGTTCTGTGATGCAAATGAACCTGGCTGTCCAAGTGCATGATTCACAAAAGACGCAGATACAATAGCTATTTATAAATGCTAGCAGAATGCTATTGTTTATTGCTGAGGAAATGAATAGGGTGGCACGATGGTGTAGCGGTAAAGCTGCTGCCTTACAGCGCCAGAGACCTGGGTTCGATCCTGACTAAAGGTGCTTGTCTATACGGAGTTTGTGTGTTCTCCCCGTGACCTGCGTGGGTTTTCTCCGAGATCTTCAGTTTCCTCCCACAGTCCAAAGACATAGAGGAATTGTCCTGAGTGTGTGTAGGATAGTGTTAGTGTGTGGGGATTTCTGGTTGATGCAGACTCGGTGGACCGAAGGGCATAATTCCGCGCTGTATCTCTAAACTAAACTAATACAAAGGGAGAGGTGTTTAATAGGGTATTGTTAACATCACATTTGGAGCACTGCATACAGTTTTGATCTCCTTGTTTAAGGAAGAATGTTATATTTTTTAAAGCAATTCAAATATGATTCACCAGATCAATACCTGGAATGCTCAGGTTGTCTTGTGAGGAAAGGTTGTACAGGATGGGTTAGTATATACTGATGTTTAGAAAAGAAGGGGTCTTGATTGTCTTGAATAGCCATAAAACGAAATGCCCTGAGGTCTTGTCCATAAGAGCCAGGCACTTCAACCAAGCTAACCTCATAAGTGATTAGTTTAGTTGAGACAAGCATCGGTAGTCAGGATCGAACCCAGGTCTCTGGCGTTGCAAGGTAGCAGCTCTACCGCTATGCCACCATGCTGCCCTGAGTGTGCTATTAAAATATTACCTGCACATCTCCTGCCCAACCGGAGGCCCAAACACCCTTGACCACTGCTTCGCAACTGTCACAGGTGCCGACTGCTCCATTCTCCTGACCGCATTTTGGAAAACTTGACATCTGGCTGTGCCTGTTTAGAATCAGAAACTGAGGCAAGAGGAGCCAGTACAGAAACTTGTACATTTCTGGTCTGAGTAAACAGATGAGACCTTCACTACTGCTTTGAGTCGGTGGACTTTGATAGACTAAGTGTCTTTTTCTCATCTCTCTTTAATCACAGTTATGGAATGCAATTGCCTGACCTTTCGATTTGCTTATTCTGAGGCCAATATATGTACCCTTATTAAAATTAATACTGGGGAGTAGTTTGTACAAATAGAAGGTATGGATTATTGGGTTGTGCTTATGTGCTCGTCTTGAAAGTGTTTGGGAAGTTTCCAGTCTCAAGTGGCTAAACTTCAACAAAAGGTTGAATACTGGAATCCTTTTTGGATGTAAGATTTTGTTGGCCACTGTTGGAAAGGTTCTTTGTCTTGTCTGAGCTGGGATTGATGCTCTGGTAAATATTCATCATTCATACATTGTACTTCTGTGAAAACGGCATCAATTTTAGCTTCAAAAATCTGTCATGTATGTTTTTTATTTTCCATCACTTTGGGCATTATTTTCAGTCGTGCTGGCAGAGAGCAGTTAATTGCAGCTTGTGAACTACTTTGCACTTGTAACTTTAAATAAACATTAATGAAACATGAGAATCTTAACTTTTTGGCATGTTTCTGTTGATAGCGACGTGAACATTTAAAGTGGCACAAAGAGTTATTTTAGAAATGCAACCTATTAAACCACCTCAAAAGATCTTTGAAAACTGAAGCTTGATACAAACAGAATCAGCTGATATCTAATGTGTAGGAAGGCACTGCAGATGCTGGAAAAATCTAAGGTCGACAAAAATGCTGGAGAAACTCAGCGGGTGAGGCAGCATTTATAGAGCGAAGGAATAGGTGACGTTTTGGGTTGAGACCCTTCTTCAGCTACAGCTGATATCTAATGTGTAGATATCAGCTGTATCAGATATCAGGAACTGCAGATGCTGGTTTAAAACAAAGATAGACACAAAAAGTCTTAATGCCAAGCAAAGTGGTTATCAATGACTCTACCCTGTTGGTTAGTCACGCGTCCAAGTTCTCAACATAAGCATGCTTTAGAATTGTCTGAGTTGTCAGTATCTGTGCTGAAGGCTGCAGGTTTTAGGGCAGTTAGCATATGTCTACATTTTAGAAATATAATATCATTGTAGTTCTGAAGGAGGTTATTTGTCCAGTCAAGCCTGTACTGGCTTTTCGTCAAAGCAATTCTATTTCCTTGTCCTCTTTCACCACATCACACCTTGCATCACACTTCTTCATGGACTTACCAGATCCCCTTCTGAAAGCTACAAGTGAATCTGTTTCCATGAAGTGCCAAATCATAACTAGTCCTCAAATTGATAGGTTGCTCCTTATATACTGGTTGTCCAACTGTCTTAATCATTTGCTCCAGTTCTTGATCTTTCTTTTGCTGAAAAGAGTTTGTCTTTCTTCACTTTATGATGATGAGAATATTTTGTTAAATTAACATTCTCCAAGGCAATCAGCATTGGATTCCAAAGTCTACCTACAATTGGAATTCTCCATCTGAAGCTCTTGGTATACAGTAGCTCTGCAGGTCAGCATTTGAAGATATATTCACTGACCTTGACCATTCTTTTGAAATCATTGAACTTCTGTACTTTCCAGGTCCTTTCAATTTGACATTGTGGACCACAGCTACTTTCTTCCAGTAACCTCTCAGTGCGTGTGAACAGGTTGTGGAATCGTAGAAGAGTACAAAACGAAAACTGGCCTTATCGGCCCATCTCACCGATGCTAATCCCATTTGCGTGCATTAAGCCTGTATCCCTCTGCAGCTTTCCAATCCAATTCCAAATGGGTACTAAATGTAATTGTATCTGCCCCCATCACTTCCTCTGGGGACTTGTTCCAAGTATTCACTCAAGAATTAAGCCCATATTGAAAAAAATACCCCTCTGATCTTGGTTGAATTTCTCCCTTCTCACTTTAAACCAGTGGCCTCGACTTCCCTGCTCTGGGAAATGCATTCAGCTACCCACAGCCCCTCATAATTGTATAAACCTCCATAAGGCCACTCCTCAGTCTCTTGTGTTTTAGTGAGAATAAACACAGCCTCTCCAGTCACAATTTATTACTACAGCCCTCTGTTCCAAGCTGTATCCTGCCACAACTTGTTTGCATTTTCTCTATAGCTATTACATCCTTCAGTGACCAGGACTATACACAATACTCCAGCCAATGTTTTGTTAAACTGTAACGTGATGCCCTGACTCGTAAGGTCAATGCCTTTGCATTTATGGGCAAGCAGACCAAAAGCCTTTTCTAACTACCCTCTCCTCTAATGTCCCACTATCAGAGGCCCGTGGACTTGCACCCCAAAGTTAATGCCCCTCAGGTCCTTCAAGATTATTAAAGATATATATTATCTTACCAGAATTTGACCTCCCAAAGTTCATCGTCTCAGTGAGGCCCAGCGCAAATTGGAGGAACAGCACCTCATATTTCGCTTGGGTAGCTTGTGAATATTGACCTCTCTAACTTCAAGTAACCCTTGCTTTCCCTCTTTCTCCGTCCCTTCCCCTTCTTAGTTCTCCGACCAGTCTGACTGTCTCCCGACTACATTTTATCTCTGTATGCTTTGTTGTCATCTTCTCCCAGCTATCATTGATTTATTCTACATTTTCCTTGATCTCCATCCCCTTTGATGTCTCATTTTCACACCTTACCATTCGCAATCTCTGTGACTGCCTCTCCCCTGACTCTCAGTCTGAAGAAGTGTCTCGACCTGAAACAACATCCATTCCTTCTATCCAGAGATGCTGCCTGTCCCGCTGAATTACTCTGGCATTTTACGTCTATCTTCAGAGTAAACCAGCATCTGCAGTTCCTCGCTACGAAGCTGTACATAAATATATAGCTCATTCTCTTTTGCATTTTATCATGGCACATCGATCAGGAGAGACTGCTACCAGTTCCTGAAGCAACTGTATATCTTCCCTTTAAGAGATTCAGGTTGGCTTTAACTTGTGTCACAAGCTACTGCTGAAATTGTGCCTCCTTCCTTGAGAGCCACCTCTCAACTCAGCAGGAGGTATGTTGAGGTTACAATTGTGTTAAGGGGCTGGCACCATGAACCTTGCCACGACACTTCCTGAACTGTTGTTTGGGTGTCAGTTAATCATATTGGGTGTGTAGGTCTTGAGTCCTGATGCCGTCCATTTCATCTCCAAGAGAGTTTTTAAAACTTTCCAGTTAAAGTTGATTGATATTTGAATAAAGCAGTCTTAACTCACGAAAAGGTGACATTTAATTATTGTAAAACAAAACTTGTCATGGTTTGGCTTTCATTCACTTATGAAAAATGGCACATGGGAAGCACTCAGAATAATTAATACTGACCTGTATGGCAGAGGTAAAGAGCTTTATTATCAGAGTACTAATAGATAATAATCTATCAATCAGAAATGAATTATTAAAGATGAAGCCATTGGAAACAAATGAAATGCTTAGAATCATCATCATCATTCAGGGAAATACTCAGCCATTATTTATCTTACTAATTATAATACTTGTACCCCTAACATACCCAAGCATTACTGAAAGTACTCAGCAGACTGTGTTCAACATGACCCCATCAAAATGCATGAAGCACTTCACATTGCTTTTTACTAACAGCTTCAAAAATAAGTGCCAAACATCTGCCAGGTAATGGAATCCTTTTCAGTGGCCATTTTGGTTCACTAAAAATGTTATTGGTGATTTGGAGACTGTATCTTGCTCTTCGGAACCCAGAAACTTCAAAGTTTCCGCTCACTGGAAAAATACTCCACAAACTAACAACAAACCTTGAGTGGTTCCAATGCCAATTTGAAGTGTTTCACGGCCTTAAACACTTGCTTCCCCCATCCCTCCCCGAATTCAAGTTTATTTTATGAATACCATGACAACTTCATTCGCAATCTGAGGTCAGGCTTCTTAGCCCACAAATTCACTACAACATTTAGTCCTGCATCATATCAATTGCAGGATGCATCAAAGCTGTCTTTAATGTGTTTACAAAATACATATCTCAATACAGTGGAATGTCTACCATACCCCATTGTAACATTTGCATTTGCCAAGTCAGCCATCGTAATGGTTAAATGACGTTGGCATTTAGGATTTCACTTGCTCAAGAAGGGCTAAAAACCTTTAATATATATCTAAGGGACGAGTACTGGGGTCAGTATTGTGAGAAACACATTACAAAGAACCACCGGAGAGATTGATGTCAGAATTTGTCTCAACAAATTGTATTATGTCATCACTTTCCTGATTCAATTCAACTCAGCTTAACCAGTTCACAGTTAGAATACCCAAAATTACTGAGTGAATTAGTCCGTCATTTCTTGGCAAACCTACAAATAAATCAGACGGCAAATTATGCTCAAACTGTTTATAGGTTTTCGCACTATCTTTAATACTTAAATTCAGTGTATGCAATTCATTAATAGGTATGGATAGTTCAAGATTCCATCCAGTTTCCTTTTAACCTTCTCTTTGCTAGTGAAAAAATCTTACTGTGATCAATCATTCTAGACTCAAGTCTTGTAAACAAATATTGAACCAAATCAAATGCATCCAAATCTTTACCGTGACTCTAGAACTGTTTACGTTACACCAAGCATTATCTACTCAAAGTTATTATAATGTTAGCATATTATGCTTGAATTTGTTTCCACTGGGATCGTATCACAGTACTTTCTTTGCACTTGTTTATAGCCTGGTTAATGTTTTTTGCAACTTTAGTGATTTATGAATCAATTTATCCAAGGGTAATGACTGTTCAAATGTTTCTTCTGTTTCTTCTATTGCTATTATCACTGAATCAGCCTTCAGCATAAGAAATTCAGATTGTTCAAGCTGTTTTATCAGTGTCTGCATCATATTGGGCAACAGAAACATTGAGGAGTTTTCCTTTGGATTGTTCGCTAAAAATTGTAAATTATCCTCAAAGGCCTGTCCTACTTTGGTGATTTTTTCGCCAAATGACAGCGAATGTCACAGTCGCAGCAGGTCGCCGAAAAAACGGCGATGGACCCCCCTGCGACAATGCCTACGACAAGCTTCGAAAACCTACCACTTGGTCGATGTCTGTGTGCTGAGCCCCCTCCTCTACTCCCTCTTCACCTACGACTGCACACCTGTACATGGTACTAACACCATCATCAAGTATGCAGATGATACAACGGTGATTGGCCTCATCAGCAACAACGATGAGTCGGCCTATAGGGAGGAGGTCCAGCTCCTAGCAGCATGGTGCACTGACAACAACCTGGCCCTTAACTCCAAGAAGACCAAGGAGCTCATTGTAGACTTCAGGAAGTCTAGGGGCGGCATGCACACCCCCATCCACATTAACGGGAGGGAGGTGGAACGTGTTTCCAGCTTCAGGTACCTGGGGGTCAACATCTCCGATGACCTCTCTTGGACCAACAATACCTCAACTCTGGTCAAGAAGGCTCACCAGCGTCTCTTCTTCCTGAGGAGACTAAAGAAGGTCCATCTGTCTCCTCGGATTCTGGTGAACTTCTACCGCTGCACCATCGAGAGCATCCTTACCAACTGCATCACAGTATGGTATGGCAACTGCTCTGTCTCCGACCGGAAAGCACTGCAGAGGGTGGTGAAAATTGCCCAACGCATCACCGGTTCCTCACTCCCCACCATTGAGTCTGTCCAAAGCAAGCGTTGTCTGCGAAGGGCGCTCAGCATCGCCAAGGACTGCTCTCACCCCAACCACAGACTGTTTACCCTCCTACCATCCAGGAGGCGCTACAGGTCTCTCCGTTGCCGGACCAGCAGGTCCAGGAACAGCTTCTTCCCTGCGGCGGTTACACTACTCAACACTGTACCTCGGTGACTGCCAATCACACACCCCCCCCCGGACACTCCTCCCACCAGGATTTATTAGATTAGATTTATTTATTTACTGCTCATATTTATGTCGCTCTTCTAGGGAGATGCTAACTGCATTTCGTTGTCTCTGTACTGTACACTGCACAATGACAATAAAGTTGAATCTGAATCGGATGTCAAGCTACGGCAAGCTACCGACAACCGGCGACCCACTGGGACGTCCACCTACGATCACACCTACAGTAATTGACGACCACACAGTCGACAACCCACGTCACCCGCGACAAGCTGCGACAAGCAACGACCCTGTCGGCGACAACTGAAGACAGCTGAAGGCAATTCAGTCGCGGTACCTGTCGCCGGTTGACATAGGTTGACGTAGGTAGTCGCCAATGGAATTCACCAAAGTCACCACCCGGCGACAGCCAATGTCACCTGGCGACAACCTACAACAGCACCTTCAACAGGAGGTCAAGCTACGTCAAGCACACAGTCGCCGAAAAGTTATGAACATTTCAAAATCCAGCGGCGACCAGAAAAATGTTACGACTCTTTAGGCGACTTGAGGACACTAACGACCATACGGGCGTCAGCCACGTGGCGACAGCCTACTCGCCTGTAGTCACCGAAAAAAATCACCTTTAGTGTGTAGGATTGCGCTAGTGCATGGGGTGATCACTAGTCTGCATGGACCTGGTTGGCCAAAGGGCCTGTTTCCATGCTCTATCTCAAAGCTAAATTAACTCAAACTAAACTAAACTTATGCAGTGAAATGTTCCACCCCCTTTTGTAGTATCAGTAACATGAACCATGCAACCACTGGAATATTGTTAAAAGTAAGTCTGGTTCATGGAAAAAAGAATTGACGTCCTTTTTCAGGCATGTTCCTTTATGATGTGACACAAGGAACTGCAGATGCTGGAGTCTTGAGTAGAACACAAAGTGCTGGAGTAACTCAGTGGGTCAGGCAGCATCTCTGGAGAGAAGGAATGGGTGATGTTTTGGGTCGAGACAGGTGTTTATACATTGATTTCTGCACATTTAGGTAACCAATGTTCATACTGTTGGGTTGTAAGCTACACACGTGGAATATGAGGTGCTGTTCCTTAAGTTTGCACATGGCCTCACGTGGAATGGAGGAGGCACAGGCCAGAAAGATGGGAAGGGGAGTTAAAATGGTGAGCAAATGGGAGATTCAGCAGAGCTTGTCGGGCCAAGCACAAGTGTTCATGCTGTTGTTGACTCTTCCTGGGCAATTAAAGATGGGCAATAATTGCTGACTTATCCAGTGACATCCATACCCTGTATTTGGAGAAAAAATAAAGAAAGAATTATGCTCATCTGTATTAAAACTGAATGGGTCTGACAGTCAAAGCTGGCTCACCGCAGACATTATATGAAATAGAATAATCCTGCAGCCGCCTTCAATTTTGGCAGAATTGGAGGCAAAATACTGCTTAAAAATATTAACTGAATGTAGTTGTGTAGGAAGGAACTGCAGATGCTGGTTTAAACCAAAGATAGACACAAAATGCTGGAGTAATTCAGCGGGTCAGGCAGCATCTCTGGGGAGAAGGAATGGGTGACGTTTTGTGTCAAGACCATCCTTCAGACTGAGAATCACGGAAAAGTCGAACTTTCCTTCTCTTCAGAGATGCTGCCTGTCCCGCTGAGTAACTCCAGCAATTTGTGTCTAACTAAATGTAGTTGTTCTTTTCAGTCAAATATATAAAAACAAAATTGAGAGGAAAAGTTAAATAATAAGCAAAGATTTTATGACTCTACAAAGGAGGCCTTAGTGAAAAATAAAATGCTCGCAAGGGATAACAGTGTGTCCCTATTAGAGGGGAGAGAATTTATAATGAAGTATAAAGAAATGGCAGGCCAGGGAAATTAATATTTTGGTTCTGTCTTCATGGAAGATGAGCAACTTCCCCAAATGATACTTAACTAAGAATCTAAGGAAAACAAACTTATTTTACAAGTTTGCTGGATTAAATTTATTCCACTAATACCCAATAAATCTTTAGGGTTCGGTCATCTTGATCCAGAGTACGAAAAGAAGTAGCAATGGAAAAAGAGGATATTTTAGGTGACATCTTCCAAAATCTTACAGATGATTCACTGGCTGACGGGCCAGGAGAGGCTAATCCCCCCCGTATCATTGGTAACAGCTGGGTCCAATGAGCTAATATTGGATTGGCCACCTGAACCTTGTAGAGCATATTTCCATTTGTCTGGTGCTTCAGGGTAAGTAATTGTAAGAATTGAGGGGAAGAAAAAATTTGTATTTTTGCTATAATTCTAGGAGTATGATTTCAACAATAATGATATTAATTGTGGCAAATCTGCATTCCGTATTTCAATTTAAGTTTCAATAGCACTGGTATATAATAGTAAGATTAAACGAGAACTTACCAGTTTGAAGTTTGATCTTTATTTTATGAGGAGTTACGTTGGTGATTACGTGAAGAACCCCGTCAGGGCGCATGCGCGTCAATCTTCAAAGCAGCGGTATGAAATCACAGACAACACCATAATTGAAGTAACATATTAAGATGATCAACATGAGAACTACCATTATGACCTTTTTTTTTTATGAGAGAGGGTTGGGCGTGGCGGGCACGTAATCACCAACGTAACTCCTCATAAAATAAAGATCAAACTTCAAACTGGTAAGTTCCCATTTAATCTTACTATTTTACTTCGGAGTCACGTGAGTGACTACGTGAAGATTTTAAAGCCCTGTGATTTTTATGCCGCAGATCAAAATCCCGGCTTCTCACTGCATCGATTGACTCTGAGTATCATCAATAATGCTGTAAACATGACATTGCATATCATGCCAAAACAAAACAGTTTTATTTTTGGTCATAAAACAACCAATAAACCCTCTTAATGTAGGGGCAACAAACGAAACAGAATGAAACAGTATTGAAAACAGACTTTAAACAATAGCAACAGCACTCAATATTGAGTTGGCAATCAGCCCTCCATCGGCAATCGGCCGATGGTAGTATTGCTGAAACACAAGTTCATTTTTCCAACCTGCGGCTTTTAATATATGGTCGATGGGAACGTCCATCGCCCTGGCCGCGGATGTTGCTACTGCACTAGTGGAATGAGATGTAAACACATAAATGTTAATTCCTGCCTGAACCAACTCTTGCTTTAACCACCTTGAGATAGTCTGAACTGCCACTCTTTTATGTTGGCTTCTTGTAACTGACAAATAATCCTGTATCTTCTTGTCTTAAAGCCCTTGTGGCTTCAATGTAATGTAACAAATGTGTCCTTACACATAAACATGGAGCTGTAGGATATGCTGAGAACACAATCTTAAATCCTGTCACACCTGGCCTGCTTTGTTTGAGCAGGTCAGAAATATAAAACAGAACATTCTCTGTAGTCACTTCCATTCTCTCGAACTGAAGTTTTTGCAAAGTCTGCACTCTCTGTACTGACACCAATGTCATTAGCATAGCCAATTCAGCAAAGTTATAGACGTGACAGGGACCCAATGACGAAGCATGTTAAGAACAACGCTTACATCGTAGATTACCATATACCTAGGCTTAGGGGTTTTGGAATTAAAGATTCCTTTCATCAACCTAGATATGAGAGGGTGAGATCCTATACTTTGTGTCCGTGTACCTATTACAAGATATGCCGACAAAGCACTTCTAGCTGTATTGATAGCACTATAGCTATGACCCTCATCATAATAAAGTGTAGATAAAACTCTAACACATTTTCAATAATTACAATATCATATTGCATATTCTTTTGAACACAATATTGTTCCCATTTTTTTTTTTTTTTAACATGTCATATACTGCTTTTGAGTACTCTTTCTCCAAGCTGCAGTGAGTATATCCACCGTTGGCCTAGAAAGTCCTCGACCAATGTAAGGCATTCTTACAAACCTGCAAATTACCAGATCAATACGATCACATAACAGATGAACTTAACGCGTTCCTGGATGCTCCAGCAAATTCCTACTGTTTGGAATGAGCAAAAGCAGGTTGGATCGCTATCTGTAACCTGAAAAGGAACCATGGTTGAATCGGGCAATTTGGTATCACCAAAACCCCTGAAGCGGCATCCTGCTTGATTTTCTCAAACACCATGAGGCAGAATGGTGGGAAAATGTACACAAACATATCATCCCAATTTAGTGAAAAAGCATCAATTGCCACTGCCCCTGAATCTGGTTCCCATGAAACATATTTTGGCCTTTGATATAGAAGTACTATGTTCTTGAACACATCCTGGTTGAACATCCACTCTGTATTATCACGTAATTTTCGTGACCTGCCATCTGGTACTACATTAAGTTTACCTGGCAGATAGATAGCTCCAATCCAAATCTCTCTATCCCTACTCCAGGTCCAATTGTATTTGCCAACCTGTCACATGATAACAATTTTATTCCACCCATGTGATTCATATCAGCAACTGCTGTAGTGTTGTCTATTTTGCACTGCACATGCAAATTAGTTTAGTTTGTGCCATAAGCCTTGAGTCCATAAAATACTCTTGGTTATCCCCATGTTTGCAGAAGCAATGTTCATCTGTCTCCACAGCTGGATCTTGTATCAGTAGCACCCTATCCAAGTGCTCTGACATCTGTCTGCAAATCATGGAAGCTTGGTCCAATAACACTTTGGAAGTACTAGTGGACACATGCTGAATCCACCATTGTACATCAGCAACAGCCTCTATTGATAGAAGCATAGGTCTATTATAATGACCTCAATGTATCCTCAATGCTTGTTCCTTTGACCTTTGTAATTGTAGATAATAAAGTGGCCATATTGAACTGCTGGAAATGCTGCCAGCAATTACCACAGCAGACTTGTCACCTGGCTAATTGAAGGCTGTGTGTCAGCAATTAACTTGATACAGCTCTTAATTAGCTCTACCCTTTTTTGCCTGGGCAAGATCACAATCATGTTGATTAAGTCTATTGTGAACCCAACTAGTCAATTTGTGTCATAGGTATAAATTTAGATTTCCCTGGATAGCTTATGAAACCCAATTTTAAAATGTTTTTTTCCCCAACTGCCACTGATGCTTCAGCTGTTTCCTTTGATTGTTCTACAATCAAGACATTATCTAGCTAAGCCATGAGCACATGCCCTCGACTTCTCATCATGCCTAGAATAGGTTTTAACCACTTTGTAATCCCTCTAGGAGCTGAAGACAAACTATTAGGCAATGCATGGTACCTTCAGAAACATTTCCATCTTAAAATGTCTATACCCTACAAAAGGGTTAAGACTATTCAGGTCCAGTATAATTCTGCATCCCCCATCCTTGCTTGGTCTGGGAAAAACATTGGACACAAACTGATGGCTTTGGTAAACTGCCTCAGCAATTACACCTTTATTACATAACCTTGCAAGTTCCAACTGAACTTCCAATTGTTCAGTGATACTGAAGTCAAACTGCTTTTTGGAACATGTTGCATGGGTAAATCAGAATTTGCATTAAGCTTTGTTCGATATCCTTCTATAACCTTCAATATAAACATATCTGAGGTATCACATTAGATCTGTCTACATGAGAACCAGACCCCCTTACCTCCTTACCCCCTGGCATTCTTCCCCAGCCTCGAGATGGATATCTGACCTTCCCTGGCGCTGCTACAGCCGAACGCCAACTGCGCTGCATCGTAGCTGGACTCGTCCCTTGCCCGGACCAGTCTCCCCGCTTATAGGGATACTCTTTGGTGGATATGTTGGCTGCTGGCTGCTTAATCAAGCCCACCGTCTTGGCATCCTCCTCCAGCTCCTTCACCTGCTTTGCGAATTCCTCGCCAAACAGTTGTGCCGGTTGCAACTGTGCCAGGCTGGCAGAGTGAAGCATGTGTTACGCTGGTGGCAAGTTCCTCACCCAGAGGCTCACCAGCGCCCGACGACATGGCAAACCGTGCTGCACAGGGTGTCAGCTCTGGCAGCTGCCTGCCCTCCCTTTGGAAGTCGTCGGACTCAGGGTCAGAGCGTATCTGCCCTTCTGCACTCACCTCTTGCAAAGAGGGTGCTTTTAAGCAGGCCTCTACTAGGCACTGCCAGCGGAGCCTTCCCTAAGGCTTCCCGCCTGCACAACTCCTCCTGGAGTTGTGGCTTTGTGAAGCAGGCCTCTCCTAGGCACTGCCAGCGGAGCCGTCCCCACGGCCTCCCGCCTGCACAACTCCTCCTGGAGTTGTGGCTTTGTGAAGCAGGCCTCTCCTAGGCACTTCCAGCGGAGCCTTCCCTATGGCTTCCCTCCTGCACTACTCCTCCTGGAGCGTCTCTGTGGAGCAGCCCCTGTATGAGCTGCTCCTTTTGGATAACCGCTGGGGAACGGTATCCTGTCCCCGACGGGACTCTCATGGCCTGACTCTGCGGAGTCTATAGCCCTGACAGACTTGGGTTATGCCTACTGCCCGACTGGCGTTGGCTGTGTACCCGGCTGGGCACTTTGCCAAGTCTGTCGCCGCACCGCTACCGGCTTGCGACTCCCCCGAGGTGACAGGCTGCCTTTCAGAGACTGCGATCCCGCAGCTCTCTCTCTCCTTGTCGGCAGCAGACCTGCACCTTTTCCTTGTTCCTGTATGTGGGGAAAAAACACACAGAAACACTTTCCTACTTTTCTCTAACTCCTCCAAAGTCTCCCCGACTTTGGTGGAGCTGTAATTACTCACCTGCAGGAGGAGCTCCGTCCTCCTGCTGCCGTTCGCACCAATGCGTCAGACGTAATGATGCGCATGCGCCCTGACGGGGTTCTTCACGTAGTCACTCACGTGACACTGAAGTAAAATAGTAAGATTAAATGAGAACTTACCAGTTTGAAGTTTGATCTGTATTTTATGAGGAGTTACGATGAGGGATTACGTGAAGAGCCCGTCCAGCACGCATGCGCGACATTCTTCAAAGCAGCGGTGTGGAATCACAGGAAACACAATAATTGAAATAAACATAGTAAAGAAAAGGAGAACTAAGATACCAGTTGATCTATAATTGAGGGTGGGAGCGGAGGGCACGTAATCCCTCATCGTAACTCCTCATAAAATACAGATCAAACTTCAAACTGGTAAGTTCTCGTTTAATCTTACTATTTTACTTCGGAGTCACGTGAGTGACTACGTGAAGATTTTAAAGTTCTGTGATTTCAAACCGTGTAACAGTTCATACTTCACTCGCTGCAGAAGTCATTCAAGGGAGGAAGTATGTTATCGTAATCAACCATAATCTGTTTGTAAACAATAATGGTATCTATTAAACAATAACAAAAGACAAAATGCTCCCCCGGGCTTAAATTATATATTTTTGCAGATTCTAAAACTCTTTCTGCAAATAACACAGGTTCTGCTAGCGGCTTGTGGTAGAACGTTTGGAACTTTTTCTCCACATTCATTCTTTTAGCCGCCGATGTGGATGCTGCCCTGGTGGAGTGAGATGTATATACATCAGTATCTACTACAGCAGCTCCCAGTACCTGCTTGAGCCATCTTGAGATGGTTTGGCTCGACACCCAACCATGAGGTTTCTTGTGGCTGAACCATAAGGCTTTTTTTTTTTTTTTTTCTCCCTCGAGAATCTCTTGTTGTGTTGATGTTAGTGAATAAGTGAGTCATGACACACAACCGTAGGTCAGGTGGGTATGCCCGGAAATCCATAACTAGGACTCAAGTTCCTGGCCTGCTCTGCTTTAGCAGCTCCTGAATGGTGAATGAGACCCGGTCTGGTGTTATAACCATGTTGTCCAGTCGCAGTAAGTGGAGGGACTGAACTCTTTGTGCTGAGACTAGTGGCATCAGCATGACCGTTTTCAGGGTTAGCTTTTCCAGGTTGAGAGACCTGGCTGGGGACCATCCCCTTAGGTATGTCAGGACCACACTGACATCCCAGATTTGGGTATACCTAGGTCTAAGAGGGTTGGAGTTGACTATACTCCTCATGAGTTTGATCACCAGCGGGTGAGACCCTATGGCCTGTTGTCCTGGCACCTGTTTTAAGTAGGCTGACAGCGCACGTCTGGCAGTATTGATGGCACTGTAGCTCAATCCTTCATTATGGTGAAGGCCCCCCAGGAAATCCAGTACATTGGTTATGGTTGCTGATGAGTACGTTGTCCCAGTAGTCGAGCAGTAACTTTTCCACTTCCTGATGCTCGATAGGTATTGTTTCCTGGTGGACATATGGTGTCATCATGTTGATGGTCCTGTCAGACAATCCCAGTCCCAGCAGTGGACTTTTGATAATCTGCAACCCAGTAGGTTAATTTTGTCATGGCATGGATGACATGCCTGATACAGGGTGCGTCAATAGGTCTGGGCTACTGGGAAAGGTCATAGGAGTTTCGATGACCATGTCGAGGACCACTGGGAAACATGGCTGTGTAGGCCAGTTGGTACTATCAAAATACCTGAAGCAGAGTCCATCTGTATTTTGCATAGTACCCTACAGATTAAGGCAGAAGGGGGGAAAAGCATAGAATAAATAGGTCCCCAAGTTCAGCGCGAATGCATCTATCGCTGCTGCCTCAGGGTGTGGTTCCCAAGGGACATACATTGGTACGGGGTGATTTAGTCTGGATGCAAAGAGATCGATATCTGGTGTGCCATATTGCTTTGTAATTTTAGCAAAAGCTCTAGGATTTAACATCCATTCGGTGTTTATCATTGAATTTACATGACCTGGCACTGTATTTAGCTTACCTGGTAGGTACGTTGCTGATAGCCAAATATGTCTATCGACCCACCATTACCAGATTGTGTTGACCAAACGGTCACATGATATCGATTTTATTCCGGTCATATGGTTAATATAGGCCACCACCGTGATATTATCAATTTGTAAACGAACATGCAAATGGTGCATATTGCTAGAATATGCTTTTAAACCATAAAACACACCCAACATTTCCAAATAATTTATGCCCAGTGTTTGTAGTAAAGATGATTCTAGGTTAGTCCATCAACCACCTGTGCTGGATATGGTATTAGTTGCTCCCCAGCCTAGAGCACTGGCATCTGTTTGTATAGTTAACGTTGGGTTATTGATGATGATAGGGCTGGAACTATGCCAAATGTGTTCTATCCACCATTGTAACTCTGATATTGCTTCAATGGGTAGTTTCATGGTTCGGTCAAAGTGACCTGCATGTCGTTTCAACGCCTGTACTTTTGCCCTTTGTAGGTGCTGATACTGCAGGGGTCCAAATTGTGTAGCTGGAAATGCTGCTACCATTTTGCCAATTACTCTTGCCACTTGTCGGATGGTTGGTCGATTGCTTACCATTAAATTGTTGCACGTCTGTGCCAATTCTGCTGCTTTACCTTTTGGCAACGTTACAGACATGTGGACTGAGTTAATTGTGAATCCCAGATAGTCCATAGTTGTGGATGGCGTCAACTTAGATTTATCTGGATGTATGACAAAACCCAGGGTTTCAAACAATTGTTTGGTAGCTAATACAGCTGATTTAGCCAACTCCATGGTTTTGCCTACTATTAGGATATCATCAAGGTATGCCATGAAAATATGTCTTTGTTTTCTTAATGTTGCCAAAGCTGGTTTTAATATCTTGGTAAATAGTCTAGGGCTGATGTCAACCCATTAGGCAACGCTTTATACTGCCATAGTTGCCCCATCCAGGTAAATTTCAGGTATCTGCGATGACCCTTATGAATGGGTACTGAATAGTAGGCATCTTTTAAATCAATGCTTGCCATAAAGTATCCTTTGGAAATCAGTTGTTTGGCAGTTACAAATGTTTACATTTTGAAAAGTACATACTTAACAAAGGTATTTAGTGAGGTTAAAATGCCTGTCTCACGAGTCTGCGGTCATTGGCAGCGAAACGGGAAGAATCTGCCACCATAGACCGCGCACTCATGAGAACGCACAATTCTGGGGCCTTGCGGCGGTGTACCCAACACCGCACGGTGCTAAAATAAAACCTACACTGTTGAAAAATATTTTCCTACCGCACAGCCTCCACCAGTGATGCACGAGTGCGGCAAGGCCGCCGCCAGTGTGGCTCGAGCGCCGTGCGTCAAACTTGCACCGCCACAGCCTCCGCCAGTGAGGCACGTGTGCGGCACGGCCGCAGGCACAGCCACCGCTACAGCGCCGCGATCAGGACGGCCGCCGCCACAGCCGCCGCTCGTGAGTCACGTGCGGCGGGCCGACGTCATCGCAGTCGGCCCGCCCTTTTTTTTACTTACCGCAAGCAGGTGGGACCAGCCATATTTGAATCACTCGGCCCCCGCGCAGCATCCGTGTGGCGCTCCCATGGATAGGCTCGGCACTCTCGCCGTTGCCGTGCGGTCCACTCTACAGGCGAAGCCGCGCTTCACCGCCGATGACCGCAAACACGTAAGACAGAGCCTTAAGTCAATGATGATGCGACATCCACCATCTTTTTTGCTTTTGGTAAATATATTTGAGACAAATTCCAAAGGTTCATGTTTGGATTTCTCAATGACACCCTCTGTAAGTTACCTCACCAGTTCTGCTTGAGCCTCTAGTTTCTCTTTGACTGAGAGGGTAAAGACCCTTTGGGGTACGTGCTGAACTGGTGGCATGTTTTCTGGAATGAACTCTATTTTGTATCCCCAAATACTGTTAAGTATATAACTATAATTTGTGAGACACCTCCATGCTTCAATGAACAGGTGTAATCTCCCCCCTGTTAGTACAGTTCCCCCACTTTTACATGCTGGTAGGAACCAGACCCACCTACCTCCATAGTTATGGTAGTGTTCCTTTCTTCCGTTTGTTCATCCGTCGTTGTACTGCTGGATGTATTGCTGATTGGGGGTGGCGCATTTTCCATGGGGTCCGCTCTGGGCCCTGGCCTAAAAAGGCTTTCGGGGATAGTATGCGGACCCCGAGCTTTCACCAGTTTCATAAATTTGACCTCGACTGGTGGACGCGGTGGGGTACTGCCGTCTGTTTTTTTGTGTGGGTCTGCTCGTTCCGGGGCCTGCCCTCATTAGGCCAAATGCTTTGGACTCTTCCTCCAGGTCTTTCACTTCTCCTTCCAAATAACAGGATCTGCGGCTCTGAGGCCGGTGTTTTACATAGTCCTGCAAACCTGGGATTGAGGGCAGAATAAGACCTGCCCTCAATCCCAGGTTTGCAGGACTATGTAAAATACCGGCCTCAGAGAATAACTCTCCTTGCGGAGGTTGTTTATCTCATATTGGGTGTTGCACAGCAGAGCCAGAGAGTCTTGCTTGTTTGTGGTCATATCCACCCCATCCACGGAACGAGCATAGGATGTTATCCCTGTTATGAGGAGCTTGAGGATGCATTGTAATTTTAGCTCCTGGCTCCGCATCCTCTGTCCAAAATATCACCCCTGATTTTGTAGGGGTTTGAGGGACAGGTGGGTAATGCTGGCCGCCAGATTTGGCTGCAATGGCCGCCCTGCTCGTGGTGTAACCACGTAGCGAATCTCCACACCCAGCAGCTCTTCCTGATCCTGTACCCCAAGCGTACTCCCGACATCTTCAGCCAATGACCCCTGTTGCTGACCAGCCCAGCCCTGGTCGCCAACGCTGCCCTCGGCTGAGGGGAAAGCGATGGCCAGTGCATTGTAGAGCACTGATGTGGGAGGGCCTGAGTTCCCTTGGCGAGACTGCTCCAGGTCCCGAAGCAAGTCTCGCTTGGGCATTTCCTCCATGAGCCTTTCCAAGCGGCTCAGGCAGCTAGCTCTGCCACTCTAAGGCGGAGAGTCCCCCTCATCGGAGTGAGACATAACCGGCCGGTATGTTTTTTGCCTTGATTTGCCTCCAGCCCGCTGCTGTTCATCAGGCTACGCTAGCGGTACTGGGCTCGGCTCGGTCTCGATGAGGGTGGACCGCAGCATATGCGGTCCAGGTGCCGCCTCTCGCCCCCCACTGATGGGACACTCCCGTTCTGTTGGATTCGAACGGGGGGCGGTTTTCCTCCTTTGCCGTGCTTTACTAATTTTTTCCAGTTTCCCTGGAATACAGAGCAGAGCACAGCTTGCTGATTACGACCTCAGAGTAAGACTTACCTGATGGTCCGCTGTTTAAACTTTTAGCGGGAGCGCCTGTACTCCCGGTCGTCGCTGTTGCACTGCGTGAACGCTAATGTCGCGCATGCATGCTGGACGGGCTCTTCACGTAGTCACTCACGTGACTCCGAAGTAAAATAACTGATGATATTTGAAGAAAAGGATAGGGACACAAGGTAAACAATATTATTGCTTGCTGCATTGCTTGAAGTCATTTTGATTTAGACATAATGTTGCAGCTCTTAGAGGAGGTATTATGAGACTGTATCGAGTCCACATACAAGATTAGAGTCCACATACAAGATTAGAAGTTGTTCAGCCAGAGCTGAACACACTTCTCCGCATCTGCACAATGCGCTTCTTGTGCTTCTTGTGTGTGGTGGTGGAAAGATTGGTGGAAACAGGGCCGCGACGTGAACGCTCTTTCCTTGACCCATTTATGTTTGATGCAATATAGCCATAAAGTTCTGAATTTTGTTTTGAAAAATATCTTTCTCCTTTAAAACGGCAGACATTTCTTTTGGTTCCTGTTGTTTGTTGGAGAAACCCACCATGTTGCTACCCGAGTGGGAATGCATTCCAGAAATAGAATTAAATGAGGGTTTTATTATTCAACCTTCAGTACAAACTTCCTCTTTGCGTCACTGAATGAAAGTGATTTAAAGTTTCACAGAGTAACAAATTAGCCATTGTATTGCCATCAGTGTTTTGTCAGGCTCCCATTAACTAAAGTTATCAGAAACTATTAGCAATAAGAGCTACTCGTCTTGCAGGTGAAACTTTCCAATCAATCTATAGTAAGTAAGATTCAAGATAGACACAAAAAGCTGGAGTAACTCAACAGGTCAGGCAGCATCTCTGGAGAAAAGGAATAGATAATGTTTTGGGTCGAGACCCACCTTCGGACTGAGAGTCAAGGGCTTGTCCCACTTAGGCGACTCTTTAAGCGACTAGTTTTAATGGAATTCACCTACGACAACACCTACGACAACCTACGACAGCAAAAATTGTCGCAACTGTCGCCAAAATATTTTCAACATGTTGAAAATTTTGCGGCAGTCGCCTGTAGTCGCCCAAAAAATCGCCTAAATGGGACATGCATGTCAGGGGAAAGGTTGTAAGTAGTATTCAAGATCTTGTGAATTTTTACATATAGCCATGTTATATTAATTTGTGCAGCAACTTTTCCTGGAACTTATCGTTATGCCAGTTGCTAGATCAGGAGATGATATTTATTTCATGTTAAAGGATCACAGCAATTCTTGTGAAAATTGAGAAAACGGTGGGAATGTGATTTTGGTTCAATTATCCAATCCAAGGGCATTACTGTTTCTCCCAAAAAAACATGGAAAATTTGAAAATAAAATCATCTCATCATGAATGCTTAATTAGTTTAACATGACAGAGCAGGGGGTGATATATTTTTACATGTAACGATTTCAATTGTTGGAAATATTGGCAGTATGGTCACTTCTGAGTCGAAAACCTGATTGAAATCTGATACTGAACCACATAAAGCACATGTTGGCTCTTCAGTGTTGAATTAAAGGCCTGCTGCAGTTTAGAAGGTTCAATCAATCCTGACTGCCTGTAGTGTCTGTGTGGTGTTTCCACAATCACCCTGTGGCTCCATGGGTTTTCTCCAGATGCACTGCTTTCTTTCCATGTCCCAAAGCCAAAGTCTGTGGAATTCTCTGCCTCAGAGGGAGGTGGAGGCGGGTTCTCTGGATGCTTTCAAGAGAGAGCTAGATAGGGCTCTTAAAAATAGCAGAGTCAGGGGATATGGGGAGAAGGCAGGAACGGGGTACTGATTGGGGATGATCAGCCATGATCACATTGAATGGCAGTGCTGGTTCGAAGGGTCGAATGGCCTACTCCTGCACTATTGTCTATTTAAGCTGTAGGTTATTTGGCCACTAAATTCAACTTGGTGTAAAGATACATAGTAGAATCAGGGGTGTGTTGAAGGGTATGTTGGAAAAATTAAATAAATGAATGAATTGTTGTAAAATGGGCGACTTGATGGGCTGTATTCATCCGGCTATCCTGGGACTGGTTGTCTCGTTGAATTAAACAATTCAATGTGAAGTGATTTGAATGTGGTAAGGTGTTGTGCAAAGGAAAGATATTTTGTTCAGTGAATGTGAAAGCGTTGTCCATTGTGGCAGAGTAATGAGTGCACAGACATGGAAGCGTATGGTATATCACTATGGAGCGAGAGAAGTTGAGGAACCAAACTGTTAATGGAGCAATTGCCCAGAGTTATCCATTGCATGTTCTGTCACATTAGAATATATGAACATGAACAAAGTAAGGTGATCTTGGCCTTAACTTTCCTGCACACCATAACCCTTTTATCTCTGAAAGAAAATTGTGGATGAGATACGTTTTCCAAGGAAGTAGTGACTGTGATAAGTTAATTAGCAATGGTCAAATAAAAGCACCCCATGCCTCCATTTCTTTCGAAGACTTCGGACGTTCGGCATTCCCCCAACAACTCTCACCATCTGCTACAGATGCAGTGTAGAAAGCATTTTATTTGGATGTATCGCAGCATGGTTTGGGAACAGTCCCATCCAGGACCCCAAGAAATTGCAGGGTGGTGGACATAGCCCGGACGATCAGGCCAAACAACCTCCCTTCCATTGACCACATTTACACTTCATGCTGATTAGGCCACCAGCATAATCAAGGATGAGCCTCACCCCAGTTGCTCCCTCTTCTCTCCTCTCTCATCAAGCACGAGGTACAGAAGTGCAGAAATGTATAACTCCAGATTCAGGGACAATTTCTTCCTAGCTGTTATCAGGCAATTGAATCACCCTACCACCAATTAGAAAGCAGCCCTGACCTACCATCTACCTCATTCAAGACCCTCGGACTATCTTCAATTTGACTTTACTGAACTTTATCTTGCACTAAACATGTTCCCTTTATCTTTTTATCTGTACACTGTGGACGGCTCATTTGTAACCATGTTACAATTGTCTTTTTGCTGACTGGATAGTCTTTTTGCTGACTGGATAGCATGCAAAAAAAAAAGCTTTTCACTGTACCTTGGTACACATGACAATAATAAGCTAAATCGAAACTCAGATCTGGAATAACCTGACTTCAACTTTGTTGTACTTTGACTGTTTAGAGATTCACAGTGAATGGTAAGTTGCCATGTTGTTCTCCACTAACATCATTAATGAAATGCTTTATCACTATCCACCCACCAGACACCATGGGAAGCACCACGGCAGCACATGAGGCAAATCAGACTTCAGATGTTTTGCTGTTCATTTGTATTCACTTCTAGCTGTGGAATCGTATCCTCTTCTTATGATGATCCTTTATTTTTCACACTTGTATTTTGACCAAGTTTGTGATGAATTGGAAGTTCTGCAATACATTCTATGCTTTTAATTTGAAAGGAAGTGTTCACTGTAAATGAATGTTGAAATTCATATGTCTCAGCAGTGCTTGTGGTGCAGGTATTCAATTCATTTTCTGACAATGTTTTCCCTTTAGTGTGTTGTAAATTTCTCCATGCTGGCATTTAATTGACTAGCATGGCTATGCAATCTTTAATTTAAGGTGTAACATGTCAGAGAACTGATTTGTAGTCTATAAAGAAAAAGATACTAATAGGCTGGACTTCATCCTTGGCTAAAAAAACAAAAGCAAGGAAAGGGGTGTGCATGAGAATCATGGAGTTTGGCCCAACTCATCTATGCTGACATAAATGCCCCATCCAAGCTAGTCTCATTGTAGCACCTGGCCCTTATCCTTCCAAACCTTTCCTCTTGATGCATTTTTAATTGTATTATTGTACCTGCCTCAAGGACTTCATCTGGTTGCATGTTCACCTCTGTGTGAAAAGATTGCATGTCAAGTTCATCATATTAAATCTTTCTCTTCTCATCTTAAACCTATGACCTCTAGTTTTTGATTGCCCCACCCTGGGGAAAAGACTATGCATGTACCTTATCTATTCCCCTCATGATTTTATATAACTCTGAAAGATCACCCCTCAGCCTAATGTGCTCCAAGTAATAAAGTCTTAGCCTGCCCGATCTCTCCCTGTAGCTCAGGTTCCCGAGTACTGGCAACACCCTTGCAAATATTATTTGCACCATTTCCAGCTTAATGGGGTATTTTCTGTAGCAGGGTGATCAAAACTGAACACGACACGGCCCTCTGCGGTCTCATGAATGTCTTCTACAACTGTAACATGATGTCCCAATGTCTATATTCAATTCCATCACTGATGAAGGGCTGCATGCAGTGGTCTTCTTCACCATCCTTGCGGTGATGCCACTTGCAGGGAGCTATATACATGTTCCTAGATCCCTCTGCTCCACAACATTCGCTAAGAGCTTACTGCTTACTGTGAAGGTCATGACCTGACTTGACTTCCAGAATTGAAACACCTCACACTTATCTGAATTAAAGTGGGCTCAGGGCCATTCCTGGGTCCACTTGCCCAGTGGATCAAGATCCTGCTGTAATTGTAGATAACCACAGAAACAGATATAGTACAGGACGGGAAACACAGGTTCATGGGCCCACAATGTCTGTCCCAAACACAATGCACTCCATTCCAGCACAAGTCTTATGTTCCTTGATTCCCTTAACATCAAAAAATCTGTTAGTTTCTATTTTTAGTTTAGTATAGAGTTGCAGCGTGGAAACAGGCCCTTCGGCCCACCGAGTCCGCACCGACCAGCGATCCCCGCACATTAACACCACCCAACACACACACACAAGGGCCAATTTTACATTTTATACCAAACCAATTAACCTACAAACCTGCACGTCTTTTGAGTGTGGGAGGGAACTGAAGACCTCAGAGAAAACCCACGGCGATCAGGGGGAAAACGTACAAACTCCGTACAGACAAGCACCCGTAGTCAGGATCGAACCGGGGTCTCCGGCACTGTAAGGCAGTAGCTCTATGGCTGTGCCTCAGTGTATCTTGAATACACTCCATGTATATGGAGCTTCCACAGCGCTGTTATTTGGAGACGTACAAAGATTAATTTGTCAGGGCGAAGAAATTGCTTCTCAGTTCTGCTCTGAATGTCAGACCTCTTATTCTGTCTCATTAATTTATAAACCACCTCCAGAGAAATGCCAACTGCACATCTACCCTGTCAAGCTCTATCAGAACTTTATATTTCAATGAGATCACCTCTTGTTTTTCTATAATCAAGGGAATATGCCCAGCTTGGGTAATCAGTCCTTCCACACAAATTTGATGAATTGAGGCCATGCTCCCTATGTGGGAAATACATCCTTTTTTTAGATGGGGATATCTATACAATATTCCAAATTGTTACTTTGACTTCATGTAAAAGGAGCAATGTCTCCTTTCTCTTATACATAAATTGTCTTTCAGTAAAGACCAAAATATCATTCTCCTTTCTTTTGGTTTGCTGAACTGGCTTATCAGTCTTTTGTGATTTGTGTATGAAAGCAGCCATCTCTATGAACATCACCAGTCCCCCACCATTAAAAAAATATATATATATTCCAGCAGCCTTGTCCTTGCCCAGTCACCTAAAGATGTCAAAACACCACAAAGCCTTTCAAAATCCTCCACACTGCCACCACTGTGTGTTTACAGATTTACTCTTCCTTTCTCACTAGCGCTGGTGAAAAACGTTGGTTCTCGATACAGGTGCCCCATAAAGATGCGTTCTCAGTTTCTCAGCTACAATTATATCATTGCTTTGTCACCAACAATGGTGAACTTAGCATGATGTCAAGGCAACAAGCTCTCCCTCAAAGGTAGACACAAAATGCTGGAGCAACTCAGCGGGACAGGCAGCGTCGCCAGAGAGAAGGAACGGGCAGCACCCCGGGTCGAGACCCTTCCTCAGACCCTGCCCACTGAGTTGCTCCAGCATTTTGTGTCAGTAGACAATAGGTGCAGGAGTAGGCCATTCGGCAATGTGATCATGGCTGATCATCCCCAATCAGTACCCCGTTCCTGCCTTCTCCCCATAACCCCTGTCTCTGCTATTTTTAAGAGCCCTATCTAGCTCTTTCTTGAAAGCATCCAGAGAACCTGCCTTCACCGCCCTCTGAGGCAGAGAATTCCACAGACTCACAACTCTCTGTGAGAAAAAGTGTTTCCTCGTCTCCATTCTAAATAGCTTACTGCTTATTCTTAAACTGTAGTCCCTGGTTCTGGACTCCCCCAATATCGGGAACATGTTTCCGGCCTCTAGCGTGTCCAAGCCCTTAACAATCTTATATGTTTCAATGAGATCTCCTTTCATCCTTCTAAACTCCAGAGTGTACAAGTCCAGCTGCTCCATTCTCTCAGCATATGACAGTCCCGCCATCCCGGGAATTAACCTTGTAAACCTATGCTGCACTCCCTCAATAGCAAGAATGTTATTTAAACCAGCATCTGCAGTTCTTTATTACACAAGCTCTCCCTCAATATCAGCAAGATGCAGGAGCTCGTTGTTGACTTCAGGAAACATGGCCCAACCAGCACCCACAGTGCACAAGTGGAAATGGTTGAGACCTTCAAGTTTGGTATTGCCAACAATCTGTTGTGGATCAAAACAAATTGAAGGCACACCACACCTCTCCTCCCTTAGCAAATGGAACCAATTCACCAGAGGAAGCACACTGTCGTTGCATTGTAGTTTGGTTTGTGAGCAGCTGTGCCCAAGACCTTAAGAAATTGTAGAGTGTTGTGGATGTAGCCCAGTCCACTTCATGACCTGACTCTCCCACCATTGACTCCATCAACACTCCACAACACCTCGGAAAAACAACCAACATAATCAAAGACTTGTTGTCCCACCTCACTCATTCCTTCTTCACCCTGCTCCCAACGAGCAGGAGATACAGAAGTTTCAGGCTCAGAACCATAAGACTCGGGAACAGTTTCTTCCCCTCTGTTATTAAGTTCTGAATGGTTCTTCTATAAGCTAGAGCACTGGCCAATTCACCTCTACCCCTTTGTGGTCATTGGACTTTGTCTCTGGAGCTAGTTTAGTTTAGTTCAGAGATACAGCGTAGAAACAGGCCCTTCAGCCATGATCACATTGAATGGCGGTGCTGGCTCGAAGGGCCGAATGGCCTACTCCTGCACCTGTTGTCTATTGTCTATTGTCTATTATCATTTATCTCTTCTAATGTAACATTATGCTATCTAATGTACTGCAATATCGTGGTATTAACATGTCCACTCTGTAGAGACTTGCATTTGCATTTTAATTTTAATTTAATTTCATACATACATATCGATATCTGGTATAGTTCTCAGCTGTATGTTTATAATCATCAAACAATTCAGTCGCGTTACCGTCTTGAATCTGCCTTTGTATCATTTATTTTAGTAATCAACTCATCTACTAATTACTTGCATATTCAAATTTGGCATTAAAACGATTCAAAAAAATTCAAGATTATTGAACAATTCCAAATTCATGACTTTGTTCTTTTTCTTTTGATGAATGACAAGAAAAGATTAATTCATTCATTTGGTAGCTTGAGCAGACTTTGATGAGCGTCTGCTTTTAATATTGAAATTGTTCATGTATGACTGTTTGGAAAGCAGTATTAACACGTGCACAAACCAGGAGTGAACTCCATGCAGTTTCTGATGAGAAGATGTAAATAAATAGAAATCAGTCTGAAGAAGGGTCTCGGCCCAAAACGTCATCCATTCCATCTCTCCAGAGATGCTGCCTGACCCGCTGAGTTACTCCAGCATTTTGTCAACCTTCGATTTAAACCACCATCTGCAGTTCTTCCTTCACATAAAGAAATAGTTCACTACCTTTGATGATTTGTTTTGATATCAGTCTTGGTGATTTCATATGAGGAACCATAACATCTCCCATTTGAACTACTTATTGAAAGAGTTATAAATTAGACTCATCTAATCTATTCTAAACCATGTCTCACAGCTCACATTAAATGTTTCAAAATAACAATTCTTCTAGAGATGGTCTGAAAATATGAAAGAAAAATATTTACTTTATCTAAGTGTCTAACAATGCAAATTGGTTTCATCAATGCACTCTCCAAATATTTATTTTTCATTTTTTATTAAAGCTTCTAATTACTTTAGTTCCTTAATAATATTCAATAATATGGCACCATTGTAGATTCATGTTAAAATATCATTCATTTATAATTTTAATGTTCTAGATAACACAAAGATACAACACCCAATTCATCATTTAAAGGAAGTGTTTTCCTAGAAGCTGATTGGAATATTCATTTCAAAGGAATCTTGATTTTGACCTGCAGATTGGAATTCTCCAATTTTCTTCCACGCCAGGACACCATTGCATTCAGCGTTGGTTTTGATTTGGGTTGATCTCACTAAAATAACCAATTCATAAACAAAATATTTGAAAAAAATATTCAAGCAGTTTATACTCAGATTTGATCTTTAAAATGGGGCCACCATAGTTCCCAAAAGAACCCCAATCAATTCAGGTGTTGCCACTAAAATATAAAAAGCATACACTTGTGCAAAGAGAGTAGCAGGTCAAATATTTGACATTGGTCATTCCTGTAGATGATACGTAATATCCCAGGAATTGCTGTATATCAGAAACTGGAAGGAACACACAAGAAAATGACAATCAATAGTGAAGTGGTGCTGAGCAAATTGTTGGATCTTGGTCCTAATGGTCTTCAAACTGGAAATTTAAAAGTAGTGGCAAGTAAGATTGTTGCTGCATTGACTTTAATGTTCCGCAATTCCCTTAATTCAGGGGAGGTTCCATGTGAATTGCAAATAGTAAATGTAATTCCTTTATTCAAAAAGGGAGGGAAACTGAAAACATGAAACTGCAGGTCAATTCCCAAAACATTCAGAGCGTCATAGAGTCATACACCATGAAAACAGGCCCTTCAGCCCAACATGCCCGTGCCGACCAAGATGCCCCAACTATACCAGTCCCACCTGCCTGCATTTTGCCCATACCGTTTTAAACCCTTTACTATCTATGTACCTGTTCAAGTCTTTTAAATGTCGTTATAGCACCTGCCTTCAACTACCTCCTCTGGCAGCTTGTTTCATATCACCACCACCCTCTGTGTGGAAAAGGTCACCCCTCATGTTCATGTTAAATCATTCCCTTCTTACCTTAAGGCTATGTTCTTCATTTCCCTATTCTGAGTAAAAGACTCTGTGCTTGTACCCTATCTATTCCACTTGTGATTTATACATCTTTATGAGATCACCCCTCATCCTCCTGAGGTGCAAGGTATAAGGTCACAGCCTATCCAACCTCTCCCTATAGCTCAGGCCCTCAAATGCTGATAAAATCATCAAATCTTTTGAGCATTCTTTCCAGTTTAGCAATACATACATAGATACATAGACAATAGGTGCAGGAGTAGGCCATTCGGCCCTTCGAGCCAGCACCGCCATTCACTGTGATCATGGCTGATCATCCACAATCAGGACCCCGTTCCTGCCTTCTCCCCATATCTTTCCTGTAACAAGGTGACAACACAAGGCACAATACAACAAATGTGGCCTCACCAACTTCTTGTAAAACATAACATCCCAAATTCTGTACTCAGTACCCAGATTGATGTTAGCCAATGTGCCAAAATATGGCCCGTTGGGTCCCATTCTCACACGGGAGGCCTGGTCCCCCAACGCAATATTCCACCTCTGCACCAATTCCAATATTCCACCACTCACCATAGCACCCAACTGCGCAGGCGTGGCTGACGGGTTCCCGTTGTGATGCCCCTGATCCCCCAAGTGGAAAAGGGATTTATTAAAGCTTAAAATGTGAATAATCCTTAAAATATAACAACAATTTAAACGTTAAAGAGGAGATTTATTCAGTCCATTCTTTCTTGTGCATCTCTTGTTGCGTTCTGGAGCCGGGGGAGAGGGTCAGCTTCAGGCGGGGGCTGTCGGGGGCTGGGGGCGGCTTTCTGGAGGACTTGTATGGATGTTGTGGGCTGAATGGGACTGGTTTCCAGAGGGCTAGTAAGGGAAGGGTGGGAATGGCCCTGCCAGCTTGGCCACAGGTACCGGGGCGGGGGTGCAGTTCGACAGCAGCACCGGGTAGAGGGAGAGTGGTGGCTTCTCCGGCGCCGGTTCCCCGGGGAGCGAGTGAAGGTGAGGTGGAGAGAGAGAGAGAGCGCGGCGGTACGGGCGGTCAGCGTGTGAGAGCGAGGTTAGCGGACTGTGCGTCTGCCCCGGGCGTGTGTGAGTCCCGGGACAGTTTGTACATACAAGGAACTGCAGAGGCTGGTTTACAAAAAAAGGGCACAGAGTGCTGGAGTAACTCAGCGGGTCATTCACGGATTGTGGACCTCTGGACTCAGGCTCGACTTCTGGACTCAAGCGCGACTTCCGGACTTAGCATAGCTTGTGGACTCACAGTTCACACACTCACGGCTTGTGGACTCACAGTTCACTCACTCACGGCTTGTGGACTCACAGTTCTGGACTCAACTCTCACTCATGGCTTCCGGGCTGACTGACTCACGCCCAGCCTCCAGGGCTTTATTCTCCTCACCCCCGGAGGGGCGTTACCTTCACGGTGGCAGACAGGCGAGAAGACCAATCTGCTGATCTCACGATTTTTTAAACCTTCATAACTTTTCTAATATTCCACCAATCGGAACAGATCTTGGTGCGCTTGGAGCAGGAGAACGGTGAGTAAGATGGTGAAAAGATCCTAGTGATATAGGGTACCGTTTTTGCGCAAATTTAAAAACAACGCAGAATGGAAGTGATCAAGATGAGAGTTTTAGTAATAGTATAGAAGATGTACCCACACTCCTAGATCCCTCTTTCTACAACACTCCCAAGAGCCCTGACATTCACTGCGAAGGTCCTGCCCTGATTTGACTTGCCAAAATACAACACCTCTTACTAATCTGAATTAAACTCTATTAACCTTTCATTGGCCCACATGATCAACATTTGCTGTAATTTCTGATGACTATCTACGATATCACCCACTTAAGTGTAATCAGCAAACTTATTAATCATGCCTTGTACATTCTTATCCAAATCATTGATATAAAGCACAAACAGCAAAGGGCCCAGCACTGATCCATGAGGCATTCCATTAATAGTCCTCCAATCTAACAAACAACTTTCTACCATTACCCTTTGCTATCTTCCATGAACCAATTCTCTATAGAGTTGGCTAGCTCTCCCTGGATCCCATGTGATCTATCTTTCCAGACCAGCCTACTATGTGGAACCCTATCTAATGCCTTGCTGAAGTCCATATAGACAACGTTCATGGCTTTGGGCTCATTGACATTTTTTGGTTACTTCTTTAAGATCTCCCATCTACAAAACCATGCTGACGATCCCTAATCAGCTGATCGGCGTGGACTTGGTGGGTCAAAGAGCTTGTTTCCATGCTGTATCTCTAAACTAAACTAAAGAGGTAAGGCAGTTTTTCTCTCAGACAGTCGTGAGTCTTTGAAACTCCCTTCTCAAATGGGCAGTGGAAGATACGGATAATATATGCTTCTCGATACCATAAGCAAAAGGATAAAGAAATCACCAATGTAGACAGCAATGTGAAGTTAAGGGTTCAATCTCATTAAATGGCTTTAGAGTGTTTGATACAGATGTCTGCTCCTGCCCCTAGTCTGTGTGTTATCATGAGAGTCACTAGCTGACAGACTCCAAGTCACAGTGACAGGTCATTGCAGTCTTCACTTCTCTCTTCCGAGTCGGCTTTCTGTACAGTTTGAGCAGGAGTTTCCACCTGCCATAGTTCTATAGGACAGTTGTCCAAATGTGTCAACCTTCTCTGTTGACACAAGACAAGGGATTGCATTTGGATGTCTAGTGAGAGTTACAATCAGTCCACAAGTGTTGTTTTCCTGATCATTGGCGATAACAAGCTTCTGTCTCATGGCTTCTTGTTCTTTGTGAATAGCTTCAAGTTATTCCCATGTGGCAGAGATCAGGGCCTTGAATCGGGATGAGTAGAAGCTAAAAGAGATCTTAAGGCTTGCACCCATGCCTCCACAGCAGCTGTCATCTAAACCAGTGGGCACTGTGTGATGGGATTGGTGCCAATCTCTGCAGAGAAGTACACATGACCTGTAGAATGAAAGTAATAGATTCCTGGCTGCACAAACCTATTATTAAAATATGAGGATGGGCTCATCTCTGCTCCTTGTCATTTCTTGCATTCAGCCAGGCAAGCCTGACAATGTGCAAATTATCTGCAGTATATCTGCAGCACCTTGATAACGAAAACATCCTAATCATGATCCTCATCCAAGTCTTCTTGTGTAGCACAAGACTGTGGTTACACTTGGATATGCCCCACACCCATTTCCCTGTGAGACGGCAACTGACTGGTGCCCGAGATAGATATCTCCTTGTGACAGTTGTCCTTCTTGCCCACTCTGCTCATCCCTCCAAAGTGATGCTGTAAGATGTCGGTCACAATGTTGCGCTCTGGTCATTGTCTTCACCAACACTCTTCTTCTCCTCTCTCTACTTTTCCCCCAAGGTTTCCTGATGTTTTGGGGAGAGTGAAACATGTACCTTGGTGCTGAAGATAGACACAAAATGCTGGAGTACCTCAGCAGGACAGGCAGCATCTACAAATGGAAGGAATGGGTGACGTTTTGAGTCGATACCCTTCTTCAGAAGACCATTCTGAACCAAAATGTCACCCATTCTTTCTATCCAGAGATGCTGCCTGTTACGCCAGCATTTTGTGTCTTATGTGTAAACCAGTATCTGCAGTTCCTTGAAGTGACAGCAGATCATTCCACCATTGTTCCCTGGGATGTTGCTTTATGTTTGGCTTACGCACATTTCTGGTTCTCCTCAAAAGAGGCTGGTGCTCAGAGAACAACTTAGCACTCAATACCAAGAAAACAAAACTCATCATTGACTTCAGGAAGAAGCAGGGTGACCACCCCCCACTGCACAAATGGAGAAAGAGTGGACAGAGTCTCCAGTTTCAGGTTCCTGGGCACCCACATCTCAGCAGATCTCAGGTGGTCAACTAACACACACTCCCTGGTAAAGAAGGCACAACAACGACTTTACTTCCTAAGATCACTCAGGAAAGTCAACTTGCCACAACAGCTGCTAGTGTCATTCTACTGTTGCTCCATAGAGAGTGTCCTGACACATGGCATCCTGGTGTGGTATGGCCACAGTTCTGCGGCTGACAAGAAGGCTCTGTAGAGATTCATCAATACAGCCCAGAAGATCACCAACACACCCCTGCCTGCCCTGGAAGAGATCTATAGCTCTCGTTGCCTGCGGAAGGCATCATACATACAAAAGGACTCATCTCATCCCGCACATCACTTGCTTGCCTTTCTGCCCTCAGGAAACATTACAGGTCCATCAAATGACACACCACAAGATTAACAAACAGTTTCTACCCCAAGGCCATCACCACACCAAACTCTGCACTGAATACACAGCCAATATTTTGTACTCTCATAACACTATACTGTGAAATATTGCACACTCTGACTTGACGTTTTTCTTTCCGTTATTATTTGTCATTATTATTTATCTGATACGTTGGAGCTTCGCTCGGGCAGTGCACCTGAAGATTCATTGTATGTATTTACAATGACAATAAAGTATTATTATAATTATTATTATTATTATTAATAATAATAGCATGGCCTGAGACACAACAGAAAAACAACAGGCTGGATCTGTGGAATACCCTGATATGTGTTTCCAATGGCTGTCAAGTGATACTTGACTGGTTCCTTCAATTTGCCTCAAGCAACAGCTGAATCTATCCATGCGAGTTAGGCACATCACATAGAAAGGTTGTTAATGCCTGCACGTCATGTTAATGTACTCAAACAAAACCTTGACTGTGGTGAGACAGTAATGTGTTCACAAGTGATAGCAGCAGAATTTGGCCATTCGGCCCATCGAGTCTACTCGGCCATTCAATCATGGATGATCTGTCTTTTCCTCTCAACCCCATTCTCTTGCCTTCTCCCCATAACCACTGACACCCTTTCCCATGTTTTCCCATCCCGTTGCTTTCCCGAAAATCAGACCCTCACTGCAATGGGGTACAGTACATGATTGTGAAATAATTGGACTGCTGTTACTGCTGCTAATTTATTCAGGCAGTGACTCTGTGGAACTTCCAATGTGATGTTGATTATTATCTCCAGATTCATATTCTATACTTGTTCTGTTCTAACAATTCTTATCATGGACATCTGAGGGTGAACTCCAACGAGAGGGAGAGAAATAGGAGGAAAGATTGCACGATGAGATGAAATATCTGCTCCATGTTTTACCCTTCTCTCAAGACCACTATTATGTCAGAGTTAGGAAGCAAGAGAGAATCACAGGAGATAACATGAAATACATTTTGTGAGGACTAATGGCTCATGTGCACAATATTATTTTTTGTGAGCCGAGTAAAAGCCACAACTCCAACAGTTTTTACTTAGCCAGGTTATTGTTCTGATATTATCACTCCATCCATTGAATTTCACTTTAACAAATAAGTTTATTTTAATTTGGTCATGCTGAAACATTGATTAGATACCATCGATATTGTGTAGCAGTCCAAATATCCAAGATTTCCTCCAGTGTTTATGCATGCATATCCCTGTCCTCCAGAGACCCTGCCTCACCTGCTGAGTTACTCCAGCACCTTGTGTGTTTTTTTATTTGTGTGCCAACATCTGCAGTTCCTTGTGTCTCCAGTAAATACAGAGACTTGCGCCAAGCTATTCAGTTTAAACGAGATGTTGAGATTTTGCTGCATTGATCATTCGTGTACACTGCCAGATTTGAGTAAGGTTCCTGCATTGTCCAAGGTTTCACATCTCATTATTGGTGTTATGGATTTCATAAGGCTCCTTATGAAAATGGTATTATTTTCAAGCACCATATCTTCTGTGCAAACATTATTTTATTCATTCAGGGTGCCTGCTCTGCAAGCTTTGCCTTTCTTGAACTGCTGCAGTCCTTGAAGTGTGGTTATATCCTCAATGCCTTTAGCAAGGGTTCCAAGTGTTTGACCCAATGAGGGGGCATGAATTATGATATATTTCCAAGTCAGGATGGTTCGATGGCCAACTTCCCAGTGGTGATGTTCTCATGCTTTTGCTATCCTTGCCCTTGTAGCATGGCTGTGGGTTGGAAAGTGCCGTCTGAGGAGTCTTGGTAAGTTGCTACAGTGCATCCTGTAGATGGTGCAAACTGCTGTGACCGTACTCCTGTGGTGGAGTGAGTGAAGCAGGTGTCTATGAAGCAGGCCGCGATATCTACTATGGGGTCAAGCCTCTTGACTGTTGTTGAAGCTGCACTCAACCAAGCAAGTGGGGAGTATTCCGTCACACTCCTGACTTGAGCCTTGTAGTCGGTGGGAGGTTACCAGGTGAGTTCTTCACCTCGGATCTCCTAGTATCTGATGCATGGATGCTGAGCAGGGACATGCCCCTGTTAGGTTCTGCCTTCCTCCTCATGTTCCTGTTCTTGCTGCTCTCGTGTTCTTCAAGCTCCTCTTAACTCCTCGTTTCTTTTGCTTGAGCACCTTCTCCCACCTTTCATGTACAAGGCTGTGCAACGTGCAGCACCTGGTAATGAAGTGTAGGCATTTGCCTAATGTGCAGCACAAGGTCGCCTCAGTCCAATGCACATCCCAAATCTCATCCTTTGGCCCTGATACCGAATGGCCTCTCATTATATCGATGCAATGAACAGCATTTCAGAATTAGCATAGATTAAATCGCATACAAATAGTTAGAAGGAAGATAAGGATGTATAAATATTTCATTGCCTTTCACTCACTCACTCACTCTACCAAATTTGCTAGACAGATAAAGGCCGGATTATTAGTTTTCACACGTCTGGCACATGTTTGGATCACACATTGGGATAGCCTGCAGCTTCAGTCTGTTATTTTTCAAATGTGAAAATTAAGAGCGAGAAAACAACAGGCTGGATCTGTGGAATACCCTGATATGTGTTTCCAATGGTTGTCAAGAGCATTAAAGTGGAAAATGCCAGCTACAGTCTTTCCATGCCACGGTGCATTACTGTAAATTGTCTAAAATCTAACATTCAGTATTTTATCCTTCATTATTTGACTGCGCAATTCTATGTTTGGCCTTTGTTTATGAGTGTGCAGGAAAATAATTATATTGGGACTACATATTGCTGTTTATTTATTTGCCTTTATAAAACAAAGACTATTAACAATTTTGAGTGTAGAAATTATTTTTTGATTCTTAAATACTGCGTATAGTTGTGGCTATGCATTGTACACAGCTTCTGAATGTCAGTTCCGTTGAAGTCAATTGAATTTTCGATGCTGGGAACAATGTTCAATCAATGTGACATGATGTGATTTCCAACCACCTGCCCTTATTCAGATTTGTCTCCGTGAAACTGCAACCTATTATAGAGTCACTAGACTAAGTGGGACCCGTTGGGGCCCAGTCACACGGGAGGCCTGGTCCCCCAACGCAATATTCCACCACTCACCTGTTCCCCCAAAGCAACGGCGGGAGCGTTCTGTAGCCGGGGGGTGGGGACGGCTTCTGGCGGGGAGCTTCCTGCAGCCAAGGGAGGGGGACAGCTTCAGGCGGGGTGTGTTGGGGGAGGGGGGGGTGTGGGTGGGGGGAGGAGTGGTGTGGGAGGGGGGGATGGGTGGGGGGATGGGTGGGGGGATGGGTGGGGGGATGGTGTGGGTAGTGGGGTCAGGTGGGGTTGTGGGAATAGGGGAGGGGGTGTGTTTGGTGGGGGGGAGGGGCGTGTGTGGTGGGGGGATGTGTGTATGTGTGGTAGGGGGAGTGTAGGGGAGGGGGGGAGGGGGGGGAGGGGGAGGGGGTGTAGGGGAGGGGGGGTTGTAGAGGAGGGTGTAGGGGAGGGGGTGTGTGGGGGAGGGGTGTGTGTGGGGGAGGGTGTGGGTGGGGGTGTAGGGAGGGAGAGTGTCAACACTGACCAATATGTGCCATCTATAATAATCCCACCTGTCTGTGTTTGGCCCATATCCCTCTAAATCTTTCCTATTAGCGTTTAGAACGGAGATGAGGAAAAACTTTTGCACCCGGAGGGTTGTGAATCTGGGGAATTTTCTGCCTCAGAAGGCAGTGGAGGCCTATTCTCTGAATGCTTTCAAGAGAGAGTTAGATAGAGCTCTTAAAGATAGTGGAGTCTGGGAATATGGGGAGAAGGCAGGATCGCGGTACTGAATGTGGCTGATCCCATGATAACAGTGAATGGCAGTACTGGCTCGAAGGGCTGAATGGCCTACTCCTGCACCTATTGTCTATCCATGTACCTGGCCAAATGTGTTTTAAATGTTGTTCTAGTACCTGCCTCAACTACAGAGAAACATAGAATCATAGAAAATAGGTGCAGAAGGAAGCCATTCAGCCCTTCGAGCCAGCGCCGCCATTCATTGTGATCATGGCTGATCGTCCCCAATCAATAACCCGTACCTGCCTTCTCCCCATATCCCTTGATTCCACTAGCCCCTAGAGCTCTATCTAACTCTCTCTTAAATCCATCCAGTGATATGACCTCCACTGCCCTCTGTGGCAGGGAATTCCACAAATTCACAACTCTGGGTGAAAATTGTGTTTTCTCACCTCAGTCTTAAATGACCTCCCGTTTATTCTAAGCCTGTGGCCCCTGGTTCTGGACTCGCCAAACATAGGGAACATTTTTCCTGCATCTAGCTTGTCCAGTCCTTTTATCATTTTATATGTTTCTATAAGATGACCCCTCATCCTTCTAAACTTCAGTGAATACAAGCCTAGTCTTTTCAATCCTTCCTCATATGACAGCCCCGCCATCCCAGGGATCAATCTCGTGAACCTACGCTGCACTGCCTCAATCACAAGGATGTTCTTCCTCAAATTAGGAGACCAAAACTGTACACAATACTCCAGATGTGGTCTCACCAGAGCCCTATACAACTGCAGAAGAACCTCTTTACTCCTATACTGAAATCCTCTTGTTATGAAGGCCAACATTCCATTAGCTTTCTTCACTGCCTGCTGTACCTGCACGCCAACTTTCAGTGACTGGTGTACAAGGACACCCAGGTCTCGCTGTACCTCCCCCTTACCTAACCTAACCCCGTTGAGATAATAATCTGCCCCCTTGTTTTTGCAGCCAAAGTGGATAACATCACATTTATCTATGTTATACTGCATCTGCCACGCATCTGCCCACTCACTCAACCTGTCCAGGGTACCCTGCAACCTCCTAACATCCTCTTCACAGTTCACACTGCCACCCAGCTTTGTGTCATCCGCAAACTTGCTAGTGTTGCTCCCAATTCCCTCTTCCAAATCATTAATATATTGGTAAACAGTTATGGCCCCAACACCGAGCCTTGCGGCACTCCACTAGCCACTGCCTGCCATTCCGTTCACTGCTTCTCTTTGCTTCCCGTCTGCCAACCAATTTTCTATCCACGTCAACACCCTACCCCCAATACCATTTGCTCTAATTGTAGTCACCAGTCTACCGTGCGGGACCTTATCGAAGGCTTTCTGAAAGTATAGAAACACTACACCCACTGGCTCCCCTTCATCCATTTTATTTGTCACATCCTCAAAAAAAAAATGAGTTGACAAATAACATTAAAAAATCATGGTCTTTCTTTCAGAAATTACTTTGACAGGCACTAAGGCTGCCTCTGATAAGCCTCGCAAGCATATAAGGTGGTCAAAAGGCTTCATCAGTCAGAGTATTGAGTACAGAAGTTGGGAGCTCATGTTGCAGTTGTAGAAGACGTTGGTGAGACCGCATTTAGAATATTGTGTTCAGTTCTGGGCACCATGTTATAGGAAAGATGTTGTCAAGCTTGAAAGGGTTCAGAAAAGATTTACGAGGATGTTGACAGGACTAGAGGTTGTGAGCTATAGGGAGAGGTTGAGTAGGCTGGGTCTCTATTCCATGGAGAGCAGGAGGATAAGGGGTGATCTTATCGAGGTGTATAAGATCATGAGAGGAATAGATTGGGTAGATACACAGAGTATTTTGCCCACAGTAGGGGAATCGAGGATGACGATATAGGAAAATATTTAATAGGAATCCGAGGGGAAACTCTTTCACACAAAGGATGGTGGGTGTATGGAACAAGCTGCCAGAGGAGGTAGTTGAGGCTGGGACTATCCCATAGTTTAAGAAACAGTTAGAAAGGTACATGGATAGGACAGATTTGGAGGGATATGGACGAAGCACAGGCAGGTGGGACTAGTGTAGCTGGGACATTGTTGGCCGATGTGGGCAAGTTGGACTGAAGGGCCTGTTTCCACACTGTATCACTCTATGACTCTATGACTACCTTGTACATTTCTAGCAACATCTGGAATAAAATGACAAGTTTGCCAGGTCCATTTGTGAATGGAAAAAATGATCTCTCTTTCAGAAATAGTGCATCACATTTTGATCAGAAGGAACATGAATTCTTCTTAACACAAACCAGAAAACACAGGAAACATTAAGAACCATATAGATAAATTTGAAATATGCTCATGAAGAAGTAGTTCATGAAACTACTGGTAGTTATGAAATGAGCGTAGGATTTTGTGGGAACCAAATATCACACACATTCTGTGGACCAAGAATAGATGTGTGTATAAAAATATTTACAGAGCACCTAAGCATGCAAATCATGTCCTTAACGTGTGATCTAAATAACAATATCAATTGGAAGTTCTGAATAGTAATGGTAGCATGATCAATGGCAACATGATAACATTGTCAACTTCGAACAACAGATATCTCAATTAGAAAATTCATTATGCAGAAACAAGCTTGTTCTTGGGAATCCTCCTTGTTAACTTAAATGTCCCTCAGGGTGCTGGCAATGAGCACCTGCTACCCTGACTCTGGGTTGAAGCAAGACATTGAAATGATACTCAAAATAGGGTTTGGAGAGGAGATTTCATTATCAGCTAATTAAATTCATCAGAGTACCTGATCACATTTCTCCACGTTGTTTCATCCTTGTTACTGTCTAAAGGCGTGTATATTGGCGCGGGAAGATTATTTAAAGGATAACTATCTGGTTTTCACCAATGCCTAAAATTACATAAAGCACAAAGTCAGTATTACTGTTAAAATATGATCAACAGACTCCGAACAAAGTGATAATGAAACCAAACACAATGGATTTTAAAAAAGAAATAAATAATGTGATCCCACGGGGCGATTTAGATGCCATGATTTAGATTTTGCTGGCATGTTGAACTGAGATTTTTTAGTATGTTCTGTGCTCCCATGAGCTGGTAGAATATGAGTATCTTCCCTGGAATACCACAACATTGAATAAAATTATTTGTGAGAGCTCCAACTATTCGATGCAGTTTTCAAGGTGATTATCCTTCAACCAGGAGATTCTGTGTATTAAGATAAATGGTGCTGTTCAAGCAAAAACATTAAAAAATAATAATTCCTAATTCTATGCAGCTATCAGAGTACATAGAACATATCTGAAACGTTGCAATCATTTAATTGTGGGTACTTTAACTAATATTAGTAAATTTACTGGAGAACTTAATGTGGTTAAAAAGCCAACAGAACATTCTGTTATGTCACGTTAGCGTGCAGACATGGAAAGCTGGCAGTCACCAATGTGTGTATTGTAGCTAGTCAGCATTCCCTTTGCAGACCCACCAGCACAATCCAGACATTAACCTTGCTGTTCTTCTTCTTCTTGCGTATGGCGTGCACATCCTAAAGTTGTTGGACAACTTGTTCTATTTGATCTTACTTGATTGCGCACGCCAGGTTGATTGCATTCGTCGAAACAGGGCAGACCACGTGAAGGTTGCAATCTCCCACCCCAACCTTGCTGTTGGCTCCACAGATGCTGCCCAACCTACTGAGTGTTTCCAGTATTCACTGTTTTTTGGTTTGAATTCCCTAAACCTGGTAGGCCAGGCTTTGGTGTTCTTAAAATAGATGGGTGCCATTGTGGAAACGTCTGTGTGGGCTGAAAGGTGTCAAATGTTACCCTGGATTGAAAACTATGGGCCAGTTGGCCTGCCGTAACATGACAAGGAAAGTGCCTCACTCGATTATTTAGGATATGTTGGAAAAAAATAATTATATGATTTGATATATACAGGTTTAAGTAGGAGTAATATTTCATAAATTTGTTGTCGGAGTTTTAGAAGAAAGCAAATGGCATGTTGGCCTTCATAACAAGAGGAGTTGAGTATAGGAGCAAAGAGGTCCTTCTGCAGTTGTCCGGGGCTCTAGAGAGAGCACACCTGGAGTATTGTATGCAGTTTTGGTCTCGTAATTTAAGGAAAAACATTCTTGCTATTGAGGGAGTGCAGCGTAGGTTCACCATGTTAATTCCTGGTATGGCGAGACTGACATATGATGAAAGAATGGGTCGACTGTGCTTGTATTCACTGGAGTTTAGAAGGATGAGAGGGAATCTTATAGAAACACATACAATTCTTAAAGAATTGGACAGGCTAGATGCAGGAAAAATGTTCCCTGTGTTGGGGGAGTCCAGAACCAGGGGTCACAGTTTATGAATAAGGGGTAGGCCATTTAGGACTGAAATGAGGAAAAACTACTTTACCCAGAGAGTTGTGAATCTGTGGAATTCTCTGCCACAGAGGGCAGTGGAGGCCAATTCACAGGATGTTTTCAAGAGAGAGTTTGATTTAGCTCTTAGGGCTAAAGGAATCGAGAGATATGGGGAAAAAGCAGGAACGGGGTACTGATTTTAGATGATCAGCCATGATCATATTGAATGGCGGTGCTGGCTCGAAGGGCCAAATGGCCTACCCCTGCACCTATTTTTCGATGTTTTAATTACTCTGCATGTACAAATTAAGAGTGATATCCTGCGGGCTTTTAAAGAAATCAAATCTGGAGGTGAACTGTTCTCAAACTTTGAAGCCTTTAACTATTTACCAAAATTAACAACCCCACTCTCACTATCTTACCAAAATTAACAACCCCACTCTCACTATTGACGGCACCACTGTCTCCGTATCTCCTCAGGCCCGCAACCTTGGCGTGATCTTTGACTCAACCCTCTCCCTTGAGCCTCACATCCGCCATGTTGTCAAAACATCATTTTTTCACCTCCGCAACATTGCCAAATCAGACCCTCTCTCACACCCCCCGCTGCTGAAAGACTCATCCATGCCTTCATCTCCTCCCGACTGGACTACTGTAACTCTCTTCTCTTTGGCATTAATTCCAGCAACATCAACCCACTCCAACTGGTCCAGAATGCAGCCGCCCGACTCATCACCCACACCAAATCCTGGCACCACATCACCCCAGTTCTCAAAGAACTTCACTTGCTTCCCATTTCCCACCAGATCATCTACAAAATCCTGGTCCTCACCTACAAAGCCCTCAACCACTTGGCCCCCCCTTATCTCACTGACCTCCTCTCCCCCTACCAGCCCTCACGGTCCCTCAGATCCACATCAGCCAGTCTCCTCTCCATTCCGAAATCCAACCTCTGCACTCTTGGAGGCAGAGCCTTCTCCAGGGCAGCTCCCAGGCTCTGGAACTCCCTCCCACAATTGATTCGAAATTCTGAGTCCCTCCACATCCTCCAGTCCCGCGTCAAGATCCATCTCTTCACCTCTGCATACCCTTAGTCCCATGTCCCCCTCCCCTTTGCATCTCTGTCTTACTGCTCTATTTTGTTTTGTTCTTGACTCTCCATGTAAAGCGACTTTGAGTCCTTGAAAAGCGCTATACAAATAAAATGTATTATTATTTAAAAATCATTCAAAATATTGAACTAATTGAACAATAGTTCCACAGGCCATGAATGTTATTTGAAATTAACAGGTCTCCATCCTTACGGTCCATATGGCATGGCTGATTTGGTGCAGGATTAAAGAGGCAACCCCACACGCATTGTTTGGGGAATTCTGCCAAGATTGGCTCTGCCACTAAATTCAGCTGGATGCATTGGCATCTATTGCTAGATAAGCCTTGAACTTACATCAAGTTCACTCAGTCTAGGAATTTAGTTTATTTAGAGATACAGCACGGAAACAGACGAGTCCGCACCGACCAGCGATCCCCGCACATTAACACTATCCTACACACACAACAGGGACAGTTTTTATGTTTACACCAATCCAATTATCCTACAAAGGTACGTCTTTGGAGTGTGGGAGGAAAGTGTTGATCTCAGAGAAAACCTACATGGTCACGGGAAGAAGGTGACCAGACTCCATACAGACAGACTCCATACAGACAGTAGTTAGGGTTGAACCTGATTCTCTGGTGCTGGGGGCGCTGTAGGCAGCAACTCTACCGCTGCACCACCATGGCCAACCCGCGATTTACTTGGTTGATATATTCTTGGAGCACAGTTTCAAGACCGGACTGTAAATCCACATCGTTAACAGAGTTATTATAACATAAATTACAAACATAAATGGCAGAAGCAAGATTCATTTGTAGTAATAATCTAAATATAGTAACAATTCACAATGATGTGCAGCTTAAAATATCTCAATCCTAATGGTGGAGCCAGAAATTTATGCAGAATTAGAGATCATAATATATCTTTTTGCCTCTTTTTTTGTTTATTCACACATTAATAAGAAGCTAATTAAATGGATCATTATTAAATTGCTTTTTCATCCCAGCTACAATTTTACCAGAAAGTCAAAGGAGAGGTGTTGTTTTAGCTTCTAGTCAGAACAGTTCATTGCCTTAAGCTATTTTTTTTCTTCTTTTGAGCAAGAGAAGTTGAGTTTAGGAGCAAGGAGGTCCTACTGCTGTTGTACAGGGCCCTGGTGAGACCGCACTTGGAGTATTGTGTGCAGTTTTGGTCTCCTATTTTGAGGAAGGACATTCGTGCTATTGAGGGAGTGCAGCGTAGGTTCACCAGGTTAATTCCAGGGATGGCGGGACTGACATATGATGAGAGAATGGGTCGACTGGGCTTATATTCGCTCGAATTTAGAAGGATGAGAGGGAATTTTATAGAAACATATAAGATTATTAAGGGATTGGACAGGCTAGATGCAGGAAAAATGTTCCTGGTATTGGGGGAGTCCAGAACCAGGGGCCACAGTTTAAAAATAAGGGGTAAGCCATTTAGAATGGAGATGAGGAAAAACGTTTTCACCTCCCAGAAGTTGTGAATCTGCGGAATTCTCTGCCACAGAAGGCAGTGGAGGCCGATTCACTGATGGTATTCAAGAGAGAGTTGGATTTAGCTCTTAGTGCTAACGGAATCAAGTGATATGGGGAGAAAGCAGGAACGGGGTACTGATTCTGGATGAGGAGCCATGATCATATTGAATGGCGGTGCTGGCTCGAAGGGCCAAATGGCCTCCTCCTCCACTTATTTTCCATGTTCCTATGTTTCTATGTAAGAAATCTATGTGGTTCAGATGTCAGCAGTTCTAAAGTCCTGAAGTTTCAGTGTGGGAAATATCAATGGCTGCAGAATGTACACTTGATCTCTCATTCCACCCTTAGGCCTAGTACTGAATCTTGAGATATTTAGTAGCTTGCTGTTGAGTTGAAGGTTTAGTTATGTTTCATATCTTGTCCCTTAACTTTATGCCAGCCTTAATTGGCGTGTTCATCTGATGGAGTCACTGAATTTCATTAAATTGATAAATTTAATATTAATGTAATTAATAATATTTTCATTACCTTACATGTTTATAGGTTGTAAATTAATTTACTTTTTTATTCATGACTTTAAAACATTTTTGTTTCCAGCTCTTTATGATCTATCTCTGCTTAAGGGCCTGTCCCACTGTACGAGCTAATTCAAGAGCTCTCCCACGTTTAAAAAAATATCGAGCTCGTGGTAAGCACGTAGAATGTACGTAGCGGGTACATCGGAGCTCGGGACGTCTCTTAGCGGCTCGTAACGCTAACGGCAGGTACTCAGGGAAAGCGGTAAGCTCGGGAAGACTCGTGAAGAATTTTCAACATGTTGAAAAATGTCCACGAGAGCCCCGAGTACCTACGAGCGGCTATTACCGTAATTCTCCGAGTTCGAATCAGGGGAAACTCGGGAGAACTCTTGAATTAGCTCGTACAGTGGGACAGGCCCTTGAAGCTCACAGGCTATTATAAAATTTAATTCAATGCTCTATTGTGTTCTGAAAGCAACATAAATAGAGCAACAGACACATAATAAGAGATTAGAGAGAGATATAGGACATGGGAATAATTTTATTTTTTTCAAAAATCTCACATTTTAATGAAATCCCAACCAAGATGAGATTTGATTCTGAAGGCATGAAAATTCTGAAGACTTGAAAATTCATACGCCTGGACCTGAGAATTTCAGCGCTGCCAACTCTCACGCATTGAGCATGAGACTCGGCATTCCACCACCGCCCCGACGCTGAGCAATTAGTGCCGTGACGTCACTATGACGTGACGTCATCAGTTGTCGCCGACAGGGTCGTAGTTTGTCTTATCTTGTCGCGGGTGGACGTAAGATGACTTCGGTTGTCGTAGGTTGTCGCTTGTGTGGTCGTAGGTTGTCGTCGGTTGTCGTCGGTAGGTGTGTCCGTAGGTGGACGTCCCAATTCGCGAGGGATTGTGTTGCCAGTCGACGTAGCTTGAGTAGCGTAATGTCGACTAGGTGGTAGCTTGTCCTAGACATTGGCGTGGAGTGAGTCCAGATTTCACACTCTCAACTCTCACCCAATGTTGGCAGCCCTGGAATTTCCTTGGCAGTAACTAATGAAGGTTAATGTTCTCTCCGAATGGAGTTGCACACTCTGGTTTGTTGTGTACCTTTCATACCTCTACTTTTCCCCTCCCTGACTCTGAAGAAGGGTCTCGACCCGCAACATCACCTATTCCTTCTCTCCAGAGATACTGCCTGACCCGCTGAGTTACTCCAGCTTTTTGTGTTTATCTTTGGTGTAAACCAATGTCTGCAGTTCCTTCTTACACTTAATGTTCCCTCAGTCAGTTGGACAAGATCAGTGATAGTTATTGAAATCACTGGACCTGAATTCGAATAACACAACCACCACTATATCTCGCATTCCATGCATTTGTCCAGGGGCAAATGTTAGATATAACACTGGTAAAATTCAACTTAAATCTGACATCACCAGCCTTACATTTTCTAGTGTGTTCAGTTGGCAGTGTCACAATTTCAACCTCCATATACTTCATTGGGCTTTGTTGTAGCAGAACTTATGCAGGAGCAGAATAAACCAGAAATCAATATCCTACTTCTTCATTTAAAAGTGTATGTATAGTCATCAGAAGTTGCTGTATTCACCTTAGTAAGGACAGAGGTCCTTACTTTTATCCATTGCAAATTTCAGGCAATAAATATTCTACTATTTTCGCATTTACATTTTATACAGATCTTCAAGGTATTCATGTGTTTTTTTCTACTTCATTAAATAGTGCTGACTCTTGCAAATGAAAGCGATGAGGCCAATTTATGTGAGGAATTATTACCCATGTGAACCATATTTTTTGAGCTTCGGTTTTGCAAGAAGATTCATTTTACATTTGTTGATGTGGCTCTATGTATGAGATTTTAATGAACCATGTTCTGTTTTTCTCTGATGTAGGTTAACTGGCTTTCAGATGCCTGCACCCGTTACAAGCACTACGTCCGTGCTTGCACTGCGACTTACAAGTGACTTTGCTGTCAGTGCACATGGATTTAAATTATTCTATCAAGGTAAGCCAAGTAAAACATCAATTGCCTGTGTGCCCTTTGATTATATAGTCAAGTCATTATGCTTTTCTGGTGCGTGGTGTCGTTGTATTATTGCAAGAATGAAAACGAATGTATTTTGTCAGCAGCACAAGTATACTATTTGTGTTTACTGTGCTTCATGCCTGTTAGTGCAGTACATGCAGTTGAAAACATATATTTTGTTAAACACTCTACCGTTTTTGTACACTGATTGGAATTTGCTTTTGAGTATTAATGAATTATTGGGGTCTTCATGTGAAACTTTTCATTTGATAAAATGTGCCCATGCGAAATTAATACTAGAAGTACAACATCTGACATGACTGGTTTTTATCATGTGGAAATGATATATTATTTATTCTTCATCAATAGATTATGCAAATAACCCACTGGAACAATGATCATGTTTAGGCTGCTTATCATGTGCGGGCATGGAACCAAATGAATTTTGCATTACATTGTGATAACACACCAGTTTTTCGCACTATTTGTCTCTGGTGTTTGAAACTCAACAGTTTTCTTGTGTAACTGTTGTTTCTCCGAAATGGGATATATTTTGATGTTGCCCTGGACTGCTCTGTGTATTGAACCGATCTATCTGATATTTTGATGAAGATAGGGACAGTGCAGGCTGTCTCCATGAAAATTCTTAGGGTTTCCCTGGCTGAGTTCCATTAATAGTTTTAAAAGTTGCAATGTCTTATCAAACTAAGTAATTAATCCAAGAATGGTTTGCAAAACCATGTTTTGTACATGTTATGTGACATCACGGCAGTTTTACTAACAGTTGAAGAAATGATCTAGATAATGTGTCTTCTGTGGACTTTCCATTCTTCCAATGTCATGCCATGGCAGCATTTCCATGGTAATGGTCACTAATTTGGCTTGTGGGCAATAGAACACGTCCTTTCTTTAACGTATTTGGAGCTTTCCTTGGCTCATATGCTTCTATTCTGCCCATGGAATAGCTTTTTGTGATTGTAAGGACCTTGTATTTATTCTACTCATGTTCGACATGATCGACCAGATTGATTATGTTGAGAGAATTTTATTCGGACTCGGATGCTATCAAAAATAGGTAATTGGCATCTATTGTCTATAAGTTTATTTTAACGATTTAATGATTTTTGCGCCTGGTTGATGTTTATTCGGCTATTTGCAACACAAGAAGTAAATATTAAGGGAAGAGCTCTTCATTCACTCCAGCTTGCAATCTTCCCTTGCAACAGAATCCTGCATGTGATGTGCTCGGAAAGATTGAAGTTTAAATGGATTTGCATCTTTGTAGCTCTTGTGGTTTATCAAGCTGCCTCGCAAATTTTTGCCATCTCAGAACAGGACCATTTCGGAAAAATAGTACACCACTAATGTAAAATACAATCCTAAATGTTCATGCTCAGTTAAATGCACAGTTTGACAGCCTGTTTTAAACTCTCTATGAAATACAGTCAAATGCTTACATGCCTTGTATTTGGAAATATTTAGATTCTTTATGAACACTCGCATACAAACAAAGTTGCATAGATTGAAATTTTTTTTTTTTAATACCATCTGACCCAATTTCAGCCTGCGAGGATCTCATCTCTTTTTGTTAACCTCTGTAATTCCTATTTAATTAGATGGACATTTCTGACAATTCTCCCCCCAAATTTTCTTTGAATGTTCAAAGATATCCTTAATCCTGGCACAAGAAGACCATCCTGGAAAAATGTCTACAGCTGCAGAAATGCCTGCCCTAACAATAGAATCCTAACAATAGAATCCTTGGTAACTATTGCTCTCCTGCCTCCCTCTACAGCTGAATTATTCTTGTACCTTTGCATTGGCTCCAGTTGTAGTTCCCAGGAGAAACCTCTTCTTAATTACTATTCAAAACCAAGGGATGAAGATTCCCTCACAGGTTTTCCTGAACAATCTCTCAGCTTGCCTTTTTATGTCTGTTGGTTGTGATGGATTCTCTCTCTTCCCCTTCCATAACTTTGAGAGTTGGAGTGCCCACCTTTTGAAACGTGACATCCATGAATTACTCAACCTCATTTATTAGTTTGCGGTAATGGTAGATGTTGCTCAAGCCAAAACTGCTGGAGCTAGAACTGCTCCAGGTGACAAAATATCCCCTATCTGTGAATATCCAGCGTGCTACATGTGCCCCGTGGTCCCACTTAACCAAGGATGTGCCTCACTAGGCTGCGGGGTGCCCTGTCTTGCTTCCTTGTATTATCCTAACACAGAAACCAAATAAATGGAGTCTAAAATCTCTGTCACTGAACTCCCACATGTTGTGATCACTCGCCCACCTTCCAGAGCACCCCCCTCTCATGCTGTTTTCAAACGTTCATTCTCTCCCCCATACTGTTTTCTGACTTTAATAACATGAACTCGCTTCCTATGTCAGTGTTCAAATGGTGCAGTAGTTATGAACACTTTGATATGAATATTTTTTAAAGCAGTAGAGCTGCAATTAAACCTTTGTGACAGCCAATTTGAATTTTTTGCAAAGTATAGCACCCGCTGAACATATTAAATGGGGTTAACAAGGCAATTGGATTGAAAGCAGGAAGCCGTGATCAGATAGTCCACAGACTGAAATCAGGCAAGCAGACATACTCTGAATCAAAGTACAGCTATATGTTCGGAGCATAGCATCAGTAATCTCACACTGTGCTGCCAAGAACACTTCTTGTCTTTCATGACAGAGCTTCACCAGTTGGATGAATGAAACACAGTAAAGTGAACCTTTGGTGTGGTGCTACTTTCTATTTATGCTGCACGAACAGCAAAGTCTACAGTCGAAAAGACAAATGGAAAAATGAATGACTCAGATTCATTTGGCCTTAACACAGTAGATACAATTGTTTGACAGAACACGCAACAAAAATGCTTCTTCAGAAGGAAAAAAAATGGGGAGTATATACTATAATTGTGGTTCTTAACCTGGGGATCGTGACCCCCCTATGGGGGTCGTTTGGGGCTTTGCCGGGGGTAATGAAGGGGACACAAATAAAATATCAATTTGTTGAGCCCATGTTTAGGAACCTAACAAAGGTACATACCACATACAGTATTTTGTCCACGTATGCGCGTACTGGTGCCAAAAAGGTTAAGAACCACTGTACTATAATGAATCTCATTCCCCTTTTGGACAAATACATTTAGATTACTTGTGTGATGTTTATAATGATATTCCCCAACTGCACTATCGGCCTGGCAAAGATAAAGATGCAAGGATGTGCTTAAAGCGATCTTGAAGAACCTGCGCTGACTGGCAGGAATCTCTTGCCCATGACCGCTTAAATTGGAGTAGTAATATGTGAATGAATGAATGAATGAATGAATGAATAAGTTTATTGGCCAAGTATATTCACATACAAGGAATTTGCCTTGGTGCTCTGCCCGCAAGTGACAACATGACATACAGTGGGATAGTATTGAGAAGCACAAACCCATGCATTTAGGTGACACAATGTGAGGCAGAGGGAGCATACCACCTCACAAATTGTCCAACCACCTGACATGCCAGTCGCTTCCTATCTCATCCATGGAACACACATTCATGGTCACCACGTTTTCCTTTTAAGGTTGTTGTCTTTTCCTTTTCCAAATCATTGATGTTCTTCTGTCTGCATCACACTGTTCCCATCTTTTACAAACACATTTTTTCACCGAACCCAAAAGCTATGTACCTGAGGAACTGAAATAATAAAATCTCAACATTTTCTCTGGACTGTCACCTGAGTTTACAGTCATTCAATTCCTTCAATTATATATTGCTGGGTCAACTTAATACATTGATTATGTATTTCTAATCAAATAATTTGATATACATTTTAATGCATCAGTTTTTCTTTGCAAATACTACTCATCACTCAGACACAAAAAGCTGGAGTAACTCAGCGGGACAGGCAGCATCTCTGGAGAGATGGAATGGGTGACGTTTTGAAACAGCACCCATTCCTTCTCTCCAGAGATACTGCCTGTCCCGCTGAGTTACTCCAGCTTTTTGTATCTGTCCGATTTAAACCAGCATCTGCAATTCCTTCCAACACATTTCGTAGTACTCATCGCTTCTTGTATGTGTGCTTTAATGAATAGTAAGTTAATGGATTAGAAAATGCAGGTGATAAAACTGCAGTCAAGTTCTGATGCACAATAAATATTTATAATTTCCTGCTGTTTTGCATAATTGTATGTTTGAAGAAATACTTTTTTAGTTTTGTTTTGCTGGAACGTTGCTTTGTGACTATATTTCTATGGTTTGTTATCCATCATGTATTCCCTTAACAAAATAGCAGATTTACAGCTGAGAAAGTGAGTACACAGTTTCTCTTTAGAATCACCCACGGAGTCATATAGCTTGGAAACAGGCCCTTTGGCCCAATGCCCCAATGCCCCAATGCCCATGCCAACTGAGATCTCCATCTACACTTGTCCTTTATCCATACATTTGACACATATACCTCCAAACATTTCCTATCCATGTACATGTTCAAATGTCTTTTTAAATGTTGTTATAGTACGTGCTTTGGGGGAAATGACTGCATTCTCCTTATCTATTCCCTTCATGATTTTGTATACATCTAAAAAGATCATTCCTCATCCTCCTGCGCCCCAAAGAACATAGTCCTAGCCTGCCCAACCTCTCCCCATAGCTCAGGGCCTCAAGTCCTGGCAACTTCCTCGTAAAGGGCCTGTCTCACTTTCCCGAGTTATTCACGAATTCTCCCGAGTTTTCAAACTTGCAGAATGTTCGTAACGAGACCGTAGAAGTCCGTAGCGGCTTGTTATGCCAGCCGTAGGTTCTCGGGGCTATTTTTTTACTCGTGGACATTTTTCATCATGCTGAAAAAACGTCCCGACTTACCTGATGCCCCGAGTACCCTGGCTTTACTTACCATAATGCTACATCTTGTGTCCCCCGCTTTCCCTGGCCCCCGCCTTTGCGATGTGTTTGTGTGTGTCGGTCGATCCAGCTCGCAGTTTCATTGCTGACGGTCGATCCAGCTCAAGGTTTTTCAGGCGAGTGCCCTCGAGCTTCAAGGTCAAAGACAGTCGCGTTAGTGGGACAGGTCCTTAAGTCTTTCAATAAATCTTCATGGACCTTTTTTAAATGAACAGTAAATTCATTTCCATCAACTATGTAAATTATGATTTTTGACTTGGAAAGACAACTGATAGTGAAACTCACATCATAGTTACATAGATTACATGACATTTTATGACTTGATTGTCATGTAGCATGTCAAAAATGTCTACCGGAATGTTTCACTATTTTGCCTCATTGTTTGTGAAATAGAGTTTGCTGAACATTGTCTAAATATATATATTTTTGGTCAGCAGGATATTTATGCTTGACTCAATCCTTGCTCTCTCTTAACAGTTGAACGCAATGTAACATTCGAGGTTTTAATTGTAAAATGGGACAAGGAGGAGGCCATTCAAGCCTGAGCCTGTTCTTCCACTCAATTAGATGTTGGGTGATTTAAATTGTCATTTTTGTGATTAGTTTTGCCTCGGGGAAATCTGTCAAACTCAGTTGTGAAATTATAATTTGATGAAGTCTTGATAGATGAATACATGGTAGCTGCAACATTGAAACAAAAGCTGTGTATTGTGGTTGCCAGAAACATATAATAAAATCAGAGAATGATAGGAAAATGCCACCAGTCAGATGGGATCGGAGGCACAGTCTACTGAGTTTCTTTCTGACCAAAATGAGAATAGTCTCAGACTGCGGCCTGATGAGGGTGCAGTAAATTTGTTCAACGCTCCTTCAGATTTCCATTCCTTTGATCTTGTTGATCCTGCTGGCTTTGTTGAGGGTCTCGACACGAAATGTCACCCAATCCTTCTCTCCAGAGATGCTCCCTGTCCCGCTGAGTTACTCCAGCTTTTTGTTTCCATCTCTGGCTTTGTCGATCGTTGTTCTGAATTTTCTATGTTCACAAATAATGTGAATGATTCCGATTTCCTATATCTGTAGTTCCTCTGGTTTTGATTTACATGTTTTTACCATTGGATTTAAGGGATGTGGGCCAAATGCAGGCTTAGATAGTCTGAAGAAGGGTCTCGACCCAAAACATCACCCATTCCTTCTCTCCAGAGAGATGCTGCCTGTCCCGCTGAGTTACTCCAGCATTTTGTGTCTACCTTGGCTTAGATAGGGTATCTTAGTCAGCATGGATGAGTTGGTTTGACAGGCCAGTTTCCATGCTCTATGATTCTATGACTCATTTGAGTCTGATGAAATTGATTAAAATGAAACTATTTTCTTCCATCATTCACAACTTTGACTTTCTCCATGGAGAACCTTTGCAATATTTTATTGCTATGAACCAGGAAAGCTTTCCATATGGTAATTTTGAATTTAATCTGCCCTTTGATTTGGCTGCATATGCATTTTCTTCAACCTATGAAGCAATGTCCCCAGTATAGGCCATTATGCTGTAACATGTGATTCCATAACACAAATTGATATAACACTATTGATGAATTAGGGAACACTATTCGCAAAATATGACCAAAATTGGTAGAGGGGGTGGAGTTGATGCCTCACAACATCAGAGACCCGGATTAGATTCTAACCTCGGGTACTGTCTGCGTGGAGTTTTAATGTTCGCTCGTTGACTGTATGGCTTCTCTCTGGGTGCTCCGGTTTCCTCCCACATCCCAAAGATGTATGAGTTTATAAGTTGATTGGCTTCTAAATTGCCCCTAGTGTGTCGGTAGTGAATGCAAAAGTAGAATAACGTAGAACCAGTGTGAATGGAACATTGATGGTAGTCATGGGATTGGTTGGGTAAAGGGCCCATTTCCACACTGCATCTTTCAGTAGATCAATAAACTGGTAATATTGTGTAATTTTGATGGAGACCCACTTAAAATTACTTTTGAAAATTGGCAGGTGTATAAAAATATATCTTTGATTAAATAGCAAAGGGGAAAATAAGTCAGTTTCTCTATAGTCTCCCCACATTAATCAAATTTCTCTTATGAACACTGTTGCCAATACAACCATCGGTTATCATTGAAATTGACAAACAGTCACTTCTATTGCTACTTGAGCAACAATACTCTATTAATGTAACATACAGCCTTTGATATTTTTAGTTTGCACGTAGCTTGCGCAATAATCTTATGCTATTAAAAAGATCTTTATTTTTGTATGGTCTGCAGGAAAACAAACTCTGAGAGCGAGTTTGAAACTCACATGCCCGAACTCTCTACCTCCCCCCCTTGATAATTGTCTTTATAATGTAGTTTTCTCTAATACAAGGATTCTTTGGAAAGAAACCATCATGCAGCAATAGAACTACCTGCACTACCTTTATTAGCATAATTTTAATTCAGATGAACATGTTGTTTAGTTTCTTCTAATTGCTTTGTCATTGAGTTTAATGGAGGTGGCACAGGAATCGAAATTTGGCAGCTTAATGTTACGCAGTGAATATTTGCATGCACGTCCACAGCTCCATGTTAAACATATCTTTTAGCTGATCTTTGGTCGGTTCATATACTGGGCTTGACAGCTACCTGCACCAAACTGCAAAGCTGACTGTTTAATAAATTTTTTATGACTTTTTAAATAGTTAAAGAAATTATTTGGAAAAGAAGCAGCAGGAGTTGTCTATTTGTTTACAAACATTCTCGCTGCACTGGGAGGAAATTAAATAATGGCATCCAGAGAGCTTTCATCAGCTTGCCATGTTTATCATCTGAATAAAAGGGTGAAGTGTTCACGGATTTAAATTAATTAGTACCCGCACAAAATATTTTGGCTTGTCTATATTACTATCAAAACAACAATTTGTGAAAGTACTATGAAAGATAATGCAGGACATCAAAGCTGGTATGTTTAGCAATATCTGTGATAATATTCTTAATGTGATGTTTCAGTTTCTAAAAAAAGATATTATTATATAAGCTCTTCATGTTATCCCTCTGAACAAGTGACATTTTTAAATTTTAATTGTACTGTAAATCTTTGTTCAT